>JAPYKT020000009.1:10205000-10563904 GCA_028749325.2 Caryopteris x clandonensis | reverse complement strand
AATACAGCACCCGGACCAAATCTCCTCAATCGATCGTACATGTTTGGAACGGAGGTACGGCCGCTGGGCATTTTGACGAAGGAGGGAAGCACCGTGGTTGCATCCTTTGATGAGAAGGAAGTTGAGCAAATTGCAGAAAACTGCCAAAGATACCTGATAGGAAAGTTTTCGTATGCGGTGCCTACCTTGAGACAAATTGATAGGGCATTCGGTATGTGGAGGCTACAGGGGAGATATAAGTGGAGTTTTATTAATAAAACTCATATTGCCATCTCGGTGGAAGAGGAACGTGACTACGTGAGGCTGTGGACGGGAATTATGTGGGAAATCGGAGGATGCCTGATGAGAATCTTCAAGTGGACAGAGGATTTTGATCCATGGTATGAGACAGCGGTTGTTCCAGTGTGGTGCAGGCTGCCTGGACTCCCGTTTCACTTGTTCGAAAAAAATGCGCTGTATACAATAGCGTCCGGGATTGGGAAACCGCTCCAAGTTGATGCAGCCACAGGAAATAGATCGAGACTTGCATTCGCGAGAGTGTGTGTAGAGGTTGACCTTACTAAAGATACAGTAACGGAGATTGTAATTTTACTCGGAAAGCATCGGGTGGTACAAAAGGTAGAATATGAACGTCTGCCGGCCTATTGCTTGGCGTGTCGGCATGTGGGGCATAAAATGGAGAACTGTTATGCTATTGGGAATAGCACACGGCCGCAGCGAAATGGACAGCAAGGAAAAGGAGAAGCAGAGAAAGGGGGAATTGCCACGACAGAGAATAAAGGGAAAGAAAAAGACTCACAAAGGGCTACGGCGTGGACGATGGTCAATCGTAAACCTGCACGGGAGACTGGCTTGATTAATTCCGAAATTCGGGGACAGGTTCAGAAAATGCAACACACATATATATCTCATAATCTAAGTGGCAGTCGAGAGCAGAAATTGGACTCACCGGTGGCTCGAGAATCGGGTGAGCAAAATCCGGAGATCTCGCGGATACAATTGGAAACAAAAAATAATATTAGCACTGAGGAGGAGAGTGAGGAGGGAAGAATAGAGGGCAGTTTATCTGAGGGGACGGATGAATATTCAGGAGATAGTTCGATGAAGGAGAATGAGGAGGAGAGGGAAAAGCATGAAACTGACGAAGAGGAGACAGGGGGGAGATCAGAAACAGAAGAAGGGAATCTGGATATGGCACAGAAAAAGGACTGCCAGAGAGGAGGAGAACTAGAGGAAGTGAATGTCAACAATAGCACACCAAACTGGCAACAGAGCCTTGAAAGGGGACATTTGGAGAAGACGAAAATAGGGGTATCAAGTGAAAGAAAAAAGAAAGGAGTGGAGGAAACAAGGGGGTCCATGTCATCCACGAATATAGGAACTAGGATCACTAGGTCACAAGCCCGCAGAGCTGCACGGATGTCAATTCGTCCCCCGAGAGGAAGAAGAAAAGGTGAACAAACGGGCCAGCATACGAGAAATACCTGCTCTCCTGAGACAGGTAGTGATACATCTCCTCCTTTACTTTAGTATGTCAATTTCCATGGGAATTTGGAATGCCAGGGGTATTGTAAATAAGCGAACACTGGATCATACACATTACTTAATTAGGAAAAATAAATTAGTAATAATGGCTATTCTGGAACCAAAAGGTAAACGGGAGGATCTAGAATATTATACGAGGAGATTGGGAATGAGTTCTAGTGCTGGGAATAGAACAGAGCAAATTTGGGTGTTTGCTGCGGAACACTGGGATATAACTGTGATAAAGAATTCAGGCCAATTACTGCATCTGTGTGTCAAGTCGAACTTGTTACGAGAACCAATTTTTGTGACGAGTGTGTATGCAAAGTGCAGCAGACTGCAGAGACAGGAACTTTGGGAGGAACTTATTGAAATTGGAGAAATGATATCGGGTAGACCGTGGATAGTGGGAGGTGATTTTAATACATTTCTGCATGAATATGAACGTGAAGGAAGCCATGTGGACAGATCGAGAGAGATGGCAGACTTCGCGAAAGCTATAGCAGATTGCGAAATAATTGATGCGGGATATATTGGATCAACATTTACGTGGGAAAGGCAGGGTTTGCGAGAAAGGCTGGATAGAGTGATGTATAATGAAGGCTGGTCCACAGTGTTTGCCAGAACAAAGGTGACACACCTCTCTCGGGTATTGTCGGATCACACACCTTTGTTAATAGAAATAAATTTCACAGAGGAACAACACCGAACATCTTTTCGCTTCCAAAATATGTGGATAAAGCATAATAAATTCCTGGAAATAGTAGAGGAAGCATGGCAGGGCAGAACAGGCTATACAGGAATGATTAACCTGCAAATGAAGCTTAAACGGCTGAAACAAGTATTGAAACACTGGAACTGGGAAGTATTTGGCAATATTTTCGACAAAAGAGAGGAGGCGCTGCAGGAGCACTTATTGGCACAGCAGAGATATGATCAGGACCCGAATCCAAACAGCAGGGAGGAGATGCACAAAAAGCAAGCAAAATATTTAACTATTCTGCGCATGGAGGAGGAATACTGGAGGCAAAAAGCAGCAGTAAAATGGGTGGTGGAGGGGGAGAGGAATACAAAGTATTTTCATGGAATGGTGAAACAAAAACGCTGTCAATCGTACATTCACGAGATAGAGGTGAATGGGGAACGCATAACAGAGCCGCGTAAACTTAGGGAATCAGCTGTTGAATATTTTCAACAAATGCTAACTAATAGTCCGGAGGAATTGGCAAATATAGATGAGGATTTGCTTCCGAAACTGCCGGTGGATGTGGATATGTCTAGACTATATGAGATGCCAACGAAAGAAGAGGTGAGGGAAGTGGTATTTAGCATTAACTCAGCAAGCGTTTCTGGCCCAGATGGATTTTCAACAATGTTTTTTCAAAGCTGTTGGAGGATAATAGCAGCGGATGTGGAAAATGCAGTGTTCGACTTCTTTGCAGGGAGCCCAATACCGAGGGCATTTACAGCAACAATGATTGCATTGATCCCAAAAGCTGGCCCAGTCAAAAGGTGGTCTGACTACAGGCCAATTAGTTTGTGCAACGTTGTTAACAAAATTATAACGAAACTCATGTACAATAGACTTGCTGGAATCCTGCCGCGTCTGTTAACAGAAAAACAAAGTGGGTTTATTCCAGGCCGACTCATATCAGATAATGTACTAATGGCGCAAGAGTTGATACATGATATAAATTTAAGGACAAGGCATCCCAATCTGATGATAAAATTGGATATGATGAAAGCATATGATCGGGTGCAATGGAAATATTTACAACACACACTAAGGTGCATGGGGTTTCCGAAAAGATGGATTCAGATGGTTCAAAAATGTGTGGAGGGATGCTGGTTTTCAGTAATTGTAAATGGTCAGCCGGCAGGTTTTTTTCCATCATCCAAAGGACTGCGTCAAGGTGATCCACTCTCGCCGGCATTATTTGTCATTGCAGCTGAATACTTGTCCAGATGCTTGGATGCATTTGTCCAAAGAAGAAGAGAAATGGCTTACGATTCGACAGGGCATGGGTTTGTGGTGTCGCATCTTGCATACGCTGATGACGTGGTTGTCTTTACAAAGGCACATGAGGAAGGACTAGCAGAGTTTATGCAGGTGTTGGGACATTATGGGGCAGCTACAGGCCAAAGGGTAAATACTGAGAAGTGTAGCTTTTATGTGAGTAACAGACATGTGGAGGAGTGGGGGGAAAAAATTGAAAGACTTACAGGATTTAGAATGGGGAAGCTACCAGTCACGTATCTAGGAGTACCTCTTTTTCGAGGAAATATGAGACGAGAATTGTTTCAAACAGTAATACAAAGAATGTTGAGAAGTGTTTCTTGTTGGTCGAAAAAACATCTCACGTTTGGAGGCAGATTGGAAATGATAAGAAGCAACCTCGCAGCCATTCCTACACATATTATCCAGGTAATGCAGCCACCGAAAACAGCCATAAGGGAAATGGAAAGAATTCTAGCAAAATTTTTTTGGGGAACCCGGGGAGTGGAAAAACGTAAACACTGGATTAAATGGGCACGTGTGTGTAAACCAGTAGAGGAGGGAGGCCTTGGACTGCGCAGCTTAGACGAGACAGCGCAGGCTTGGAGACTGAAGCGATGGTGGAGGTTCCGAGAAGCCAACTCAATCTGGGCAAAATTTATGTGGGCAAAATTTATGTGGGCAAAATACTGTGTAGGAGGCCTGGCAGCCCCAACGAGATGCTGTGTTAATATACACGACAGTAAAATATGGAAAGATCTGGTAAAGGGAAGAGATGCAGCGCAGGCGCAAATGTTCTGGCGGCTTGGGGATGGAGATATCAGTTTCTGGGATGATGACTGGAGTGGAAATGGCCCATTGTGTGGGCTGTCGGAGGTTCAGGAAATAGCGGAGAATCTCGTTGCACATGCAAAGGTCAAGGAATATATATGGGAGGGAAAATGGGCAGAGGAAAAATTACGATTAATGTGGATATATAAATTAGGATTGCCGGAGCAGAAATTGCAAGATATCCTCCAGACACCGATAGCACAAGGTGAGTCAGACACCATGCGCTGGAAAGAAAGTCCAACTGGTGATTTCTCACTACGATCAGCATGGAACGTGGTGCGAGATAAAGGAAGAAGAAATGAGGTTTGGAAGGACATCTGGAATAAGGTGCTACAACCGAATATTTCGGTGTTCTTGTGGAGACTCATTCAACGGAAAATACCGGTGGAGGAGTATTATCTGAAACAAGGATACTATATCGTCCCTAAATGCTGGTGCTGCAAGAGAACAGGACGACATGAGCTTGAGTCCATTGAACATCTGTTTATGAGATGTCAGGTAGCAAGCGAAGTATGGATACATATTGGCGGCCAGCTAGGGGTCGAAATTCCTGAATGGGGAGATTTGGTGCTTTGGTTGACAAGGTGGAAAAATATTGGCAAAGGATCGAATCACATTGCGTTTGTGATGCCGTGCGTAGTTTTATGGTTCATCTGGGTCACTAGAAATGGCGCCAAGCACCGGAATGAGGAGTTCTCCTCTACCAGAATTATTGGACAAACTGAAAAATATATAAGGTGGCTATGTGCAGCACGCCTACTGGGGTTGGAGCAAAGCTGGAATCAAAATACACAGACTCCCCAGTGGGTGCAAAAAACATGTGTATATCACAAGCAAGTGCGACTGGTTCGATGGGAGAAACCGCCACCTGGATGGCTGAAGTTAAACACTGATGGGGCCTTCTGTCAAGAATCAGGACGGGCAGGGGGGGGAGGATTAATACGAGATGACCAAGGTGACCTATTAATAGCTTTCCACGCTGAGTTCAACGCACGATCGAGTTTTGATGCAGAATTGCAGGCTTTGGAGGTAGGTCTGCGGCACACACCGGAGGGAAGCAATATATGGGTGGAAATGGATGCAGGAGCAGTGGTCCAACTGCTTAACCGAAAAAAATTGGGAGCCTGGAGTATTCAACATACCCTGGTGCGAATACAAAACCTGCTGAAGCACCGACACAACTGCATATCCCACATATTTCGTGAAGGCAACAGGCCAGCAGATCATCTCGCAAATTTGGGCCAAGAATCTCGAGGCATAGTGTCATACACAGGAACATCATCTTCGCAATACCTACTAGCGCTGGTTCGGATGGACCAGCTGGGATACCCGACGTTTAGGGAAAGATGGAAGAGGGGGATAGGTTAAAAATAGGCACAGCAGCAGTGACTTAATAGGAAATAAAAAGAGAAAGAAAGATAGAAGAGGAAGAAGAGGGAGCAAGTTAAAAAAAAAAAAACGGGAAGGAAAAAGAGATGACCAAAAAATGAAAAAAAAAAAAAGAAAATATGAGAGAGATGGAAAAAAATGAAAAAAAAAAAAAAGGAGTGACGGCCAAAAAAAAAAAAAGAAGAGTGAAAAAAAAAATGAGAGTGACGGCCAAAAAAAAAAAAAGAAGAGCAAAAAAAAAAATGAAATGAGAGAGACGGCCAAAAAAAAAGAGGGGAAGTGAGAAAGATGAAAAAATGAGAATGAGAGAGATGGCCAAAAAAAAAAAAAAAGAGAGAAAGAAAAGAGAAAGAAAAGAGACATGCAAAATCTGAAAAAAAAAAAAAGAAGAAACCCCATGCAAAAATAGGGATGGGAAAAAAGAGCCACGAGCGAGACGGACCATATGTAAAAGAGAGAGGAAAATTGGGGGAAAATGGGCTGAAGAAGGGATAAATGGGTTTGGAAAGATGGGTCCTTAAAAAAAGAGAGAGAGGAGGGGGAAATACAGAATAAGGGAGGGTGCGCTGAGTAACTGGATCACAGAAAAGATGGGACGGGGAGGGCTGAAAATATATGGGCCAGAAAAAAGAGTGGGCTAATGGGCCAAAAAATGGGCCAAAAAAAAAAAATGGGCCGGCCAAAAAAAAAAAAAAGGGGCCGGGGAAAAGGGCCGGCTGTGTTGGGCCTGATTCAAAAATATATATAGAATAATAAACAGCCCAATGAGGGAGGGCGGCCCAATGGGCAAAATCGGAAAAAAAAAAAGAGAGAGAGTGACGAAAAAAAAAAAGAAAAAAAAAAGAAAAAGAGAGAGACATCAAAAAAAAAGAAAGAGACGTCAAAAAAAAAAAAGAGAGACATCAAAAAAAAAAAAGAGACGTCAAAAAAAAAAGAAAAAGAGAAAAAAAAAAAAGAGACGTCAAAAAAAAAAAAAAAGAAAAAGAGAAAGACATCAAAAAAAAAAAAGAGAAAGAGACGTCAAAAAAAAAAAAGAGATGAAAAAAAAATGAAAAAGAAAGGTGATCAAAAAAAAAAAAAGAAGAGAGAGAAGAGATGATCAAAAAAAAAAAAGAAAGAAAAGAAGAAGATCATCAAAAAAAAAAAAAAAAAAAAGAAGGAGAAGAAAGGATCAAAAAAAAAAAAGAGACGATTAAAAAAATAAAAGGGAGAAAAAAGAGATGTTAAAAAAAAAAAAAGAAAAGAAAGAAGGAAAGAAGAGAGATGATCAAAAAAAAAAAGAGAGGATCAAAAAAAAAAAGAGAGAGAGATGATCAAAAAAAAAAAAAGAGAAAAGAAAAAAAAAAAAAAGAAGAGAAAAGATGATCAAAAAAAAAAAAAGAAGAAGAAGATCATCAAAAAAAAAAAAAGAAAAGAGAAGAAGATCATCGAAAAAAAAAAAAGAAAAGAAAAAAAAAAGAGAGAGAGATGATCAAAAAAAAAAAAGAAGAGAAAAGAATGAAGGAAAAAAGGGATGAGGGATGATCATCAAAAAAGAGAAACAAAAAAATAATAATAACAATAAATGAAAAAGAAAAGAAGCAAAGCACTGAAAGGAGGAGCAACTCATGAGAAGGAAGACACGAAACATAACAGCAACAAACCAACAAAGAAAGCAAGAGCAAATGGAGAAGGGGAAACAAGGACACAAACAATAAAGGAAACAGAGTCAAAATTTCAACAGAGAAGAGAAAAGAAAGCAATTAGCCGGATTGAGGAAAAAATTTCAATCACAAGGAGTAAAGAACGGAGAAATCAATGATGTAACAAAAATTCCACAAGGCACTTTTGGCCTTGATGTACGCAGTTTCTGAACTGATGCACAGGTCGGGGGTCCAGCCTCAACCCCTCCGTCTACCGGGCGGATTTAAAAAAAAAAAAAAAAAACCCTAAACCCTAAACCCTAAACCCTAAACCCTAAACCCTAAAACCCTAAACCCTAAACCCTAAACCCTAAAACCCTAAACCCTAAACCCTAAACCCTAAACCCTAAACCCTAAACCCTAAACCCTAGACCCTAGACCCTAGACCCTAGACCCTAGACCCTAGACCCTAGACCCTAGACCCAAGACCCAAGACCCTAGACCCAAAACCCAAAACCCAAAACCCCAAACCCCAAACCCTAAACCCCAAACCCAAACCCAAAACCCTAAACCCCAAACCCCAAACCCCAAACCCCAAACCCCAAACCCCAAACCCTAAAACCCAAACCCCAAACCCTAAACCCTAAAGTCAAGCCCGGTTAGCCCTACCGGTACAGCCTGTCAGCTCACCGGTACTGCCCGTCAAACCGGTCATGCCACTGGTACACTGGTACAACCAGTCAACCCCACCAGTAGAGCCGGTCAAACCGGTCAACCTCTCCCGGTCAAACCGGTTAACCTCTCCCAGTCAAATCGGTAAAAGTGGTCAAACCAGTCAATCTCTCCCAGTCAAATTGGTACAGTCGGTCAACCCCATCGGGACAGCCGGTCAAACCGATAACTTAACCTGTAAGGCCGGTCAACTTAACCGGTCCAGTCGGTCAACTGTGCGAGTCTGACCGGCCCAACCAGTCAACTGCGCCATTCTGATCGGCGCAGCCGGTCAACTGCTCCATCCTACCGGTACAGCCGGTCAATCCTACAGGTACAGCTGGTCAACTCGGTCAGACCTTCCGGTAGAGCAACTCGGTCAATCCGGTCAGACCTTCCAGTAGAGCCCGTCAGCCCACCGGTAGTGCCGGTCAAGCCCGTCAGCCCACCGGCACTGCCGGTCACCACTACCGGTACAGCCGGTACAGTCGGTCACCCCACCGGTACAGTCGGTCAAGCCAGTAAGCCCCTTCTGTCAAGCTGGTCAGCCCTTCCGGTACCTCCGGTCAAATCGGTCAATCCGGTCAGCCTACTGGTACTGCCGGTCATACCAGTCAAGCCCGGTCAGCCCTACCGGTACAGCCTGTCAGCTCACCGGTACTGCCCGTCAAACCGGTCAGCCCACTGGTACAACTGGTACAGCCGATCAAGTTGGTCAGCCCCACCGATACAGCTGGTGACCACACCAGTACAGCCGGTCAGTCCCATCGGTACAGTCGGTCAAGCCTGTCAGTCCTACCGGTACAGCCGGTCAAGCCGGTCAGCCCGACCGGTACTGCCGATCAAACCGATCATTACGAAATTTAACTAGAAAAGGTTTCTGAAATTTAACTCAGTTTCTTCTCCACCCCGAACCCTTAGTTCTGAAACCCTATAGAAGAAAGCTTTTCAATTCTCAGCCAATGAGAGAATCTTAACTCAAATTCAACTTTCAAATTTCCTTCTCCTGCACCTATCCTCCGGTTTCTCTATGTCTGAAATTCTGAGCTACGTCACGGTATTGATTAAGTCTATCCCTTATTATTTGCGTATGTAGTTGTTAATAGTTCGTCTTTTCAGATTCTTGCTCGTGTTAATATATGTTGCCTTTTTTGGGCGTGGGGGTTAGTTATTGCAACTATGAGGGCGTCTAGCTGGTAGTTTGGGATATCTCAATGGATGGTTTCAGTGGTACTTGTCTCTATTTATGTAGTTCTGAGGTTTTGGTTTATTTCATGTGTTTTGTGAAATCTGAATTCTTTCACTGGTGTTTAGTGTGTTTCTTTGCTTGGCTCTGTAGAGGCCCACAAATCAAATTGTGGTTATTTGCTGAATGTTAGAGTTTCTTTTTGGTTAGGTCCGGGGGGACTTGCCGTACCAGAAATGTAGAGCGGCTTTGGAGGTGGTAGAATTTTTGGATTGTGGTCCAGAGGGTGACGTAGGATCATATTTTGCAGATATTGTTTCCCAAATGGATCAAGATGTGAGTTCTGTTATGCTCTTAGTTGATACTATTGTATCTTTTACAAATTTTAAAATTTTTTAATTTTTTTTGAGCTTTCCTTTAATGTTACATCTGAAACTTCTGATTTAAGCATTTATGTGTCACACTACAATGCCTTTAATTGTAATCTAGCTGCTGCAAGTGCTATTGATGAAAAAAGATCTTTGTTGGGTGCGTATTACAAATACTATTGATCAGTAGACATCTAAGTGTGGAGTCTGAGTTGATGTTAGCTTTGACATCTTTTTCAGAAAATAGGGAGAGTTATATGGGGGAGGAAGTTGTATTTAGCTCAATTAGATCATAAGAAAAAGAAAGTTGCAGTCATTCAAGGTGGTGGTTATTTCAAAATTACTAACCTTTCAACTGAGAACCTTTCTTTGGTATTTGGAGTAATCTGTGACTTTTGGATGTTGATTTATGTAAAATTTCAGAGCAATGTGTGAATATTTGAAGTTTTGATGCATATTTATTTTGGCCAAAACCTGTCAAAATATATAGCAATGGCTCATGTATAATATTTTGATTTAGTTTTGATAAAAAGCTCTTATCCTAGTAGTTAGTATCTACTCAAGAAATCCATTCTTCGTTTTGACCGGCTTGACCAGTCGTGGTGACCAGTTTGACCGGTGGAGTTGACCGGCTTGACCTGCCGTACCAGTTGTGTTGACCAGGTGGACCGGTGTAAAACCCTAATTCAGCAATATACATAATTTTCGTGTAATATACATAATGTAATATAATTTACTATTAATTAAAAAAATTTATTCTATTTAAATTTTTTATTGTAATAATTATTTATAAAATATTAAATAGTTTTTAACTAAAATTTTTATAAAAATTAACATAGTAATTGAATAGCAACTTACAAATATAATTCATCAAATTTCTCTTACAAACCTATAACATTTGAACAGGATTAAAAATCTAATTTTCCATTTTTTAAAATCAAAATAAAATTGCCTAAAATTTAATAATTTTTAAAAATATTCTGATCTCTTAAAGAATATACATGATTATGATAAATAGTTTTAAAAAACTATAAATATGTATAATTTGTAACTTTTACTTATTTATATAATGATGATTTCGTTTTACCTATGAAAATGTACTTATATTAATTAGTTAGAAAGTAATAATATTATATTCTGTAGGAATCGCTCTTAAAATTATAAATGTATATTTAACAGTAATATTATAATTAAGTATCAGTTGCAACTAATTTGCGAGTGAGTAGATTTAATTAAATAATGATAAAGATTATTATATTGTTGATTAAAGAAATTAATGGACAACTTTAACATAAAGAAGTAATTTAGCAATAAACACGGGTTTAACAATCTATCTAAATCACTTAAATAATTTTGAGATTTGATCACATTAATATTACTGTCGGTAATATGATTGATCATCTTTCTGAACATTCTGATGAGTTTCTAGCTTATGTATGGTTGGATTGGGAACTTGTCATGTTTAAAGAATATGTTTGTCTCCGTAAGTCTTTCTTTAATATATTGATGGGTTATATGCCAGTAGCAAATATGCTTTAGTTGGCCTAGCAGAATAAATGCAGTCGGTATCTGGCTGTTTGGAATGGCTTTCTGCTATTACCCTCATCTCATGGCAGCATTTTGTAAGAGGCTAGGGGTAACTGGCAATACATGAAGTGTCAAATTACAAATTCAGGGCTACTACTTTACATGTGAAAAACTACATTCTCCTTTTGCTGCATCATTCATGTAGTTTTTCTCTCACTTTAGCTGTTCCTGTAACAGCGAGGATTTGCGTGTGTGGAATTCATAAGAAGAAAGAAAGATAATAATTTTGGTGTATTGATTTTGTATTTTGTTATCCATAGCTTGATGATTGTTCTTGTACTTGAACTTATTATGAGGCGTCTTCAGTAGAACATAAGAAAATTATTGAACTTTTTATGTATAGCAATGAGATATCTGTGGTTCTGCTTTTGTGTACTATTTATTGTGGAATAGTGTGGAGGTGAGAATGCAGATATTATTGTCACGTTCGAGAAATAGGGATTGTATATTTTGTAATGGTTCATGCAAAATATACCAATAAGGGACTCTACATCCAATTGTGATATTATTCATAGCTGTCCGGCTTCATAGTTGGTAGTCAGCTAATTTTATTGGCTTGGAGGTTCGAAATTCTCTTATCCAGTGGTGTTTACTGCATAAGGCTCCTCTAAGATGAAAAAGATACCCTCAAAAATTTTGAAACTGTACTAATGGATGTAAAACAACTTGAGTTCATGAGTTAAGCGTCTTGTTATACCTTATCGAGGTGAGTCAACAATTTATTGGCCTGATTTAATTGCGTATTACAAGATCAAACATATCTTATGAGGAATGATAAAAGCCCATGAATTAATTGATTGGTTAACTTTTCCTTCTCAAGTAAATAATTTTAGAATAGGTACAGAGTGAGATGATAGCTCAAGATAATTTACCAATTCTAGAAAGTGGTCATTTTGAACTTAACGTTGTGCGTAATTGGTAGAACGACATGACTGAAGCTTCTAATACTGTAAGCATTTATTCTGGGTTGTTTCTTGATTATTTTAGTTTAACTAAACATTCTCTCTTCTGTAGATTTCACAAACATGGGAAGTCCCAGTCTCAATACTCCTAAAGCTCACTGTTCCGGAAACTTCACCATCGAAATGGAGCCGGTTTTACCAATCTGCCAGCATTGCCCTTTGTCCACTTGCACTCATACTCCTGTAAATCATTCATGCCTCTAAACCACCCAATCATTTTCCTTCTCCCAAATGCCCACCTTCCACTATGGTTGGTTGTACTCATCGTAAGCTCCTCTCTTGCTATTCTTCATTACGTAGTCGAAAAAGACCCACCCAAAACCGAGCAAATCCCCACTGTCATTGTTGCATTCATCATGAGTGTGTTTTGGATTTCCACCATAGCTGGCGAACTGCTAAACTGCCTATCTACTCTAGGCATGCTTTTGCAGTTGCCCTCTTCACTTCTCGGATTAACAGTGCTTGCTTGGGGCAATTCAATCGGGGATCTTGTTGCTGATGTGCGGTTGCTAAAGCGGGCCAGCCAGCCATGGCTATGTGTATGCGCATAATTACACTTAATTTAATGTAAATATTATATTTTATTATTTATTTGATCGTACATATTATAAAAATATATAATTAAAATATGTGTTTTAACATCTACGTTCCAATATATTCATACGCTGAAATCATATTATTTATATTAGTTAGTTGTACAAAATCTATTTAATGAAAGCCTTGATTTTTAATGGAAGCTTTGATTGGTTTAGACATAATTTAGTCAAATCCGATGACATTGCCCACCATATTCTTCACAAAACTTTGATTCAATCATTAAATTTAATCACTGCTCCCTCTCTTTAAATAATAAATAATATAGATATAGATATTAAATATAACGTTTTATTTTTAATTAATAATAATGTTAGAGAATAGTATTAAGTGTATATTGCTTATCAAGTTTGGCCTTCGCGGTGAAAGACTTTAAATTTGGAACCGAGCCTCAAGAAATCCATGAATGAATCTAAAAAATTCTTCTGTTTCTTTTTACAAACCATGAATTTATTAATAAATTTTAAAAAAAATTCATCTTGTACTATCTCTTGCAGTATAACTCATTTTAACGAAAATTTATCTTGCAGTATAAATTATGTGCCATGCGAATTATGATAAAATATTCAGAAGAAATGTGTTTGTGACCCAATTTACGTTAATTTCAAGTTTGCAAAAATTTACAAAAACTCGTGTACCGCTTTCTTATGGATTTTTTTTCCAAAAAAATGAAGTTAGTTGTATCAGTCATAAAAGCTTGATATCTTTGATTTTAAATTATGTGCTATGCAAATTATGATAAAATATTCACAAGCAATATGTTTGTTACCTAATTTACGCAAATTTCAGTTTTGTAAAATTTTACGAAAACTCGTGTACTGCTGCCTGAGGATTTTTTCCAAAAAAATAAAGTCTGTTGTATCACTTTTAAAAACTTGATATCTTGGATTTTAAATTTTGTGCTATGCAAATCATAATAAAATATTCACAAGAAATGTGTTTGTTACCTAATTTACACAAATTTCAGTTTTGCAAAATTTTACGAAAACTCGCGTACCGCTGCCTAGGGGTTTTTTTTTCTTTCCAAAAATGAAGTCTATTGTATCACTCATAAAAGATTGATATATTAGATATTAAATTATGTGCCAAAGAAATAATGATAAAATATTCACAATAAATATGTTTGTTATCCAATTTACGCTAGTTTCAGTTTTGCAAAATTTTATGAAAACTAATTTACTGCTGCCCAGGGATTTTTTTTCAAAAAAAAGAACTATGTTGTATCACTCATAAAAGCTTGATATCTTCGATTTTAAATTATGTGCAATGCAAATCATGATAAAATATTCACAAGAAATGTGTTTTTGATCCAATTTACGCAAATTTCAGGTTTGCAAAATTTTACAAAAACTCGTGTACTGCTGCTTAGGGATTTTTTTCCAAAAAAATGAAATATATTGTATCACTCATAAAAACTTGATAAATTTGATTTTAAATTATATTCCATGTGAATTATGATAAAATTGTGGCCAAATTTATGCAAATTTCATTTTTGCAAAATTTTACGAAAACTCGTGTACCGCTGCCTAAGGATTTTTTTCTAAACATAAAGTCTGTTGTATCACTCATAAAAGCTTGATATCTTTGATTTAAAATTATGTGCTATCCAAATCATGATAAAATATTCATAGAAATATGTTTGTGACCTAATTTACGCTAATTTCAGATTTGCAAAATTTTACAAAAACTCATGTACTGCTGCCTAAGAATTTTTTCCAAAAAATAAAGTATGTTGTATCATTCAAAAGCTTGATATCTTTTCTTTTAAATTTATTTCTATACAAATCATAATAAAATATTCACAAAAAATGTGTTTGTGACCCAATTTACGTAAATTTTAGTTTTGCAAAATTTTACGAAAACTCGTGTACCGCTGCTTAGGGATTTTTTCCAGAAAATAAAGTTTGTTATATCACTAATAAAAGCTTGATTTCTTTGATTTTAAATTATTTTCCTTGCAAATTATGATAAAATAATCACAAGTAGTGTTTTTTAGTTTTGCAAAATTTTACGAAAACTCGTGTACCGCTACCTAGGGATTTTTTTTCCAAAAAATGAAGTTTGTTGTATCACTAATAAAAGCTTGATATCTTTGCTTTTAAATTATTTGCCTTGCAAATTATGATAAAATAGTCACAAGTAATGTTTTTGTGGCCCAATTTACGCAAATTTCAAAGGGGGTACCATCACAATTTTTTAAAAATCTTAAAACTTGATAAAAGTGAAGTTTTAGATTACAGAAATATTTATCAAGAGTATTTTACTAGGGAGTACAACAACAAAAAATTCATCGTTAAGAAAATAAAGGATTAACATATAATTTTATAGACTCCATTTTTTGAGAATTTTCAAAGGGATACCATCATAGTTTTTTAAAAATTCTTAAAACTTGACAAAAGTAATGTTATAGCTTACAGAAACATTTATAAAGAGTATCTAACTTGGGAGTACAACAAAAAATATTTAAAGTTATTGAAATAAAGGATTCACATAAACTTTTAAAGACTAAATTTTTTGAGAATTTTCAAAGAGGTACCATCACAGTTTTTGAAAATTTCTTAAAACTTGATAAAAAGTGAAGTATTAGCTTATAGAAACATTTATCAAGAGTATTTTATAAGGGAGTACAACAAAAAATATTCGAAGTTAAAGCAATAAAGGATTAACATATAATTATACTGACTCGATTTTTGAAAATTTTCGAATTGGTACCATCACAGTTTTACAAAAATTCTTAAAACTTGACAAAAGTGATGTCTTAGCTTACAGAAATATTTTAAAAGAGTATTTAACTTAGGAGTACAACAAAAAAATTTTAAAATTAAAGAAATAAAAGATTAACTTATACTTTTATAGACTCTAATTTTTTTTTGAATTTTTAAAGGGGTAACATCACAATTTTTTAAAAATTCTGAAAACTTGATAATAGTGAAGTTTTAGTTTACATAAATATTTATCAAGAATATTTTACTAGGGAGTACAAAAAAAAATTCGAAGTTAAGGAAATAAAGGAATAACATATAATTATATAGACTCAATTTTTTGAGAATTTTCAAAAGAGTACCATCACAGTTTTTGAAAAGTTCTTAAAACTTGACAAAAGTGATGTTTTAGCTTACAGAAATATTTTTCAAGAGTATTTAACTTGGGAGTACAACAAAAAATATTTAAAGTTAAAGAAATAAAGAGTTAACATATACTTTTATAGACTCTGTGTTTTTTATAATCTTCAAAGGAGTACCATCATAATTTTTGAAAAATTATTAAAACTTGATAAAAGTGAAGTTTTATCTTACATAAACATTTATTAAGAGTATTTTACTATTGAATAAAACAAAAAATATTCAAAATTAAGGAAATAAAGGATTAACATATAATTCAACAGACTCCATTTTTTGAGAATTTTCAAGTGGGTACCATCACAGTTTTTCAGAAATTCTTAAAACTTGACAAAAGTAAGTATTGTTTTAACTTACCGAAACATTTTTCAAGAGTTTTAACGTGGGACTACAATAAAAAAATATTTAAAGTTAAGAAAATAAAGGATTACACATACTATGATAAGACTCCATTTGTTTTGAATTTTCGAAGGGCTACCATCAGAGTTTTTGAAAAATTCTTAAAACTTGATAAAAGTGAGGTTTTAGCTTACACAAATATTTATCAAGAGTATTTTACTAGGGAGTACAAGAAAAAATATTCAAAGTTGAGAAAATAAAGGATTAACATACAATTTTACAGACTCCTTTTTTTGAGAATTTCCGATACATAAATCGGAATATTTCAAAAATTCTTAAAACTTGACAAAAGTGATGTTTTAGCTTACATAAATATTTTTCAAGACTATTTAACTTGGGAGTACAACAAAAAATATATAAAGTTATAGAAAAAGGGATTTACATGTACTTTTAAAAAGTCCATTTTTTTAGAATTTTCAAAGGTGTACCATCACAATGTTTGAAAATTTTTTAAAACTTGATAAAAGTGAAGTTTTAGCATACAGAAACATTTATTAAGAGTCTTTTACATATAATTTTCAAAGTTAAGAAAATAAAGGATTAACATATAATTTTATAGACTCCATTTTTTGAGAATTTTCAAATGGGTACCATTACAGTTTTTAAAAAAATCTTAAAATTGACAAAAGTGATGTTTTAGCTTACATAAATATTTTTCAACAATATTTCACTTCGTAGTACAAAAAAAATATTTAAATTTAAAGAAATGAAGGATTAAAATATACATTTATAGACTCCATTATTTTTAGAATCTCACAGGGGTACCCTTACAGTTTTTGAAAAATTCTTAAAACTTGATAGAAGTGAAGTTTTAGCTTACAGAAATATTTATCAAGAATTTTACTAGGGATTGCAACAAAAAATATTCAAAGTTAAGGTAATAAATGACTAACATATAATTTTACAAACTCCATTTTTTGATAATTTTCAATTGGATCACTGTTTTTCAAAAATTCGTAAAACTTGATAAAAGTGATGATTTATCTTATAGAAACATTTTTCAAAAGTATTTAACTTAGGAGTGCAACCAAAAATATTTAAAGTTAAAGAAATAAATGATTAACATATACTTTTATAGACTTTTTTTTTTTTTTTTAGAGAATTTTCTAAGGGATGGATATAGTCAACATTATCATCAGGCTGAACCAGGTCGTGACAATTGGATTATTGAATTTTGAGATTGAAAATGATACATTAGTATACTCTTCAATACTTGGTTAATAAACTACCTGCTGGAGAGCTGGAATGTATAGGTGACATTAATGACTCTTCTCTTTCTTTGAAACTGGCTTGTGTTGCATGCTATATGCTTGATTATGTTGTAGCTTTAGTTTATAGTGCTGAACTTCTTCTGTTTATTTACTTTCAGTGAAAGTCACTCCAAGAGGGATATGCCAAGATTGTATCCTCATGCCAAGGGCATTCTTTATGCTCTCAAGGATAAAGGTGCTAGTCTTGCTATTGCCTCAAGATCACCTACTCCTGATATAGCGCACACGTTTCTTGAGAAACTAGGTATAAAATCAATGTTTGTTGCTCAGGTAAGCAAATCATAGCCTTAGTCCTCCACATTGCCAAATCATGTACTTCCTGTCAATAGCATGTCTACGACTGAATTCCTGACAAAGGATTCAGAAATTGCCTCAAGTAGAGCCTTTGCTGTTTTGACCAGATACTGCTTTATAGTTGGACTAGCAACCTTCAGTGCAATATCCTCATATATGAATGTGATAAACATAATGTTTGAAATGGTGGTATTTTGTGTTAGGAAACTGAGATTTTTTAGATACTTGAAGATACTTTCCTTTGGTTTACATCAATATTTGATGTATTTTGTGGTCACCCTTATTTATAGGAGGTATGTGATAAGAACGCATATAACAAATCAAACGGAAAACTCCCACTTGCCAGCCTAGGGCTCAAGAACTGATTAATTTCTTCTTTATGATCTCAAACCCTAATTAAATAAGATTATATAGTAACAGCAATCCTACAAAAAATAAAAAAGATTAACACTATGAATCAGAAATAGAAACTAAAAAACAATAATCCAAATTATTCCAGGCCCATAAGCACAGGCCTAAGCCCGCCCCCAACACTGGTAAACCAACAAGGGCCTCAACCCCTTCCTCCTCCAACCCGGGCTCCTCAGCCCCCACAACCTTCTGCTCTCTATCAGTATGTCATGCCAAAGTATGGTCTTAGTATAGTATAGGCATGGCTTGGCTTACTTATTCTACCTAATGCCTTTTGTTGTACATTATATATTTTTATATCGATGACATGATTAACAAGTTCTTTGGCTTGCAGAAAACTGAAAAGTGCTTTTAGTTTCATAACTTTAACTTCTTCTTTTTTTTCTGTCTGTCTACACTTTTTTGTTGGGAAAAGATCCATATTCATTATCTTCCCTATCTCTCTTGTGTCCTGGTGAATGTTTTTTGCCCCTCTTAAGTATGTACTCTATAGCGTATGAGTTCATAGCTTGAATGTGTTAACTTAGTTCTCTTGCTGCTGAAGCATGATTACTTCTGTAGTCTACACTTTAATTCTAGTAATTAAGGTGATAAACATTGGTGCAAACTTTTAGGCAAGCTCATATCATATGGAAAAAGGAATTGTGATGGCAAGCTTTATGGAAAACGTCGGCTACCACCTCTTGGGACATTAAAAGAGCACCAGATCATCACAATCCATAGCTTATCACACACTTAATCGGGATACTAATATCTTAGTGGTTGTGTTAAGGCTATTTTGTTAATTATAGTTTCAACCTACTTAACGTTAATGGACATTTAGGGATGAGAATGAAAGAGGTATACAATTTACTGCATCATAATATTGCTTTCAATTATGAGTTTTTTTCCAAAAAAGTAGAATCAAGTGTTGAATTTACTCAACGATTAACATGCATCCATGTTTGGCAGTTGCCATGATTATGTTATCAACGTTTGAGTATTCTGTGGATCTGATGTATCACAAGATTATACAAAGAAAGAGGGAGGATTGCTCAACATCCCAACAACTTGCAGTGACATGCTTAGCTGGCTATGTAGCTGGAGCTGTTGGTACCGTAATCTCTAATCCAGCCGACAACATAGTTTCTTCACTTTACAATAAAAAGGTTGCAAGTGTAATGCAAGTATATATTCTGTTGGAATTATGTCATTTGATACTTGTTTGTGTAGGAATAAGGGTTATCGATTTGACAGTGGTGTTTCTTTCAGTCTATAAACAACATTGGGCTTGCCAATTTGTTTACTAGAAGTCTTCCAGTTCGAATCACAATAGTGGGTCCTGTTGTTACGCTGCAGTGGTTTTTCTATGACAGCATCAAAGTGTTAAGCGGACTGTAAGTATAATCATTTCAGATGATGTGTGCTTTCTGCTACCTATCTTAGGCTTCGTCCCGCGCATGGGGGGGTGTTCAATTGATGATGTCTGTGACTTATTTAAGAATGAAACTCACGCCAACCGCTCAGCCTTTAGTTTACACGAGTAATGACTAATGCCTACAGTTTTGGCTTGCCTAAATCTTACCTTGACCAATAGTCTCTTGATTACATGTAGTGACTAAGACTTGTAACTTTTTGTTTGTGGTGCTCATTTAGCTCTGTTATTTTTGTTATTGTCTGCTGTAAGATATATAGTAGATCACATTATCTTTATTCAGCAGTTGCTATGGTCAATCCGCTTAAAGGCTGTATGCATTTAAACTGCTGTAAAGAAAGGGTTATGGAAGTCGTATTGAATGATAAAAATCTATGAAAATATAGAACCAAAGTAAAGGAGTGAAATTTAGATGCAAAGCTTGTCAATAGCATGAGATACTGTTAAATTAGTGATAAGAGAACATTGCCTTTAGATTGGGTGTAACAAACATAAATTATGATAGCTCTCACGCAAATCTCTGGTTGGATATGTGTATATCACGAGTAGGTACATGGAGAAAGGAATGGGTTGAAAACAGTTGTACTGCATTTTTCTAGTACAAATTTGATAAGGTTTCCGAAAGTTAAGAATATTTGTGCAAATATGGAGTGAATTCTCAAATGCCTTAAATGTTTGGACACAATACAGGCCTACTAGTGGAGGGCTGAGTAGGCATCTGAATGATGCTGAATTACTGGGCTATCAGGCAACACCTAGTCAAAGCCAATGTTGTGTTTTGTGAATCTGGATGGATCCTTTCCAGGGTTAGACTTCATCTGGTACCAAAGAGACCTCTTCTGAGTTACATTTTTCCTCCTACATTTCATTCAACAACAAGGGTTGTTAGTAGCTCGAAGAAAGCCATGTTTTCTACGCAATGAAGATACCATTGGAGGAGAGTAGATGTCCAGATTAATAAACCCTCTCGACCTCACCTTTGTCGTACTTGTACGTGTTGTCTTGTCTTGCTAAACTACAAGAAACTCTTTTGTTAATAAGATATTAGGTCATATTTTGGTGATGCTTCATCTAACGACCAGCGGAACCTCCTTCGACTTGTGTAGCTAGGGAGGTCGTAAACTACTTTGTATCATGTGTTGCTGCTTATAAGAATGTAAAAACTATGGGTCCTAGATATTGAATTCTGACAAGGTAATGTATTTTGGATGAATGTTTATCTTGTTTTCTTGCCTTGGGTAGACAAACATGAAAATTAAAATCATTCTCTTATTAAATCAACTGCAACTCAAAATTAATAAAGATAATTAAGTATTCAGTGTGGAAGATAAAAGCATACAACCATGATCGGATAACTTAGAATATGGTTAACTATACAATACTGCAATATGGAATTCAAAGAGTACAAAACAATCCTCCTATAAGCCGCCTAACTCGACAATTGTTCAAGATTCAAAAGGTGATATAACCAATAGCTTGAGCTCTGTAGTTCGATGTGATCAGCATCTCAGGACACACTCCTGCTTTGGATCAAGCTTGATCAGGAAGCAACAAAGACTCTAGTTCTGCTCTACGTTGCTCAAAGCTCCTGCAATTGTTAGCTTCAAGTTAACAGTGTGTAATCCTTAAAGATAGCTTAATTTCATCACTTTTGTCAAGTCTTAATAATTTTTTTAAAAAACTGTGATGGTACCACTTTGAAAATTCTCCAAAAATAGAGTCTATAAAGGTATATGTTAATTGTGTTTTCTTTTTAGATATTTTTTGTTGTACTCCCAAGTTCTATACTCTGAAAAATATTTCTGTTAGCTAAAAATCACTTTTGTCAACTTTTAAGAATTTTTCAAAAATTGTGATAGTACCCCTTTGAAAATTCTCAAAAAATTGAGTCTATAAAATTATATGTTAATCATTTATTTCCTTAACTTTGAATATTTGTTTGTTGTAGTCCCTAGTAAAATACTCTTGTTAAAAGTTTCTGTAAGCTAAAACTTCACTTTTATCAAATTTTAAGAATTTTTCAAGAACTTTGATGGTACCCCTTTGAATCTAAAATTAATGGAGTCTATAAAAGAACATTTTAATCATTTATTTCTTTAACTTTAAATATTTTTTGTTTTTTGCATTCCCAAGTTAAATACTCTTGAAAAATATTTCTATAAGCTAAAACATCACTTTTTTCAAGTCGTAATAATATTTCAAAAAACAGTGATGATACCGCTTTGAAAATTCTAAAAAAATGAAAAGTATGTATTAATCCTTTATTTCTTTAACTTTAAATATTTTTTGTTGTACTCCCAAGTTAAATACACTTGAGAAATGTTTCTATAAGTTAAAAGATCAATTTTGTCAAGTTTTAAGAATTTTTCAAAATTTGTGATGGCACCCCTTTGAAAATTCTCAAAAAATGGAGTCTATAATAGTATATGTTAATCCTTTATTTCTACAACTTGAATTTTATTTTTTTGTACTCCCAAGTTAAATACTCTTGAAAAATATTTCTGTAAGCTAAAACATCACTTTTGTCAAGCCTTAATAATTTTTCAAAAAACTGTGATGGTACCTCTTTGAAAATTCTCCAAACATGGAGTCTATAAAAGTATATGTTAATTCTTTTTTTCGTTAACTTTAAATATGTTTTTTTTACTTCAAAGTTCAATACTCTTGAAAAAAGTTTCTGTAAGTTAAAACATAACATTTGTCAACTATTAAGAATTTTTCAAAAACTGTGATGTTACCCCTTTGAAAATTCTCAAGAAATGGAGTTTGTAAAATTATATGTTAATTCTTCATTTCCGTAACTTTGAATATTTTTTGTTGTAGTCCCTAGTAAAATACTCTTGTTATATGTTTCTGTAAACTAAAACTTCACTTTTATCAAGTTTTAATAATTTTTCAAAACTGTGATGGTACCCTTTGAAAATTCTAAAAACAATAGAGTTTATAAAAATATATGTTAATTCTTTATTTCTTTAACTTAAATTTTTTTTTGCACTCCCAAGTTAAATACTTATGAAAAATATTTTTGTAAGCTAAAACTTCACTTTTGTCAACTCTTAATAATTTTTCAAAAAACACTGATGATACCGCTTTGAAAATTCTAAAACAATTGAGTAAATAAAAG
This sequence comes from Caryopteris x clandonensis, assembly GCA_028749325.2. NCBI lineage: Eukaryota > Viridiplantae > Streptophyta > Magnoliopsida > Lamiales > Lamiaceae > Caryopteris > Caryopteris x clandonensis. Next base: position 10,541,102 of record JAPYKT020000009.1, on the reverse strand, counting down.
TATATATTAATCCTTTATTTATTTAACTTTAAATATTTTTTGTTGTTCACACAAGTTCAATACTCTTAAAAAATGTTTCCGTAAGCTAAAAGATCACTTTTGTCAAGTCTTAATAATTTTTCAAAAAACTGTGATGATACCACTTTGAAAATTCTCCAAAAATAGAGTCTATAAAAGTATATGTTAATTTTGTTTTTCTTTTTAAATATTTTTTATTTTATTCCCAAGTCCAATACTCTTGAAAAATGTTTCTGTTAGTTAAAAATCACTTTTGTCAACTTTTAAGATTTTTTCAAAAACTGTGATGGTACCCTTTTGAAAATTCTCAATATATGGAGTCTATAAAATTATATGTTAATCCTTTATTTTCTTAACTTTGAATATTTTTTGTTGTATCCCATAGTAAAATACTCTTGTTAAATATTTTTGTAAGCTAAAACTTGGTTTTAAGAATTTTTCTAATACTGTGATGGTACCCCTTTGAAAATTCTAAGAAAATGGAGTCTATAAAAGTATATGTGAATCCTTTATTTCCTTATTTAAATATTATTTTTGCACTCCCAAGTTAAATACTCTTGAAAAATATTTATGTTAGCAAAAATATCACTTTTGTCAAGTTTTAATAATTTTTCAAAAAATTGTGATGATACCCCTTTTAAAATTCTCAAAAAATAGAGTCAAAGTATTATTAATCCTTTATTTATTTAACTTTAAATATTTTTTGTTGTAGTCCCATGTTCAATACTCTTGAAAAATGTTTCTGTAAGCTAAAAGATCACTTTTGTCAAGTTTTAAGAATTTTTGAAAAAACTGTAATGGTACCCCTTTGAAAATCTCAAAAACATGGAGTCTATAAATAATATATGTTAATACTTCATTTTTTTAACTTGAAATTTTTTTGTCGTACTCCTAAGTTAAATACTCTTGAAAAATGTTTCTATAAGCTAAAACATCACATTTGTCAAGCCTTAATAATTTTTCAAAAAAAATGTAATGGTACCTCTTTGAAAATTCTCCAAAAATGGAGTCTATAAAAGTATATGTTTATCTTTTTTTCGTTAACTTTAAATATTTTTTGTTTTTACTCCTAAGTTCAATACTCTTGAAAAATATTTCTATAAGCTAAAACATCACTTTTGTCAACTTTTAAGAATTTTTCAAAAACTGTGATGGTGCCCTTTGAAAATTCTCAAGAAATGGAGTTTGCAAAATTATATGTTAATCCTTTATTTTGTTAACTTTGAATAATTTTTGTCGTAGTCATACTCTTGTTAAATATTTTTGTAAGCTAAAACTTCACTTTTATAGTGTTTTAAGGAATTTTCAAAAACTGTGATGTTACCCCTTTGGAAATTCTAAAAAAATGGAGTCTATGAAGGTATATTTTAATCCTTTATTTCTTCAAATTTAAATATTTTTTTTTGTACTCCCGAGTTAAATACTCTTGAAAAAAATTTATGTAAGCTAAAACATCACTTTTGTCAAGTCTTAATAATTTTTCAAAAAACTATGATGATACCCCTTGAAAATTCTCAAAAAATGAAGTCTATAAAAGTATATATTAATCATTTATTTCTTGAAATTTAAATATTTTATGTTGTAATACCAAGTTCAATACTCTTGAAAAATGTTTCTATAAGCTAAAAGATCACTTTTGTCAAGTTTTAAGATTTTTTTAAAAACTGTGATGGTACCCCTTTGAAAATTTTCAAACAAATGGAGTCTATAAAAGTATATGTTAATCCTTTATTTTTATTAACTTTAAATTTTTTTTGTTGTACACCCAAGTAAAAATACTCTTGAAAAATGTTTCTGTAAGATAAAACATCACTTTTGTCAAGTCTTGATAATTTTTATAAAAACTGTGATGGTACCCCTTTAAAAATTCTCCAAAAATGGAGTTTATAAAAGTATATGTTAATTGTTTTTTCTTTAACTTTAAATGTTTGTTGTTGTACTCACAAGTTTAATACTCTTGAAAAATATTTCCATTAGCTAAAAATCACTTTATTCAAGTTTAAAGAATTTTTCCAAATTTGAGGTGGTACCCCTTTGAAAATTCTAAAAAAATGGAGTTTATAAAATTATATGTTAATCCTTTATTTCCTTAAATTTGAATATTTTTAGTTGTAGTCCCTAGTGAAATACTCTTGTTAAAAGTTTCTGTAAGCTAAAACTTCACTTTTATCAAGTTTTAAGAATTTTTCAAAAACTGTGATGGTACCCCTTTTAAAATTCAAAAAAAAAGTGGAGTCTAAAAAAGTATATATTCATCCTTTATTTCTTTAACTTTAAATATTTTTTGCGCTCTCAAGTTAAATACTCTTGAAAACTATTTCTGTAAGCTAAAACATCACTTTTGTCAAGTCTTAATAATTTTTCAAAAACTATAATGATACCCCTTTGAAAATTATCAAAAAATGGAGTCTATAAAAGTATATGTTAATCCTTTATTTAATTAAATTTAAATATATTTTTGTTGTACTCCCAAGTTCAATACTCTTGAAAAATGTTTCTGTAAGCTAAAAGATCACTTTTGTCAAGTTTTAAGAATTTTTCAAATAACTGTGATGGTACACCTTTGAAAATTCTAAAAAAAAAAATAGAGTCTATAATAGTATATGATAATCCTTCATTTCTTTAACTTGAATTTTTTTTTTTGTTGTACTTCCAAGTTAAATACTCTTGAAAAATATTTCTGTAAGCTAAAAATCACTTTTGTCAAGCCTTAATTATTTTTCAAAAATCTGTAATGGTACCTCTTTGAAAATTTTCCAAAAATGGAGTTTATAAAAGTATATGTTAATCCTTTTTTTCGTTAACTTTAAATATTTTTTGTTGTACTCCCAAGTTCAATACTCTTGAAAAATGTTTCTCTTAGCTAAAAATCCTTTTTATCAACTTTAAAGAATTTTTCCAAATCTTTGGTGGTACCCCTTTGAAAATTCTAAAAAAAATGGAGGCTATAAAATTATACGTTAATCCTTTATTTCCTTAACTTTGAATATTTTTTGTTGTAGTCCCTAGTAAAATACTCTTGTTAAAAGTTTCTGTAAGCTAAAACTTCACTTTTATCAAGTTTTAAGAATTTTTCAAAAACTGTGATGGTACCCCTTTGAAAATTAAAAAAAAAAAGTGTAGTCTAAAAAAGTATATGTTAATCCTTTATTTGTTTAACTTTTAATACTTTTTTTTTGCGCTCCCAAGTTTAATACTCTTGAAAACTATTTCTGTAAGCTAAAACATCACTTTTGTCAAGTCTTAATAATTTGTCAAAAAACTATGATGATACCCCTTTGAAAATTCTCAAACAAATGGAGTCTACAAAAATATATGTTAATCCTTTATTTTTATTAACTTAAAATTTTTTTTGCTGTACTCCCAAGTTAAATACTCTTGAAAAATATTTCTGTAAGCTAAAACATCACTTTTGTCAAGTCTTGATAATTTTTATAAAAACGGTGATGGTACCCCTTTGAAAATTCTCCAAAAATGGAGTCTATAAAAGTATATGTTAATCATTTTTTTCTTTAACTTTAAATATTTTTTGTTTTACTCCAAGTTCAATACTCTTGAAAAATATTTCCGTTACCTAAATATCACTTTTGTCAACTTTAAAGAATTTTTCCAAATCTGTGGTGGTACCCCTTTGAAAATTCTAAAAAAATGGAGTCTATAAAAGTATATATTAATCCTTTATTATTTAACTTTAAATATTTTTTTTGTACTCCCAAGTTTAATACTCTTGAAAAATGTTTCTGTTAGCTAAAAATCACTTTTGTCAACTTTTATGAATTTTTCAAAATCTGTGAGGGTACCCCTTTGAAAATTCTCAAAAAATGGAGTCTATAAAAGTATATGTTAATCCTTTTTTCATTAAATTTATATATTTTTTGTTGTACTCCCAAGTTAAATACTCTTGAAAAATATTTCTATAAGCTAAAACATCACTTTTGTAAACTTTTAAGAGTTTTTCAAAAACTGTGATGGTACTCTTTTGAAAATTCTCAAAAAGTGAAGTCAATAAAATTATATGATAATCCTTTATTTCCTTAACTTTGAATATTTTTTTGTTGTAGTCCCAAGTAAAATATTTAAGATAAATGTTTCTATAAGCTAAAACTTCAGTTTTACCAAGTTTTAAGAATTTTTGAAAAACTGTGATGGTACCCCTTGAAAATTCGAAACAAAATGGAGTCTATGAAAATATATGTTAATCCTTTATTTCTTCAACTTTAAATATTTTTTGCTGTTGTGATCCTAAGATAAATACTCTTGAAAAATCTTTTTTGTATGCTAAAACATCACTTTTATCAAGTCTTTATAATTTTTCCAAAAACTGTGATGATACCCCTTTGTAAGTTCTCAAAAAATGGAGTCTATAAAAGTATATATTAATCCTTTATTTCTTTAACTTTAAATATTTTTTGTTGTACTCTCAAGTTCAATACTCTTGAAAAAAGTTTATGTAAGCTAAAAGATCACTTTTGTTAAGTTTTAGGATTTTTTCAAAAAACTGTGATGGTACTCCTTTGAAAATTCTCAAAAAAATGTAGTCTATAAAAGTATATGTTAATCCTTTATTTTTTTAACTTAAAATTTTTTTTGTTGTACTCCCAAGTTAAATACTCTTGAAAAATGTTTCTGTAAGCTAAAACATCACTTTTGTCAAGTTTTAATAATTTTTCAAAAACTGTGATGGTACCCTTTTGAAAATCTCAAAAAATGGAGTTTGTAAAATTATATATTAATCCTTTATTTCCTTAACTTTGAATATTTTTGTTGTAATCCTAGTAAAATACTCTTGTTAAATGTTTCTATAAGCTAAAACTTCACTTTTATCAAGTTTTAAGAATTTTTCAAAAACTATAATGGTACACCTTTGTAAATTCTAAAAAAATGGAATTTATAAAAGTATATGTTGATCTTTTATTTCTTTAACTTTAAATATTTTTTGTTGTACTACCGAGTTAAATAGTCTTGAAAAAAGTTTTTGTAAACTAAAACATCAATTTTGTCAAGTCATAATAATTTTTCAAAAAACTTTGATGGTACCCTTTTGAAAATTCTCCAAAAATGGAGTTTATAAAAGTATATATTAATTCTCTATTTCATTAACTTAAATTTTTTTTTGTTGTATTCCCACGTTAAATACTTTTGAAAAATGTTTCTATAAGCTAAAACATCACTTTTGTCAATTTTTAAGAATTTTTCAAAAACTGTGATGGTACCCCTTTGAAAATTCTAAAAAAATGGAGTCTGTAAAATTATATGTTAATCCTTTATTTCCTTAACTTTGAATTTTTTTGTTGTACTCCGTAGTAAGCTAAAATATCATTTTTGTAAAGTTATTTCCTTAACTTTGAATATGTTTTGTTGCAATTCTTAGTAAAATACTCTTGTTAAATGTTTCTATAAGCTAAAACTTCACTTTTATCAAGTTTTAAGAATTTTTCAAAAACTATATGGTACCCTTTTGAAAATTCTAAAACAAATGGAGTCTATAAAAGTATATGTTAATCCTTTATTTATTTAAATATAAATATTTTTTGTTGTACTCTCAAGTTAAATACTCTTGAAAAATATTTCTGTAAGCTAAAACATCGTTGTTGTCAAGTCTTAATAATTTTTCAAAAAAACTGTGATGATACCCCTTTGAAAATTCTCAAAAAATGGAGTCTATAAAAGTATATATTAATCCTTTATTTATTTAACTTTAAATATTTTTTGTTGTACTCCCAAATTCAATACTCTTGATAAATGTTTCTCTAAGCTAAAACTTCACTTTTACCAAGTTTTAAGAATTTTTCAAAAACTGTGATGGTACCCTTTGAAAATTCTCCAAAAAATGGCATCTATAGAAGAATATGTTAATCTATTTTTTCTTCAACTTTAAATATTTTTGGTTGTACTCCTAAGTTAAATACTCTTGAAAAATGTTTCTGTTAGCTAAAACATCACTTTTCTCATGTCTTAATAATATTTCAAAAAAATTATGATGGCATCCCTTTGAAAATTCTCCAAAAATTGAGTTTATAAAAGAATATGTTGATTTTTTTCTTTAACTTTAAATATTTTTTTGTTGTACTCCCAAGTTAAATACTCTTTCTGCCAGCTAAAAAAGCACTTTTGTCAAGTCTTAATGTTTTTTCAAAAAAACTGTGATGGTACCTTTTGCAAATTTTTCAGAAATGGAGTCTATAAAAGAATATGTTAATCCTTTTTTTCTTCACCTTTAATTATTTTTTGTTGTAATCCCAAGTTCAATACTCTTGAAAAATGTTTCTATAAGCTAAAACATCACTTTTGTCATGTTTTAAGAATTTTAAAAAAACTGTGATGGTAACCCTTTGAAAATTCTATAAAAAACTGGAGTCTATAAAATTATATTTTAATCCTTTATTTCTGTAACTTTAAATTTTTTTTGTTGTACTCCCATCTTAAATACTTTTGAAAAATGTTTCTGTAAGCTAAAATATCACTTTTGTCAAGTCTTAATAATTTTAAAAAAAAACTATGATGTTACCCCTTTGAAAATTTTCAAAAATTGGAGTCTATGAAAGTATATATTAATGCTTTATTTCTTTAACTTTAAATATTTTTTTGTAATCCTAAGTTCAATACTCTTGAAAAATGTTTCTGTAAGCTAAAACATTACTTTGTCAAGTTTTAAGATTTTTTCAAAAAACTGTGATGGTACGCCTTTGAAAATTCTGAGAAAAATAAAGTCTATAAAAGTATATGTTAATCATTTATTTCTTTAATTTTAAATTTTTTTTGTTGTAATCCCAAGTTAAATACTCTTGAAAAATATTTCTATAAGCTAAAACATCACTTTTGTCATGTTTTAAGAATTTTTCAAAAAGCAGTGATGGACCACTTTGAAAATTCTAAAAAAAATGGAGTCTATAAAAGTATATGTTAATCCTTTATTTCTTTAACTTTAAATATTTTTTTTTGTACACCCAAGTTAAATACTCTTGAAAAATATTTATGTGAGCCAAAACATCACTTTTTTCAAGTCTTAATAATTTTTCAATACAATTGTGATGGTATCCCTTCGAAAATTCTCCAAAAATGGAGTCTATTAAAGAATATGTTAATCCATTTTTTGTTTAAATTTAAATATATTACGTTGTCTCCCAAGTTCAATACTCTTGAAAAATGTTTCAGTAAGCTAAAACATTAATTTTGTCAAGTTTTAAGAAATTTTCAAAAAAACTGTGATGGTACCCCTTAGAAAATTCTAAATAAAATGGAGTCTATAAAAGTATATATTAATCCTTTATTTCTTTAAATTTAAATATTTTTTATTGTACTCCGAAGTTAAATACTCTTGAAAAATGTTTCTATAAGTTAAAATATCACTTTTGTCAAGTCTTACTAATTTTTCAAAAAAACTGTGATGGTACCCCCTTTGAGAATTCTCAAAAAATGGAGTCTATAAAAGAATATGTTAATCATTTATTTCTTTAACTTTAAATATTTTTTGTTGTACTCCCAAGTTCAATACTCTTGAAAAATGTTTCTGTAAGCTAAAACATCACTTTTGTCAAGTTTTAAGAAATTTTCAAAAAACTGTGATGGTTCCACTTTGAAAATTCTAAAAAAAATAGAGCTTATAAAGGTATATATTACTCATTTATTTCTTTAACTTTAAATATTTTTTTATTGTACTCCTAAGTTAAATACTCTTGAAAAATATTTCTATAAGCTAAAACACCACTTTTGTGAGCCTTAATAATTTTTCAAAAAAACTGTGATGGTTCCCCTTTGAAAATTCTCCAAAAATGGAGTCTAATAAAGAATATGTTAATCCTTTTTTTCTTTAACTTTAAATAGTTTTTGTTGTACTCCTAATTTCAATTCTCCCGAAAAATGTTTCTGAAAGCTTAAACATTACTTTTGTGAAGTTTTAAGAATTTTTCAAAAAATTGTGATGGTACCCCTTTGAAAATTCTAAAAAAAATAGAGTATATAAAAGTATATGTTAATGCTTTATTTCTTTAAATTTAAATACTTCTTGTTTTATTCCCAAGTTAAATACTCTTGAAAAATATTTCTATAAGCTAAAACATCACTTTTGTTAAGTCTTAGTAATTATTCAAAAAACTATGATGATACCCCTTTGAAAATTCTCAAAAAATAGAGTCCATAAAAGTGTATATAAATCCTTTATTTCCTTAACTTTAAATATTTTTTGTTGTACTCCCAAGTTCAATACTCTTAAAAATAGTTGATGTGAGCTAAAACAGCACTTTTGTCAAGTCTTAATAATTTTTCCAAAAAACTGGGATGATATCCCTTTGAAAATTCTCCAAAAATAGAGTCTATAAAAAAATTTGTTAATCCTTTTTTTCTTTAACTTAAAATATTTTTTGCTGTACTCTCAAGTTCAATACTCTTGTAAAATGTTTCTGTAACCTAAAACATCACTTTTGTGAAGTTTTAATAATTTTTCAAAAAAAAAAAAGTGATGGTACCCCTTTGAAAATTCTCCAAAAATGGAGTCTGGATTTGAAGAGGAGTATGTAAGTAGTGGCAGGGATAGGGTGGAGAATGCGCCGAGGATGGCGAAAGAGGGAATGGAGGTTGCTGGGAAGGGCGGAAGGGAGGTGGAGGTGTACAGGAAGGGGGAATCTGGTGGAAGCACGGACTGACCCAGGAGATGAGCCCCCTGCGCATGTGGCGGCTTTTTGTGCTGCCACCAGAGTTCGATCCATTAGACATGGAGGAGAATAAACAGTGTCTGATTCGAGCATCTTCGTAAAGCAGGAATTCCAGGGAGCGATTCCACGATTCCAGAGGTTCGAACCGATATCAATCTGCATTTTGGAGTTGCGTGCTTAGTCTTCAGTGCTCTGAAGAGGCCCTTCTCAGCACCAAGTATCTGAACAATACTTCCTGGTTGCTTTGCAAGATTCAACAAGCTGCCTCCATGGGCAATCAAGCAAGCACCAACGAGTTCTCCAACAAGAGCAGGAAGATTCGGTGCAATTGTGTTCATCCTACTTTTCAGATGTGCCACGCAAATCATGATATAATATTCACAAAAAATGTGCTTGTGATGCAATTTATGCAAATTTTAGTTTTGCAAAATTTTACGAAACTCGTGTACCGCTGCCTTGGAATTTTTCTAAAAAATGAAGTATGTTGTATTACTATTAAAAGCTTGATATCTTCGATGTTAAATTATCAGCCATGCAAATTATGATAAAATATTCACAAATAAGGTGTTTATGACCCAATTTATGCTAATATCAGTTAAAATGTTTTTTACAAAAACACGTGTACCGTTGCCTAGGAAATTTTCTGAAAAATGAAGTATGTTGTATCACTCATAAAAGTTTGATATCTTTAATTTTAAACTATTGTGCCACGCAAATCATGATAAAATATTCACAAGAAATGTGTTGTGACCCAATTTATGCAAATTTCAGTTTTAAAAAATTTTACGAAAACTTATGTACCGCTGCGTAGGGATTTTTTCCTAAAAATAAAGTTTGTTATATCACATATAAAATCTTGATATCTTGGATTTTAAATTATTTTCCAAGAAAATTATGATAAAATATTCACAAGTAATGTGTCTGTTACCCAATTTATGCTAATTTTAGTTTTGCAAAATTTTACGAAAACTCGTGTACCGCTGCCTAGGGATTTTTACAAAAAAATGAAGTTTGTTGTATCACTCATAAAAGCTTGAGATCTTTGATTTTAAATTATGTGCCATGCAAATCATGATAAAATATTCACAAGAAATATGTTTGTGATCCAATTTATGAAAATTTCAGTTTTGCAAACTTCTACGAAAACTCGTGTACCATTGCCTAAGGATTTTTTCAAAAACAATGTGTCTTTGACTCAATTTACGCTAATTTTAGGTTTTGCGAAATTTTACGAAAACTCGTGTACCGCTGCCAAAGGATTTTTTCCAAAAACTAAAGTCTGTTGTATCATTCATAAAAGCTTGATATCTTTGATTTTAAATTATCTGCCATGTAAATTATGATAAAAGATTCTCAAATAATGTATCAGTGACTCAATTTATGCTAATTTTAGTTTTACAAAATTTTACGAAAACTCATGTACCACTCCCTATGGATTTTTCCCAAAAAATAAAGTCTGTTGTATCATTAATAAAAGCTTGATATCTTTGATTTTAAATTATGTGATACGCAAATCGTGATAAATATTCACAAGAAATGTGTTTGTGATCATATTTACGTAAATTTGAGTTTTCTAAAATTTTGCAAAAACTCGTGTACCGCTGCCCAAGGATTTTTTCCTAAAAATAAAGTCTGTTGTATGACATATTAAAGCTTGATATCTTTGATTTTAAATTATCTTCCATGCAAATTATTAAAAAATTTGAACAAGAAAAGTATTTGTGACCCAATTTATGCAAATTTCAGTTATGCAAAATTTTACGAAAACTCGTGTACGGACCGCCTATGGATTTTTTCCAAAAGAATAAAGTCTGTTGTATCACACATAAAAGCTTGATATCTTTGATTTTAAATTATCTGCCATGCAAATTATGATAACATATTCACAAGTAATGTGTCTGTGACCTAATTTACGCTAATTTTAGTTTTGCAAAATTTTACGAAAGCTCATTTACCGCTGCCAAAGAATTTTTTTTCAGTGTTGTATCACTCATAAAAGCTTGTTATCTTTGATTTTAAATTATCTTCCATGTAAATTATGATGCAATATTCAAAAGTAAGGTGTCTTTGACTCAATTTACGCTAATTTTAGGTTTTGCAAAATTTTACGAAAACACGTGTACCGCTGCCAAAGGATTTTTTCAAAAACCTAAAGTTTGTTGTATCACTCATAAAAGCTTAATATCTTTGATTTTAAATTATCTTCCTTGAAAATTATGATAAAAGATTCATAAATAATGTTTGTGACTCAATTTACGCTAATTTCAGTTTTGCATTATTGTACGAAAACTTGTGTACCACTTCCTACGGATTTTTTCCAAAAGATTAAGTCTGTTGTATCACTCATAAAACTTTAATATCTTTGATTTTAAATTATCTTCCACGTAAAAAATGATGAAATAATCACAAGAAATGTGTTTGTGACCCAATTTATGCAAATTTTAGTTTTACAAAATTTTACAAAAACTCGTGGACCACTGCCTTGGGATTTTTTTTCCAAAAAATGAAGTCTATTTTATCATTCATAAATGCTTGATATCTTTGACTTTAAATTGTCTTCCATGCAAATTACGATAAAATATTCACAAGAAATCTATTTGTGACCTTATTTATTCAAATTTTAGTTTTGTAAAATTTTATGAAAACTTGTGTACCACTGCTTAGGGATTTTTTCAAAAAAACAAAGTATGTTGTATCACATATAAAAGATTGATATCTTTGATTTTAAACTATTTTCCATGCAAATTCTAATCACATATTCACAAGTAACGTGTCTGTGACACAATTTAAGCTAATTTTAGTTTTACAAAATTTTACGCAAACTCGCGTACCACTGCCTAGGGATTTTTTTCCAAAAATAAAGTTTGTTGTATCACTAATAAAAGCTTGATATCTTTGATTTTAAATTATCTTCCATGCAAATTATGTTACAATATTTAAAAGAAATGTGTTTGTGGCCCAATTTATTCAAATTTTAGTTTTGCAAAATCTTACGAAAACTCGTGTATCGCGCTGCCTATGGATTTTTTTCCAAAAAATAAAGTCTGTTGAATCACACATAAAAACTTGATATCTTTGATTTTAAATTATCAGCCATGCAAATTATGATAACATATTCACAAGTAATGTGTCTGTGACATAATTTACGCTAATTTCAGTTTTGTAAAATTTTACGAAAACTCGTGTACCGCTGCCTAGGGAGTTTTTCCAAAAATGAAGTCTGTTGTATCACTCATACAAGCTTGATATCTTTGATTTTAAATTATCTGCCATGCAAATCATGATGAAATAATCACCAGAAATGTGTTTGTGACCCAATTTATGCAAATTTTAATTTTGCAAAATTTTACAAAAACTCGTGGACCACTACCTTGTGATTTTTTCCAAAAAATGAAGTCTGTTGTATCACTCATAAAAACTTGATATCTTTGATTTTAAATTATCTTCCATGCAAATTATGTTAACATATTCACAAGAAATGTGTTTGTGACCCAATTTATGCAAATTTCAGTTTTGTAAAATATTACGAAAACTTGTGCACCGCTCTGCCTAGGGATTTTTTCCAAAAACATAAAGTTTGTTGTATCACACATAAAAGCTTGATATCTTTGATTTTAAATTATCTTCCATGCATATTATGATAAAATATTCACAAGTAATGTGTCTGTAACCCAATTTATTTAAATTATCCGCCATGAAAATTATGATAAAATATTAACTAGTAATGTGTTTGTGACCTAATTTATGCAAAATTAGTTATGCAAAATCTTACGAAAACTATTGTACGGCTGTGTAGGGATTTTTTCCAAAAAAATATTTATCACACATAAAAGCTTGATATCTTTGATTTTAAATTATCTGCCACACAAATAATGATAATATATTCACAAGTAATGTGTTTGTGACACAATTTATGCTAATTTCAGTTTTGCAAAATTTTACGAAAACTCGTGTTCCGCTGCCTAGGGAGTTTTTCCAAAAATGAAGTCTGTTGTATCACTAATACAATCTTGATATCTTTGATTTTAAATTATCTGCCATGCAAATTATGATGAAATAATCACAAGAAATGTGTTTGTGACCCAATTTATGCAAATTTCAGTTTTGCAAAATTTTACAAAAACTCGTGGACCGCTACCTTGGGATTTTTTTTCCAAAAATGAAGTGTGTTGTATCACTCATAAAACTTGATATCTTTGATTTTAAATTATCTGCCATGAAAATTATGATAAAATACACAAGAAATGTGTTTGTGACCCAATTTATGCAAATTTTAGTTTTGCAAAATTTTACGAAAACGCGTGTACCTCTCTGCCTAGTGATTTTTTCCAAGAAATAAAGTTTGTTGTATCACACATAAAATCTTGATATCTTTGATTTTAAATTATCTGCCATGCATATTATGATAAAATATTCACAAGTAATGTGTTATTGACCCAATTTACGTAAATTTCAATTTAAAAAAATTATACGAAAACTTGTGTACCGCTCCCTAGGGATTTTTTCCAAAACATGAAGTTTATTGTATCACTCATAAAAGCTTCATATCTTTGATTTTAAATAATCTACCATGCAAATTATGATAAAATATTAACTAGAATTATGTTTGTGACCCAATTTATGCAAATTTCAGTTATGCAAAATTTTACGAAATCACGTGTACCGCTGCCTAGGTATTTTTTCCAAGACATAATGTTTGTTGTCTCGCACATAAAAGATTAATAACTTCGATTTTAAATTATCTTCCATGATAATTATGATAAAATAGTTACTAATAATGTGTGTGGGACACAATTTACGCTAATTTCAGTTTTGCAAAATTTTACGAAAACTCGTGTACCGATGCCTAAGGATTTTTTCCAAAAAATTAAGTTTGTTGTATCACTTATAAAAGCATGATATCTTTGATTTTAAATTATGTGATACACAAATAATGATAAAATATTCACTAATAATGTGTTTGTGATCCAATTTACGCAAATTTCTGGTGTTCAATATTTTACGAAAACTTCTGTACCGCTACCTAGGGATTTTTTCCAAAAATGAAGTCTGTTGTATCACTCATAAAAACTTGATATCTTTGATTTTAAATAATCTTCCATGCAAATTATTATGAAATATTCACAAGTAGTGTGTCTTAGACTCAATTTACGCTTATTTTTGTTTCGCAAAATTTTACAAAAACGTGTGTACCGCTGCCTAGGTATTTTTTCCAAAAAATAAAGTCTGTTGTATCGCTCATAAAAGTTTGATATCTTTGATTTTAAATTATCTACCATGAAAATTATTATAAAATATTCACAAATAATGTGTTTGTGACTCAATTTATGCTAATTTCAATTTTACAAAACTTTACAAAATCTCGTGTACCTAGGGATTTTTTCTATAAAATTAAGTCTGTTGTATCACTCATAAAAGCTTGATATCTTTGATTTTAGATTATGTGATAAGCAAATCATGATAAAATATTCACAAGAAATGTTTTAGCTATCCAATTTACATAAATCCTAGTTTTGCAAAATTTTACGAAAGCTCGTGTACCTCTGCTTAGGGATATTTTTTTCCAAAAATTGAAGTTTGTTGTATCACTCAGAAAAGCTTTATATCTTTGATTTTAAATTATCTACCATGCAAAATTATGATAAAATATTAGCAAGATATGTGTTTGTGACCTAATTTACGTAAATTTCAATTATGCAAAATTTTACGAAAACTCGTGTACCGCGCTGCCTATGGATTTTAACCAGAAAATAAAGTTTGTTGTATCACACATAAAAGCTTGATATCTTTGATTTTAAATTATCTATCTTGCAAATTATGATAACATAACAAGTAATGTGTCTGTGACCCAATTTATGCTACTTTCAGTTTTTCAAAATTTTACGAAAACTTGTGTACAACCTAGGGATTTTTTCCATAAATGAAGTCTGTTGTCTCACTCATAAAAGCTTGATATCTTTGATTTTAAATTATCTTCCATATAAATTATGATAATATATTCGCAAGTAATGTGACTGTGACCCAATTTACGCTAATCTCAGTTTTGCAAAATTTAATGAAAACTCGTGTACCGATGCCTAGATATTTTTTCCAAAAAATGAAGTCTGTTGTATCACTCATAAAAGCTTGATATCTTTGATTTAAAATTATCTGCCTTGCAAATTATGATAACATAATCATATGTAATTTGTTTGTGACCCAATTTACGCTAATTTCAGTTATTCAAAATTTTACAAAAACTTGTGTACCGCAGCCTTGGGATTTTTTCCAAAAATGAAGTATGTTGTATCACTCATAAAAGCTTGATATCTTCGATTTTAAATTATTTGCCATGCAAATTATGATGAAATAATAACAAGAAATGTGTTTTGATCCAATTTATGCAAATTTTAGTTTTGCAAAATTTTACGAAAACTCGTGTACCGCTGCCTAGGAATTTTTTTCCAAAATGAAGTGTGTTGTATCACTCATAAAAGCTTGATATCTTTGATTTTAAATTATCTACCATGAAAATTATGATAAATTATTCACAAGTAATGTGTCTTTGACTCAATTTATGCTAATTTTAGTTTTGAAAAATTTCACAAAAACTCGTGTACCGCTACCAAAGGATTTTTTCCAAAACCTGAAGTCTGTTGTATCACTCATAAAAGCTTGATATCTTTGATTTTAAATTATCTGCCATGCAAATTATGTTAAAATATTCACAAGAAATGTGTTTGTGACCCAATTTATGCAAATTTCAGTTTTGCAAAATATTATGAAAACTTGTGTACCGCTCTCTGCCTAGGAATTTTTCCCAAATAAATAAATTTTGTTGTATCAAACATAAAAGCTTGATATCTTTGATTTTAAATTATCTGTCATGCATATTATGATAAAATATTCACAAGTAATGTGTTTGTAACCAAATTTATGTAAATTTTAGTTTTAAAAATTTTTACAAAAACTCGTGTAGCTGCCTAGGGATTTTTGGCAAAAATGAATTTTATTGTATCACTCATAAAAGCTTAATATCTTAGATTTTAAATTATCCACCATGCAAATTATGATAAAATATTAACTAGTAATGCGTTTCTGACCCAATTTATGCAAATTTTAGTTATGCAAAATCTTCCGAAAACTATTGTACGGCTGCGTAGGGATTTTTTCCAAAAAAATAAAGTCTGTTTTATTACACATAAAAGCTTGATATCTTTGATTTTAAATTATCTGCCATGCAAATTATGATAACATATTGACAATTAAGGTGTCTGTGATATAATTTATGCTAATTCCAGTTTTGCAAAATTTTACGAAAACTCGTGTTCCGCTGCTAGGGAGTTTTTCCAAAAATGAAGTCTATTGTATCACTAATACAAGCTTGATATCTTTGATTTTAAATTATCTGCCATGCAAATTATGATGAAATAATCACAAGAAATGTGTTTGTGACCCAATTTATGCAAATTTCAGTTTTGCAAAATTTTACAAAAACTCGTGGACCGCTACCTTGGGATTTTTTTCCAAAAAATGAAGTCTGTTGTATCACTCATAAAAACTTGATCTCTTTGATTTTAAATTATCTGCCATGTAAATTATGATAAAATACACAAGAAAAGTGTTTGTGACCCAATTTATGCAAATTTCAGTTTTGCAAAATTTTACGAAAACTCGTGTACCGCTCTGCCTAGTGATTTTTTCCAAGAAATAAAGTTTGTTGTATCACACATAAAATCTTGATATCTTTGATTTTAAATTATCAACCATGCATATTATGATAAAATATTCACAAGTAATGTGTCAGTGACCCAATTTATGTAAATTTCAATTTTAAAAAATTATACAAAAACTCGTGTACCGCGGCCTAGGGATTTTTTCCAAAACATGAAGTTTATTGTATCACTCATAAAAGCTTCATATCTTTGATTTTAAATTATCTGCCATGCAAATTATGATAAAATATCAACTAGAATTGTGTTTGTGACCCAATTTATGCAAATTTCAGTTATGCAAAATTTTACGAAATCACGTGTACCACTGCCTAGGTATTTTTTCCAAGACATAATGTTTGTTGTATCGCACATAAAAGATTGATAACTTTGATTTTAAATTATCTTCCATGATAATTATGATAAGATAGTTACAAATAAGGTGTCTGGGACACAATTTATGCTAATTTCAGTTTTGCAAAATATTACGAAAACTCGTGTACCGATGCCTAAGGATTTTTTCCAAAAAATTAAGTCTGTTGTATCACTTATAAAAGCATGATATCTTTGATTTTAAATTATGTGATACACAAATCATGATAAAATATTCACTAATAATGTGTTTGTGATCCAATTTTCGCAAATTTATATTTTTCAAAATTTTACAAAAAGTCGTGTACCGCTGGCTAGGGATTTTTTCCAAAAAATGAAGTCTGTTGTATCACTCATGAAACCTTGATATCATTCATTTCAAATTATGTCCCACACAAATCATGATAAAATATTCACAATAAATGTGTTTTTGATCCAATTTATGCAAATTTTAGTTTTACAAAATTTTACAGAAACTTGTGTACCGCTGCGTAGGTATTTTTTTCAAAAAACTGAAGTCTATTGTATCACTCATAAAAGCTTGATATATTTGATTTTAAATTATCTGCCATGCAAATTATGATAAAATATTCATACATAATGTGTTTGTGACCTAACTTACGCTCATTTCACTGGTGCAAAATTTTACGAAAATTGGTGTACCGCTGCGTAGAGATTTTTTCCAAAAAATGAAGTATGTTGTATTACTCATAAAAGCTTGATATCTTTGATTTTAAATTATGTGCCATTCAAATCATGGTAAAATATTCATAAGAAATGTGTTGGTCATCCAATTTATGAAAATTTCAGTTTTGCAAAATTTTACAAAAACTCGTGTACTGCGTAGGGAATTTTTTCCAATAAATGAAGTTTGTTGTGTCATTTATAAAAGCTTGAAATCTTTGATTTTAAATTATCTGCCATGCAAATTATGACAAAATATTCACACGTAATGTGTTTGTGATCCAATTTATTCAAATTTAAGTTTTGCATAATTTTACCAAAACTCGTGTATCGCTGCATAAATATTTTTTCCCAAAAAATAAAGTTTGTTGTATCACTCATAAAAGTTTAATATCTTTGATTTTCTTTCAATTATCTGCCATGCAAATTATGATAAAATATTCACATGTAATGTGTTTTTGACCCAGCTTACGCTAATTTCACTTCTGCAAAATTTTACAAAAACTCATATACCGCTGCATAGGGATTTTTTCCAAAAAAAGAAGTATGTTGTATCACTCATAAAAGCTTGATATCTTTGATTTTAAATTATGTGCCACACAAATCATGGTAAAATATTCACAAGTAATGTGTTTGTGACACACTTTACACAAATTTTAATTTTGCAAAATTTTACGAAAACTTGTGTACCGCTGCCTAGAATTTTTTTCCAAAAAATGAAGTCAGTTGTATCACTCATAAAAGTTTGATATCTTTGATTTCAAATTATCTACAATGCAAATTAGGATATAATATTCACAAGTAATGTGTCTGTGACCTAATTTATGCAAATTTCAGTTTGGCCAAATTTTACAAAAACTCGTGTACCTCTGCCTAAGGAGTTTTTCCGATAAATGAAGTTTTTTGTATCACTCATAAAAGCTTGATATCTTCCATTTTTAATTATTGGATATGAAAATTTTGATAAAATATTCACATGTAATATTTCTGTGACCTAATTTATGCTAATTTCAGTTTTGTAAAATATTAGGAAAACTCGTGTACCGCTCGCCAAGGGATTTTTTCCAAAAAATGAAGTATATTGTATCAATCATAAAAGCTTGATTTCTTTGATTTTCAAATATGTCCCACGCAAATCATGATAAAATATTCACAAGAAATGTGTTTGTGATCCAATTTACACAAATTTTAGTTTTGCAAAATTTTACGAAAACTGGTGTACCGCTACGTAGGGATTTTTTTCCAAAAAATGAAGTTTGTTGTATTACTCATAAAAGCTTGATATCTTTGATTTTAAATTATCTTCCATGTGAATAATGATAAAATATTCACAAGTAATGTGTCTGCGATGCAATTTACACTAATTTCAGTTTTGCAAAATTTTTACGAAAACTCCTGTACCGCTGCCTAGGGATTTTTTCCCAAAGATGAAGTATGTCATATAACTCATAAAAAAAGCTTGATATCTTTGATTTTAAATTATCTTCTAATAAAGTAAGTGTGTTAGCATATATATCGAAAATCAAGAAGATATGCAGAATCTTAAGAATATAGAACAAGATATGGAAAGGTGTGAAATCAAACAAAATATAAGATACTCAAAGATACATGCAAGGAATAGAAGACTCAATCACAAACTGCCTAGAGATATTCAAGAAAAAGAAGTCACTCGACTGGAATTCTAGAAGGAAAGAATCTGGTCTTTGAAGGAGAGATTTGATAGAAAAAAAAAGGTTGATATGGTGAGGATATCTTTGTGTTCAAGACATACAAGTATAAATAGACTACGGACAGGAAAGGAAGACCAGCTCGGTGACATTAAATTCATTATCAAATGTAAAGAAAGAGACGTCCTATTTTAGAGGGACAGTTTTATTTGAGAGCTTATATTGTAGTACAGTTCCAGCAAGAAAGCAAACTGTCAGTGAACCACTCGTTGGTTTCTACTGTACTCGGAAGAGTACAGCCCGTTGTGCTCAGGAGAGTATAGCCTACAAGGCTCGAGAGAGTTCAGATTTCTACCGTACGAGAGTTGGCAGCCAAATCCATTTAGGGGACTCGATGCTCAAATAAGTTGATAGAAGAGAGTTATATTGGGTTGGCTAGTATTAGAGGGAGTCTAATGATGTATAAGTGCAAACTATATAATTGTTGGAACAAATATTTTATCTAATAAAAATACATGAGAGGAAGAAGGGATTCTTCCTCGAAATTGTTGTAACTACTATTTCGCTTTTGCATAGTTCAATTATTGTTCGAATAAGTACGAAACACAACACACGCGCATGAGTTCTGATCTAACATCTTCCATGAAACTTATAATAATATATTCACAAGTAATGTGTATGTGACCCAATTTATGCTAATTTTCAGTTTTTCAAAATTTTACGTAAACTCGTGCACCGCTGTCTAGGAATTTTTTTAAAAAATGAAGTATGTTGTATCACTCAAAAAAGCTTGATATCATTGATTTAAATTATGTGTCATGCAAATATTGATAAAATATTCACAAGAACTGTGTTTGTGATCCAATTTACGAAAATTTCAGTGGCCTGGGGATTTTTTCCAAAAAATGAAGTTTGTTGTTTCACTCATAAAAACTTGATATCTTTGATTTTAAATTATGTGCCATGAAAATAATGATAAAATACTCAGAAGAAATTTTTTTGTGACCCAATATATCTAAATTTTAGTTTTGCAAAATTTTACGAAAGTCGTGTACCGCTGCGTAGGTTTTTTCGAAAAAATGAAGTCTGTTGTATCACTCATGAAAGCTTGATATCTTTGATTTTAAATTATCTTCCATTTAAATTATGATAAAATATTCACACATAATGTGTTTGTGACCCAACTTACACTAATTTCAGTTCTGCAAAATTTTACAAAAACTCGTGTACCGCTGCGTAGGGATTTTTTCCAAAAATTGAAGTTTGTTGTATCACTCATAAAAGCTTGATATCTTTGATTTTAAATTATGTGCCACACAAATAATGGTAAAATATTAACAAAAAATGTATTTGTGATCCACTTTACACAAATTTCAATTTTGTAAAATTTTACAATAACTTGTGTACCGCTGCGTAGGGATTTTTTCCAAAAAAATGAAGTCTATTGTGTCACTTATAAAAGCTTGATATCTTTGATTTTAAATTATCTTTCATGAAAATTATGAGAAAATATTCACACATAATGTGTTTGTGATCCAATTTACGCTAATTTAAGTTTTGTAAAATTTTACAAAAATTCGTGTACCGCTGCTTAAGTAATTTTTTTCAAAAAATGAAGTTTGTTGTATCACTCATAAAAGCTTGATATCTTTGATTTTAAATTATCTTGCATGCAAATTATTAAATATATTCACATGTAATGTGCTTGTGACCCAACTTACGCTAATTTCAGTTCTGCAAAATTTTACAAAAACTCATGTACCGCTGCGTAGGGATTTATTCCAAAAAATTATGTTGAATCACTCATAAAAGCTTGATATCTTTAATTTTAAATTATGTTCCATGCAAATCAAGGTAAAATATTCATAATTAATGTGTTTGTGACACACTTTACACAAATTTCAATTTTGCAAAATTTTACGAAAACTCGTGTACCGCTGCCAAGGGATTTTTTCCAAAAAATGAAGTCTGTTGTATCACTCATAAAAGCTTGATATCTTTGATTTTAAATTATCCGCCATGAAAATTATGATTAAATATTCACAAGTAATTTGTCTATGACCCAATTTACGCTAATTTTAGTATGGCTAAATTTTACAAAAACTCGTGTACCGCAGCGTAGGAATTTTTTTCAAAAAAAGAAGTATGTTGTATCACTCATAAAAGCTTCATATCTTTGGTCTTAAATTATGTGCCATGCAAATCATGGTAGAAGATTCACAAGAAATCTATTTGTGATCCAATTTACGCATATTTCAGTTTTGCAAAATTTTGCAAAAACTCCAGTATCGCTGACTAGGGATTTTTTCCAAAAAATGAAGTATGTTGTATCACTCATAAAAGCTTGATATCTTTAATTTTAAATTATCTTCCATGTAAATTATGATAAAATATTCACAAGTAATGTGTTTGTGACCCAATTTACTTCAGTTTTGTAAAATTTTAGGAAATCTCGTGTAACGCTGCCTAAGGATTTTTTCCAAAAACATAAGTTTGTCGTATCACTCGTAAAAGCTTGATATCTTTGATTTTAAATTAGTTTCCATGCAAATTATGATAAAATATTCACAAGCAAATTATATGTGACCCAATTTACACTAATTTTAGTTTTGCAAAATTTTACGAAAACTCGTGTACCGCTGCCTAGGGATTTTTTCCAAAAAATAAAGATTGTTGTATCAATAATAAAAGTTTGATATCTTTGATTTTAAAAAATATTCCACGCAAATCATGGCAAAATATTCACAAGAAATGTATTTGTAATCTAATTTATGCAAATTTCAGTTTTGCAAAATTTTACAAAAACTGGAGTACCGCTGCTTAGGGATTTTTTCATAAAAATGAAGTATGTTATATCACTAAGAAAAGCATGATATCTTTGATTTTAAATTATTTGACATGCGAAATATTCACAAGTAATGTGTCTGTGACCCAATTTATGCTAATTTATGTTTTGCAAATTTTTTACAAAAACTCCTGTACCGCTGCCTAGGGATTTTTTCCCAAAAATGAAGTCTATCTTATCACACATAAAAAAAAAATTCATATCTTTGATTTTAAATTATCTTCTGATAAAGTAAGTGTGTTGGCATATATATCGAAAATTTAATGAGGTTTGAATTACATGCAAGAAATGACAAAGATATGAAAATTAAGAAAGATCAACAACGTAAGAGATAATCAAGTAAGGAAAGATTGGTTGGTTGGAGACATTGAAGGAAATCAAGAAGATATGCATAATCTTAAGAATATAGAACAAGATATGGAAAGGAAGGAAATCAAACAAAATATAAGATACTCACAGATGCATGCAAGGAATAGAAGATTTAATCACCAATTGCCTAGAGATATTCAAGGAAAAGAGTCACACGGCTGGAATTCTGGAAGGAAAGAATCTGATCTTCGAAGGAGAGATTTGATAGCAAATCAAGGTTGATATGGTGACGATATCTTTGTGTTCAAACATACAAGTATAAATAGACTACGGGCAAGAAAGGAAGAGCAGTTCGGTGACATTACATTCATTATCATATGCAAAGAAAGAGACATCATATTTAAGAGGGACGGTTTTATTTGAGAGCTTATATCGTAGTACAGTTCCAGCAAGAAAGCGAACTGTCAGTGAACCACTCATTGTTTTCCACTGTGCTTGGGAGAGTAGAGCCTGTTGGGCTCGGGAGAGTACAGTCTACATGGCTGGGAGAGTTCAGATTTCTACCGTACGTGAGTTGGCAGCCAAATCCATCAAGGGGACTCGATGGTCAAGTAAGTTGTTAGAAGAGAGTGAAATAGGGTTGGCTAGTATTACAGAGAGTCTAATAATGTGTAAGTCCAAACTATATAATTGTTAGAAAAAACACTTTATAGAATAAAAATACTTTAGAGAAAGAAGGGATTCTTCCTAGAAATTGTTGTATCTATTATATCGCTTCCGCATAGTTCAATTATAGTTCGAACTAATACTAAACACAACACATGCGCATGAGTTATGATCTAACATCTTCCATAAAAATTAGGATACAATATTCACAAGTTACGTGTCTCTGACCCAATTTATGCTAATTTTCAGTTTTGCAAAATTTTACGAAAACTCGTGCACCGCTGTGTAGGAATTTTTTTTTTTGAAAAAATGAAGTATGTTGTATCACTCATAAAAGCTTGATATCTTTGATTTTAAATTATGTACCATGCAAATAATGATAAAATATTCAAAAACATTGTTTGTGACCCAATTTACATAAATTTTAGTTTTGCCAAATTTCACGAAAACTCGTGTACCGCTGCGTAGGGAATTTTTCCAAAAAATGAAGTTTGTTGTATCCCTCAGAAAAGCTTGATATCTTTGATTTTAAATTATCTGTCATGCAAATTATGATAAAATATTCACAATTAATGTGTTTGTGACACACTTTACACAAATTTCAATTTTGCAAAATTTTATGGAAACTCATGTACCGCTCCCTAGGAATTTTTTCCAGAAAAGGAAGTCTGTTGTATGACTCATAAAAACTTGATATCTTTCATATTAAATTATCCGCCATGCAAATTATGATAAAACATTCACAACTAATGTGTCTGTTATTTTATATTATCTTTCATGGAAATTATGGTAACATATTCACAAGAAATGTGTTTGTGACCCAATTTACGCAGATTTCAGTTTTGCATATTTTTACAAAAACTCGTATACCGCTGCCTAGGGATTTTTTCCAAAAAATTAAATTTGTTGTATCACTGATAAAAGCTTGATATCTTTGATGTTACATTATCATCTATGCAAATTATGATAAAATATTCACAAGTAATGTGTATGTGACCCAATTTACATTAATTTCAGTTTTAAAAAATTTTACGAAAAATTGTGTAGCGGCCTAGAGATTTTTTTCAAAAAATGAAGTCTGTTGTAACACCAATAAAAGCTTGATATTTTATATTTTTGATTATGTTCCATGAAAATAATGATAAAATATTACAAGAAATGTGTTTGTGATCCAATTTATGCAAATTTTAGTTTTGCAAAATTTTACGAAAACTGTTATATCACTGCGTAGTGATTTTTTCCAAAAAATGAAGTCTATTGTATCGCACATAAAAGCTTGATATCTTTGATTTTAAAATATATTCCATGAAATGATAAAATATTCACAAGTAATGTGTCTGTAACCCAATTTATGCTAACTTTAGTTTTGCAAAATTTTACGAAAATTCCTGTACCGCTGCCTAGAGATTTTTTCCCAAAAATGAAGTATGTCGTATCACTCATAAAAGCTTGATATCTATGATTTTAAATCATCTTCCATGAAATTTATGATAAAATAGTCACAATTAATGTGTTTGTGACACACTTTACACAAATTTCAATTTTGCAAAATTTTACGAAAACTCGTGTACCGCTGCTTAGAGATTTTTTCCAAAAAATGAAGTCTGCTGTATCACTCATAAAAGCTTGATATCTGTGATTTTAAATTATATGTCATGAAAATTATGACAAAATATTCTCAAGTAATGTGTCTGTGACCCAATTTACGCTAATTTCAGTTTTGCAAAATTTTATGAAAACTCGTGTACCGCTTGCCTTGGGATTTTATCCAATAAATGAAGTATGTTTTATCACTCTTAAAAGCTTGATATCTTTGAATTTAAATTATATTCCATCCAAATCATGATAAAATATTCACAAAAAATGTGTCTGTGATCCAATTTACGCAAATTTAAGTCTTGCAAAATTTTACAAAATCTCGTGTACCGCTGCCTAAACCCTAAATTTCCCAAAAATAAAGTCAATTGTATCATTATTAAAAAATTGATATCTTTAATTTTAAATTATCATCCATGGAAATTATGATAACATATTCACAAAAAATGTGTTTGTGACCGAATTTACGCAAATTTATGTTTTGCAAATGTTTGCAAAAACTCATGCACCACTGCCTAGGGATTTTTTTTCAAAAAATGAAGTCTGTTGTATCACTCATAAAATTTTGATATCTTTGATTTTAAATTATCTACCATGCAAATTATGATAAAATATTCACAAGTAATGTGTCTGTGACCTAATTTACACTAATTTTAGTTTTGCAAAATTTTATGAAAATTTGTGTAGCGGCCTAGGGATTTTTTTCGAAAAATGAAGTATGTTGTATCACTAATAAAAACTTGATATCTTTGATTTTTTAATTATGTACCATGCAAATCATGAGAAAACATTAACAAGCAATATGTTTGTGACCCAATTTATGCAAATTTTAGTTTTGTAAAAATTTACTAAACTCGTGTACCGCTGCCTAGGAATTTTTCTAAAAAATGAAGTATGTCGAATCACTCAAAAAAGCTTGATATCACTGATTTTAAATTATCTGCCATGCAAATTATGATCAAATATTAACAAGTAATGTGTCTATAACCAATTTATACTAATTTAAATTTTGTAAAATTTTATAAAAACTCGAGTACCGCTGCCTAGGAAATTTTTTCGAAAAATGAAGTATATTGTATCACTCATAAAAGCTTGATTTCTTTGATTTTAAATTATGTACCACACAAATAATGATAAACTATTCACAAGAAATGAGTTTGTGATCCAATTTACACAAATTTTAGTTTTGTAAAATTTTACAAAAACTCGTGTAGGCCTAGGGATTTTTTTCCAAAAAATGAAGTATATTGTATCACTCATAAAACCTTGTTATCTTTGATATTAAATTATCTGCCATACAACTTATGATCAAATATTCACAAGAAATCTATTTGTTACCAAATTTACGCAAATTTTAGTTTTGTAAAAGTTTACAAAAACTCGTGTACGGCCTAGGGATTTTTCCAAAAAATAAAGTATGTCGTATCACTCAAAAAAACTTGATATCTTTGATTTTGAATTATCTATTATAAAAATTAGGATAAAATATTCACATGTAATGAGTTTTTGACCCAATTTACGCTAATTTTAGTTTTGCAAAATTTTAGGAAATCTCGCAAACCGCTGCCTATTGATTTTTTCCAAAAAATGAAGTAGGTTGTTTCACTCATAAAATCTTGATATCTTTGATTTTAAATTATATTCCTTGCAAATAATGATAAATATTCACAAGAAATGTGTTTATGACCCAATTTACAAAAATTTTAGTTTTGCAAAATTCTATGAAAACACGTGTACCGATCTGCCTAGGAAATTTTTCGAAAAAATTAAGTTTGTTGTATCACTCATAAAAGCTTGATATCTTTGATTTTAACTATTGGCCATGAAAATTATGATAAAATATTCACAAATAATGTGTTTGTGACCCAATTTCCAAAATTTTCATTTTTGCAAAATTTTACGCAAACTCGGTTACTGCTGCCTAGGGATTTTTTTCCAAAAATAAAGTCTGTCGTATCACTAATAAAAGAAGTATATCTTTGATTTTAAATTTTCTTCCATGCAAATTATGATAAAATATTTACAAATAGTGTTTCTGTGACCCAATTTACGCTAATTTTAGTTTCGTAAAATTTTACAAAAACTCATGTACCGCTGCTTAGGGATTATTTTCAAAAAATGAAGTTTGTTATATCACTCATAAAAGCTTGATATCTTTGATTTTAAATTATTTTCCATTCAAATCATGATAAAATATTCACAAGAAATGTATTTGTGACCCAATTTACACAAATTTTAGTTTTTCAAAATTTTACGAAAACTCGTGTACCGCTGTACAGGGAATTTTTCCAAAAAATGAAGTTTATTGTATCACTCATAAAAGCTTGATATCAATGATTTTAAATTATGGGCCATGAAAATTATGATAAAATATTCACAAGTAATGTGTCTGTGACCCAATTTACGCTAATTTCAGTTTTGCAAAATTTTACGAAAACTCGTGTACCGCTCTGCCTAGGAATTTTTTCCATAAATGAAGTTTTTTGTATCACTCATAAAAGCTTGTTATCTTTGATTTTAAATTATTTGTCATGCAAATCATGATAAAATATTCACAAGAAATGTGTCTGCCATCCAATTTACACAAATTTTAGTTTTGCAAAATTTTACGAAAACTCGTGTACCGCTGCCTAGGGATTTTTTCTAAAAAATAAAGTCAGTTGTATCACTCAAAAAAAATTAATATCTTTGATTTTAAATTATCATCCATCGAAATAATGATAACATATTCACAAGAAATTTGTTTGTGACCCAATTTACGCAAATTTCTGTTTTGCAAATGTTTGCAAAAACTAGTTTACCGCTACCTATGGATTTTTTTCAAAAAAATGAAGTCTGTTGTATCACTACTAAAATCTTGATATCTTTGATTTTAAATTATCTACCATGCAAATTATGATAAAAAAATTCACACGTAATCTATCTGTGACCCTATTTCCACTAATTTAAGTTTTGCAAAATTTTACAAAAATTGGTGTAGAGACCTAGGGATTTTTTCCGAAAAATGATGTATACAGTATCATTAATAAATGCTTGATATCTTTGATTTTTAATTATGTTCCATGCAAATCATGATAAAGCATTCACAAGAAATGTGTTTGTGACCCAATTTATGAAAATTTTAGTTTTGCAAAATTTTACGAAACTCGTGTACCGCTACCTAGGAATGTTTCCAAAAAATAAAGTATATCGTATCACTCAAAAAAAGCTTGATATCACTAATTTTAAATTATCTGCCATCCAAATTATGATAAAATATAAACAAGTAATGTGTGTGTGACCCAATTTATGCTAATTTCAGTTTTGTAAAATTTTATAAAACCTCATGTACCACTGCCTAGGGATTTTTTTCGAAAAATGAAGCCTCTTGTATTATTCATAAAAGCTCGATATCTTTGATTTTAAATTATGTGCCACGAAAATCAAGATAAAATATTCACAAGAAATGTGTTTGTGATCCAATTTTCAGGAAATTTAGTTTTGCAAAATTTTACAGAAACTCGTGTACCACTCTGCCTAGGGATTTTTTTCCAAAAAATGAAGTCTGTTGTATCACTCATAAAAGCTTGATATCTTTGATTTTAAATTATCTGCCACACAAATTATGATAAAATATTCACAAGAAATTTGTTTGTGATCCAATTTATGCAAATTTCAATTTTTCAAAATTTTAATGTAGGGCCTAGGTTTTTTTACAAAATATGAAGTCTATCGTATCACTCAAAAAAGCTTGAAATCTTTGATTTTAAATTACATGTCATGGAAATTATGATAAAATATTCATAAGTAATGAGTTTGTGACCCAATTTATGCTAATTTAAGTTTTGCAAAATTTTATTAAAACTCGTGTACCGCGCCCAATGGATTTTTTCCAAAAACTGAAGTATGTTGTTTCACTCATAAAATCTTGATATCTTTAATTTTAAATTATATCCCATGCAAATAATGATAAAATATTGAAAAGAAAATTGTTTGTGATCCAATTTACAAAAAATTTAGTTTTGCAAAATTTTATGAAAACACGTGTACCGCCGCCTTGGAAATTTTTCAAAAAAAATTAAGTCTGGTGTATCACTCATAAAAGCTTGATATCTTTGATTTTAAATTATCGGACATGCAAATTATGATAGAATATTCACAAGTAATGTTTATGTGACCCACTTTACGCTAATTTTAGTTTTGCAAAATTTTATAAAAACTCGTGTACCGCTGCTTAAGGATTTTTTCCAAAAAATGAAGTTTGTTATATCACTAATAAAAACTTGATATCTTTGATTTTAAATTATGTTCCACACAAATCATAATAAAATATTCACCAGAAATGTGTTTGTGATCCAATTTATGCATATTTCAGTTTTGCAAAATTTTACAAAAACTCGAGTACCGCTACCTAGGGATTTTTTCCAATAAATGAAATCTGTTGTATCACTCATAAAAGTTTGATATCTTTGGTTTTGAATTATCTACCATGCAAATTATGATAAAATATTCACAAAAAATGTGTTTGTGACCCAATTTTGCAAATTTCAATTTTGTAAAATTTTATGAAAACTCGTGTACTATTGCCTTGGGATTTTTTCCAAAAACAGAAGTTCGTCGTATCACTCATAAAAGTTTGATATCTTTGACTTTAAATTATCTGCCATGAAAATTATGATAAAATTACAAGTAAATTGTATGTGACCCAGTTTATGCTAATTTTAGTTTTGCAAAATTTTACAAAAACTCGTGTACCGCTGCCTAGGGATTTTTTCAAAAAAATTAAGTTTGTTGTATCACTCATAAAAGATTGATATCTTTAATTTTAAAATATGTGCCATGCAAATCATGGTAAAATATTCACAAGAAATGTGTTTGTGATCCAATTTATGTAAATTTTATTTTTGCAAAATTTTACGAAAACTGGTGTACCGCTGCGTGGGAATTTTTCCAAAAAAATGAAGTCTATTGTATCGCTCATAAAAGTTTGTTATCTTTGATTTTAAATTATCTACCATGAAAATAATGATAAAATATCCACAAGTAATGTGCCTGTGACCTAATTTATGCTAATTTTAGTTTTGCAAAATTTTATGAAAACCCATGTACCGCTGCCTAGAGATTTTTTCCCAAAAATGAAGTCAGTCGTATCACTCATAAAAAAAGCTTGATATCTTTTATTTTAAATTATATTCCATGAAAATTATGATAAATATTCACAAGTAATGTGTCTGTGACCCAATATATGCTAATTTTTAGTTTTGCAAAATTTTACGAAGACTCGTTTACCGCTTCATAGGAATTTTTTCCAAAAAAAATGAAGTATGTTGTATCATTCATAAAAGCTTGATATCTTTGATTTTAAATTATGTGCCATACAAATCATGATAAATTATTCACAAGAAATGTGTTTGTGATCCAACTTATGCAAATTTTAGTTTTGTAAAATTTTACGAAAAGTCGTGTACCGCTGCCTAGGAATTTTTTCCAAAAACTGAAGTATGTCGTTTCACTCATAAAAGCTTGATATCTTTGATTTTAAATAATGTACCATGCAAATAATGATAAAATATTCACAAGAAATGTATTTTTGACCCAATTTACACAAACTTTAGTTTTGCAAAATTTTACAAAAACTCGTGTACCGCTGCATAGGGAATTTTTCCATAAAATGAAGTTTGTTGTATCCATCATAAAAGCTTAATATGTGATATTAAATTATCTTCCATTCAAATTATGATAAAATATTCACAAGTAATGTGTTTGTGACACACTTTACACAAATTTCAATTTTGCAAAATTTTATGAAAACTCATGTACCGCGCTGCCTAGGAATTTTTTTCAAAAAATGAAGTCTGTTGTAACTCTCATAAAAGCTTGATATCTGTGATTTAAAATTATCTACCAGGCAAATTATAATAAAATATTCACAAGTAATGTGTCTGTGACCCAATTTACGTTAATTTCAGTTTTGTAAAATTTTATGAAAACTCGTGTACCGCTGCCTAGGAATTTTTTTCGATAAATGAAGTATGTTGTTTCGCTCCTAATAGCTTGATATCTTTGATTTTAAACTATGTGGCATGCAAATAATGATAAAATATTCACAAGAAACTTGTTTGTGACCAAATTTACTAAAAAAAAAATTACAAAATTTATAAAAACTCGTGTACCGCTCTTCTTAGGGAATTTTTCGAAAAAAATGAAGTATGCTGTATCACTCATAAAAGCTTAATATCTTTGATTTTAATTATCGGCCAAGCAAATTTTGATAAAATATTCACAAGAAATGTGTTTGTGACCCAATTTACGCAAATTTCAGTTTTGCAAAAATTTACGAAACTCGTGTACCGAGCGGCCTAGGAATTTTTCCAAAAAATGAAGTCGTATCATTCAAAAAAGCTTGATATTTAAATTATTTTTCACGCAAACTATGATAAAATATTCACAAGTAATGTCTCCGTGACACAAATTATGCTAATTAAATTTTTGCAAAATTTTACGAAAACTCTTGTACCGCGCTGCCTATGGATTTTTTTCGAAAAATAAAATCTTGATATCTTTGATTTTAAATTATCACTCATAAAATCTTGATATCTTTGATTTTAAATTATGTGCCAGGCAAATTATGATAAAATATTCACAAGAAATATGTTTCTGATACAATTTACACAAATTTTAGTTTTACAAAATTTTACAAAAACTCGTGTACCGCTATGCTTAGGGATTTTTTTCAAAAAATGAAGTATGTTGTATCACTCACAAAAGTTTGATATCTTTGATTTTAAATTATTAGTCATGCAAATTATGATAAAATATTCACAAGAAATGTGTTTGTGACCAAATTTACTCAAATTTCAGTTTTGTAAAATTTTACAAAAACTCATGTATTTTTTACAAAATATGAAGTTTGTTGTATCATTCAAAAAAAGCTTGATATCTTTGATTTTAAATTATCTGTCATGGAAATTATGATAAAAATATTCACAAGTAATAAGTTTGTGACCCAATTTACGCTAATTTCAGTTTTGTAAAATTTTATGAAAACTCGTGTACCGCTGCCTCTAGATTATTTCCAAAAACTGAAGTATGTTGTTTCACTCATTAAAGTTTGATATCTTTGATTTTAATTTATGTGCCATGAAAATAATGATAAAATATTGAAAAGAAATGTGTTTGTGACCCAATTTACAAAAAAATTAGTTTGGTAAAATTATTGGGAATTGTTTTTAAAAATGAAGTCGTTGTATCACTCATAAAAGCTTGATATCTTTGATTTTAAATTATTTCCATGTAAAATATGATAAAATATTCACAATTAATGTCTTTGTGACCCACTTCACAAAAATTTTAATTTTGCAAAATTTACGAAAACTCGCGTGATGTTGTCTAGGGATTTTTTCCAAAAAAATAAAGTTTGTCGTATCACTCATAAAAGATGTATATCTTTGATTTTAAATTATCTTCCATAAAAATTATAATAAAATATTCCCAAGTAATGTTTTTGTGACCCAATTTATGCTAATTTCAGTTTTGCAAAATTTTACGAAAACTTGCGTACCGCTGCTTAGGGATTTTTTCTGAAAAATGAAGTCTTTTATATCACTCATAAAAGCTTGATATCTTTGATTTTAAATTATGTGCCACACAAATCATGATAAAATATTCACAATAAATGTGTTTGTGATCCAATTTACGCATTCTTCAGTTTTGCAAAAACTCGAGTACCGCTACCTAGGGATTTTTTCCAAAAAATGAAGTTTGTAGTATCGCTCATAAAAGCTTGATATCTTTGATTTTAAATTATCTCTCATGGAAATTATGATAAAATATTCACAAGAAATGTGTTTTTGACCCAATTTACACAAATTTCAGTTTTGCAAAATTTTATGAAAACTCGTGTACAGCGTGCCTTGGGATTTTTTCCAAAAACAGAAGTTCGTCGTATCACTCATAAAAGCTTGATATCTTTGATTTTAAATTATATTCCATGTAAATTATGATAAAATATTCACAAGTAAATTATCTATGACCCAGTTTACACTAATTTCAATTTTGCAAAATTTTACGAAAACTCGTGTATCGCGCTGTGCCTAGGGATTTTTTCCAAAAAATGAAGTCTGTTGTATCACTCATAAAATCTTGATATCTTTGATTTTAAAATATGTGCCATGCAAATCACGATAAAATATTCACAAGAAATGTGTTTGTGATCCAATTTACGCAAATTTTGGTTATGCAAAATTTTACGAAAACTGGTGCACCGCTGCGTAGGGATTTTTTTCAAAAAATGAAGTCTATTGTATCGCTCATAAAAGCTTGATATCTTAGATTTTAAAATATATTCCATGTGAATAATTATAAAATATTCACAAGTAATGTGTCTGTGACCCAATTTTAGTTTTGCAAAATTTTACGAAAACTCCTGTTCCGCTCCCTAGAGATTTCTTCCCAAAAATGAAGTATGTCGTATCACTCATAAAAAAAAGCTTGATATATTTTATTTAAAATTATCTTCCATAAAAATTATGATAAAATATTCACAAGTAATGTGTCTGTGACCTAATTTATGATAATTTTTAATTTTGCAAAATTTTACGAAAACTCGTTTACCGCTTCATAGGGATTTTTTCCAAAAAATGATGTATGTTGTATCACTCATAAAAGTTTGATATCTTTGATTTTAAATTATGTGCCATGCAAATCACGGTAAAATATTCACAAGAAATGTGTTTGTGATCCAACTTACGCAAATTTCAGTTTTGCAAAATTTTACGAAAAGTCGTGTACCAAAAACTGAAGTATGTTGTTTCACTCATAAAAGTTTGATATCTTCGATTTTAAATTATGGGCCATGAAAATAATGATAAAATATTCACAGGAAATGTATTTGTGACCCAACTTACACAAATTTTAGTTTTACAAAATTTTACGAAAACTCGTGTACCGCTGCGTAGGAAATTTTTTCAAAAAATGAAGTTTGTTGTATCCCACATAAAAGCTTGATATTTTTTATTTTAAATTATCTGCCATGAAAATTATGATAAAATATTCACATGTAATGTGTTTGTGACACACTTTACACAAAATGAACTATGTTGTATCACTCATAAAACCTTGATATCTATGATTTAAAATTATCTTCCATGAAAATTATGATAAAATATTCTCAAGTAATGTGTCTATGAAACAATTTATATTAATTTCAATTTTACAAAATTTTATGAAAACTCGTGTACCGCTGCCTAGGGATTTTTTCCGATTTATGAAGTCTGTTGTATCACTCATAAAAGCTTGATATCTTTGATTTTAAATTATTTGTCATGCAAATCATGATAAAATATTCACAAGAAATGTGTTTGTGATCCAACTTACGCAAATTTTAGTTTTGCAAAATTTTACGAAAAGTCGTGTACCGCGGCCTAGGGATTTTTTCCAAAAACTGAAGTATGTTGTTTCACTCATAAAAGCTTGATATCTTTGATTTTAAATCATGTGCCATGAAAATAATGAAAAATATTCACAAGTAATGTATTTGTGACCCAATTTACACAAATTTTACGAAAACTCGTGTACCGCTGCGTAGGAAATTTTTTCAAAACATGAAGTTTGTTGTATCCCTCATACAAGCTTGATATCTTTGATTATAAATTATCTACCATGAAAATTATGATAAAATATTCCCAAGTAATGTGTTTGTGATACACTTTACACAAATTTTAATTTTGCAAAATTTTACGAAAACTCGTGTACCGCTGCCTAGGGATTTTTTTTCCAAAAAATGAGCTATGTTGTATCACTCATAAAAGCTTGATATCTATTATTTTAAATTATCTTCCATAAAAATATGATAAAATATTCTCAAGTAATGTGTCTGTGAAGCAATTTACGTTAATTTCAGTTTTGCCAAATTTTATGAAAACTCGTGTACCGCTGCCTAGAGATTTTTTTGATTAATGAAGTCTGTTGTATCACTCATAAAAGCTTGATATCTTTGATTTTAAATTATCTCTCATGGAAATTATGATAAAATATTCACAAGAAATGTGTTTTTGACCCAATTTACACAAATTTCAGTTTTGCAAAATTTTATGAAAACTCGTGTACAGCGTGCCTTGGGATTTTTTCCAAAAGCAGAAGTTCGTCGTATCACTCATAAAAGCTTGATATCTTTGATTTTAAATTATATTCCATGTAAATTATGATAAAATATTCACAAGTAAATTATCTATGACCCAGTTTACACTAATTTCAATTTTGCAAAATTTTACGAAAACTCGTGTATCGCGCTGTGCCTAGGGATTTTTTCCAAAAAATGAAGTCTGTTGTATCACTCATAAAATCTTGATATCTTTGATTTTAAAATATGTACCATGCAAATCACGATAAAATATTCACAAGAAATGTGTTTGTGATCCAATTTATGCAAATTTTGGTTATGCAAAATTTTACGAAAACTGGTGCACCGCTGCGTAGGGATTTTTTTCAATAAATGAAGTCTATTGTATCGCTCATAAAAGCTTGATATCTTAGATTTTAAAATATATTCCATGTGAATAATTATAAAATATTCACAAGTAATGTGTCTGTGACCCAATTTTAGTTTTGCAAAATTTTACGAAAACTCCTGTTCCGCTCCCTAGAGATTTCTTCCCAAAAATGAAGTATGTCGTATCACTCATAAAAAAAAGCTTGATATATTTTATTTAAAATTATCTTCCATAAAAATTATGATAAAATATTCACAAGTAATGTGTCTGTGACCTAATTTATGATAATTTTTAATTTTGCAAAATTTTACGAAAACTCGTTTACCGCTTCATAGGGATTTTTTCCAAAAAATGATGTATGTTGTATCACTCATAAAAGTTTGATATCTTTGATTTTAAATTATGTGCCATGCAAATCACGGTAAAATATTCACAAGAAATGTGTTTGTGATCCAACTTACGCAAATTTCAGTTTTGCAAAATTTTACGAAAAGTCGTGTACCAAAAACTGAAGTATGTTGTTTCACTCATAAAAGTTTGATATCTTTGATTTTAAATTATGGGCCATGAAAATAATGATAAAATATTCACAGGAAATGTATTTGTGACCCAACTTACACAAATTTTAGTTTTACAAAATTTTACGAAAACTCGTGTACCGCTGCGTAGGAAATTTTTTCAAAAAATGAAGTTTGTTGTATCCCACATAAAAGCTTGATATTTTTTATTTTAAATTATCTGCCATGAAAATTATGATAAAATATTCACATGTAATGTGTTTGTGACACACTTTACACAAATTGAACTATGTTGTATCACTCATAAAACCTTGATATCTATGATTTAAAATTATCTTCCATGAAAATTATGATAAAATATTCTCAAGTAATGTGTCTATGAAACAATTTACGTTAATTTCAGTTTTACAAAATTTTATGAAAACTCGTGTACCGCTGCCTAGGGATTTTTTCCGATTTATGAAGTCTGTTGTATCACTCATAAAAGCTTGATATCTTTGATTTTAAATTATTTGTCATGCAAATCATGATAAAATATTCACAAGAAATGTGTTTGTGATCCAACTTACGCAAATTTTAGTTTTGCAAAATTTTACGAAAAGTCGTGTACCGCGGCCTAGGGATTTTTTCCAAAAACTGAAGTATGTTGTTTCACTCATAAAAGCTTGATATCTTTGATTTTAAATCATGTGCCATGAAAATAATGAAAAATATTCACAAGTAATGTATTTGTGACCCAATTTACACAAATTTTACGAAAACTCGTGTACCGCTGCGTAGGAAATTTTTTCAAAACATGAAGTTTGTTCTATCCCTCATACAAGCTTGATATCTTTGATTATAAATTATCTACCATGAAAATTATGATAAAATATTCCCAAGTAATGTGTTTGTGATACACTTTACACAAATTTTAATTTTGCAAAATTTTACGAAAACTCGTGTACCGCTGCCTAGGGATTTTTTTTCCAAAAAATGAGCTATGTTGTATCACTCATAAAAGCTTGATATCTATGATTTTAAATTATCTTCCATAAAAATATGATAAAATATTCTCAAGTAATGTGTCTGTGAAACAATTTACGTTAATTTCAGTTTTGCCAAATTTTATGAAAACTCGTGTACCGCTGCCTAGGGATTTTTTTCGATTAATGAAGTCTGTTGTATCACTCATAAAAGCTTGATATCTTTGATTTTAAATTATGTTCCATGCAAATCATGATTAAATATTCACAAGAAATGTGTTTGTGCTCCAATTTACACTAGTTTTGCAAAATTTTACAAAAACTCGTGTACCGCTCTACCTAGGGATTTTTTCCAAAAAATGAAGTATGTTGTATCACTCATAAAAGGTTGATATCTTTGATTTTAAATTATCGGCCACACAAATTTTGATAAAATATTCACAAGAAATGTGTATTAAAATATAATTTTACAAACTCCATTTTTCAATAAAATATTATTAAAATATTCACAAGAAATGTGTATTAAAATATTCACAAGAAAGGGGTACCATCATAGTTTCTTGAACAATTATTAAGACTTGAGAAAAGTGATGTTTTAGCTTGCAGAAACATTTTTCAAGAGTGTTGAACTTGGGAGTTCAATAAAATATATTTAAAGTTAAAGAGAAAAAGGATTAACATATAATTTTACAGACTCCATTTTTGGAAAATTTTCAAAGGGGTACCATCACAGTTTTTTGAAAAATTATAAAGACTTGACAAAAGTGATCTTTTAGCTTACAGAAGCATTTTTCAAGAGTATTGAACTTGGGAGTACAATAAAAAATATTTAAATTT
This sequence comes from Caryopteris x clandonensis, assembly GCA_028749325.2. Lineage (NCBI taxonomy): Eukaryota > Viridiplantae > Streptophyta > Magnoliopsida > Lamiales > Lamiaceae > Caryopteris > Caryopteris x clandonensis. Next base: position 10,503,814 of record JAPYKT020000009.1, on the reverse strand, counting down.
TAAGAAATAAAGAATTAATATATACTTTTAAAGACTCCATTTTTTGAGAATTTTCAAAGGGGTACCATCACAATTTTTTTAAAAAATTATTAAGATTTGACTAAAGTTATGTTTTAACTTACAGAAACATTTCGCAAGAGTGCTTAACTTTGGTGTAAAACAAACAATATTTAAAGTTAATGTAATAAACGATCAATATATACTTTTATAGTCTTTATTTTTTTTATAATTTTCAAAAGGGTACCATCATAGTTTTTGAAAACTTTTTAAGACTTGACTAAAGCTATGTTTTAGCTTACCGAAACATTTTTCAAGAATATTTAACTTGGGAGTACTGCAAAAAACTTTAAAGTTAAAGAAATAAAGGATTACTATATACTTTTATAGACAACATTATTTTGAGATTTTTCAAAGGGGTACCATCACAGTTTTTTAAAAATTCTTAATACTTTAGAAAAGTGATGTTTTAGCTTACAGAAACATTTTTCAAGAGCATTGAACTTGGGAGTACAAAAAAAAATATTTAACGTTAAAAAAATAAAGGATTAACATATACTTTTATAGACTCAATATTTTGAAAAATTCTTAATACTTGACAAAAGTGTTGTTTTAGCTTACAAAAGTGTTTTTCAAGACTATTGAACTTGGAAGTACAACAAAAAATATCTAACCTTAAAGAAATAAAGGATTAATATATACTTTTATAGACTCCATTTTTTGAGAATTTCCAAAGGAGAATCATCACAAATTTTTTAAAAATTATAATGACTCTACAAAAGTGATGTTTTAGCTTACAGAAACATTTTTCAAGAGTATTGAACTTGGGAGTACAACAAAAAATATTTAAAATTAAAGAAATAAAGTATCAAGAGTATACTTTTATAGACTCAATTTTTTTGAGAATGTTCAAAGGGGTACATCACAGTTTTTGAAAAAATCTAAAAACTTGATAATAGTGAAGTTTTAGCGTACAGAAACATTTTTCAAGAGTATTTTACATGGGAGAACAATAAAAAATATTTAGATTTAAGGAAATAAAATATTAACATATAATTTTAAAGACTCCATTTTTTGAGAATTTTCAAAAGGGTACAATCACGATTTTTGAAAAATTCTTAAAACTTGATAAAAGTGAAGTTTTAGCTTACAGAAACATTTTTCAAGAGTATTGAACTTGGGAGTACAAAAAATATTTAAAGTTAAACAAAAAAAAGGATTAACCTATAATATTACAGACTCCATTTTTGAAGAATTTTAAAAGGGGTACCATCACAGTTTTTTGAAAAATTCTTAAGACTTGACAATGGTGATGTTTTAGTTTACAAAAATATTTTTAAACAGTATTTAACTTGGGAGTACAAGAAAAAATGTTTAAAGTTGAAGAAATAAAGGTTTATCATTTACTTTTATAGACTCCATTTCTTTTAGAATTTTCAAAGGGGTACCATCACAGTTTTTTGAAAAATTCTTAAAACTTGATAAATGTCAAGTTTTAGCAAAGAGTATTTTACTCGGGTGTACGACAAAAAAATTTTAAAATTAAAGAAATAAAGGATTTACATATACTCTTATCGACTCCATTTCTTTGAAAATTTTCAAAGGGGTATCATCACAGTTTTTTGAAAAATTATTAAGACTTGACAAAAGTAATCTTTTAACATATAGAAATATTTTTCAAGAGTATTTAACTTCGGAGTACAACAAAAAATATTTAAATTTAAGGTAATAAAGGATTAACATATATACTTTTTTGGACTCCATTGTTTTTTAAAATTTTCAAAGGGGTAGCATCACAGTGATGTTTTAGCTTACAGAAACATTTATCAAGAGTATTGAACTTGGAAGTACAACAAAAAAAAATTATAGTTAAGGAAATAAAGGAACATATAATTATACAGACTCCAGGTTTTTGAGAATTTTCAAAGAGGTACCATCACAGTTTTGGAAAAAAATTTAAAAGTTGACAAAAGTGATGTTTTAGCTTACAGAAATATTTTTCAAGACTATTGAACTTCAGAGTACACCAAAAAAATATTCAAAGTTAAGAAAATAAGGGATTAACATATACTTTATAGACTCTATTGTTTTGAGATTATTCATAGGGGTACCAACACAGTTTTTGAAAAAATATTAAAAGTGATGTTTTAGCTTACAGAAATATTTTTCAAGAGTATTGAACTTTGGAGTACAACAAAATAATATTCAAAGTTAAGGATATAAATGATTAACATATACTTTTATAGAATCCATTTTTGGAGAATTTTCAAAGAGGTACCATTACAGTTTTTGAAAAATTCTTAAGACTTGACAAAAGTGATATTTTTGCTTACAGAAACATATTTCCAAAGTATTGAACTTGGGAGTAAAACAAAAATATTTAAAGTTAAAGAAAAAAAGGATTAACATACACTTTTATAGACCCTATTTTTTGAGAATTTTCAAAGAGGTAATCTCAGTTTTTGGAAAAACTATTAAGGCTTGACAAAAATGATGTTTTTGCTTACAGAAATATTTTTCAAGAGTATTTAACTTGGAAATAATACAAAAAACAATTAAAGTTAAAGAAATGAATAGTTAACATATACTTTTATAGAATCCATTTTTGTTTTTTAAATTTTCAAAGGTGTATCATCACAGTTTTTTGGAAATTTCTTAAAACTTGACAAAAGTGATCTTTTAGCTTACACAAATATTTTTCAAGTGTATTGAACTTGGGATTACAACAAAAAATATTTAAATTTAAAGAAATAAAGGATTAATATGTACTTTTACAGACTCCATTTTTTGAGAATTTTCAAAGGGGTACCATCACAGTTTTTTTTTTAAATTATTAAGACTTAACAAAAGTGATGTTTTAGCTTACAGAAATATTTTTCAAGAGTATTGAACTTGGGAGTACAATAAAATATATTTAAAGTTAAAGAAAAAAATGTTTAACATACAATTTTACAGACTCCATTTTTGGAGAATTTCAAAGGGGTACCTCACAGTTTTTTTGAAAAATTCTTAAGCTTTGACAAAAGTGATGTTTTAGTTTACAGAAATATTTTTCAACAGTATTTAACTTGGGAGTACAACAAAAAATATTTAAAGTTGAAGAAATAAAGGATTATCATATACTTTTATAGACTCTATTGTTTTACAATTTTCAAAGGGCTACCATCATAGTTTTTTGAAAAATTCTTAAAACTTGATAAAAGTGAAGTTTTTGCTAACAGAAACATATATCAAGAGTATTTTACTCAGTAGTACAACAACAAAAAATTAAAATTAAAGAAATAAAGGATTTACATAAAGGATTCACATATACTCATATAGACTCCATTTCTTTGAAAATTTTCAAAAGGGTATCATCACAGTTTTTTGAAAAAATTATTAAGACTTGACAAAAGTAATCTTTTAACTTATAGAAATATTTTTCAAGAGTATTTAACTTCGGAGTACAACAAAAAATATTTAAAGTTAAAGAAATAAAGGATTAACATATACTTTTATAAACCCCATATTTTGAGAATTTTCAAAGGGGTACCATCACTATTTCTTAAAAATTCTTAAAAGTTGATAAAAGTGATGTTTCAGCTTAGAGAAACATTTTTCAAGAGTATTTAACTTCGGAGTGCAACAAAAAATATTTAAAGTTAAGGAAATAAAGGATTAACATATATAATTTTTTGGACTCCATTGTTTTTTAAAATTTTCAAAGGGGTTGCATCATAGTGATGTTTTAACTTACAGAAACATTTGTCAAGAGTATTGAACTTCGATGAACAACAAAAAAAAATTATAGTTAAGGAAATGAAGGAACATATAATTATACAGACTCCACGTTTTTGAGAATTTTCAAAGGGGTACCATTACAGTTTTGGAAAAATTCTTAAAAGTTGACAAAAGTGATGTTTTAGCTTACGAAAATATTTTTCAAGAGTATTGAACTTGGGAGTACAACAAAAAAATATTCAAAGTTAAGAAAATAAAGGATTAACATATCCTCTATAGACTCCATTTTTTTGAGATTATTCATAGTGGTACCATCACAGTTTTTGAAAAATTATTAAAAGTTGACAAAAGTGATGTTTTAGCTTACAGAAATATTTTTCAAGAGTATTGAACTTGGGAGTATAACAAAATAATAATCAAAGTTAAGGATATAAATGATTAACATATACTTTTATAGTATATATTTTTGGAGAATTTTCAAAGAGGTACCATCACAGTTTTTGAAAAATTCTTAAGACTTGACAAAAGTGATGTTTTAGCTTACAAAAACATATTTCAAAAGTATTGAACTTAGGAGTACAACAAAAATATTTAAAGTTAAAGCAAAAAATGATTAACATATACTTTTATAGACCATATATTTTTGAGAATTTTCATAGAGGTAATCGCAGTTTCTTGGAAAATTATTAAGGCTTGACAAAAATGATGTTTTTGCTTACAGAAACATTTTTCAAGAGTATTTAACTTGGGAATAAAACAATAAAAAATTAAAGTTAAAGAAATGAAGAATTAACATATCCTTTTATAAACTCCATTTTTTTTAGAATTTTTAAAGGTGTATCATCACAGTTTTTTGGAAATTTCTTAAAACTTGACAAAAGTGATCTTGTAACTTACAGAAATATTTCTCAAGTGTATTGAACTTGGGAGTACAACAATAAATATTTAAAGTTAAAGAAATAAAGGATTGATATGTACTTTTACAAACTCCATTTTTTGAGAATTTTCAAAGGGGTACATCACAGTTTTTGAAAAATTATTAAGATTTGACAAAAGTGATGTTTTAGCTTACATAAACATTTATCAAGAGTATTCAACTAAGGAGTACAACAAAAAATATTTAAAGTTGAAGAAATAAAGGATTAACATATAATTTTACATACTCCATTTTTTTTAGAATTTTCAAAGGGGTACCATCACATTTTTGAAATATTCTTAAAACATAACAAAAGGGATGTTTCAGCTTACAGGATACATTTATCAATAGTATTTTATTAGGGAGTACAACAAAAAATATTCAAAGTTAAGGAAATAAAGGATTAACATATAATTTTACAGACTCCATTTTTGGAGAATTTTAAAAGGGGAACCATCACAGTTTTTTGAAAAATTATTAAGACTTGAGAAAAGTGATGTTTTAGCTTACAGAAACATTTTTCAAGAGTATTGAACTTGGGAGTACAATAAAAAATATTTAAAGTTAAAAAAGAGGATTAACATATAATTTTACAAACTCAATTTTTGGAGAATTTTCAAAAGAGTACCATCACAGTTTTTTGAAAAATTATTAGGACTTGAAAAAAGTGATGTATTCGCTTTCAGAAATATTTTTCAAGAGTATTGAACTTGGGAGTACAATAAAATATATTTAAAGTTAAAGAAAAAATGATTAAAATATAATTTTACAGACTCCATTTTTGGAGAATTTTCAAAGGGTACCATCACAGTTTTTTGAAAAATTATTAAGACTTGACAAAAGTGATCATTTAGCTTACGGAAATATTTTTCAAGAGTATTGAACCTGGGAGTACATTAAAAAATATTAAAAGTTATAGAAAAAAGGGATTAACATATAATTTTACATACGCCATTTTTTGAGAATTTTCAAAGGGGTACCATCACAGTTTTTTAAAAAATTATTAAGACTTGACAAAAGTTATGGTTTAGCTTATAGAAACATTTTCCAAGAGTATTGAACTTGGTAGTACAACCAAAAATATTTAAAGTTAAAGAAATAAAGGATAAATAAATACTTTTATAGACTCCATTTTTGTAGAATTTTAAAAGGGGGTACCATCACACTTTTTTAAAAAATTATTAAGATTTGACAAAAGTGATGTTTTAGCTCATAAAATCATTTTTCAAGAGTATTGAACTTGGTAGTACAACTAAAAACATTTCAAGTTAAAGAAATAAAGGATTAATATATACTTTTATATACTCCATTTTTTGAGAATTTTCGAAGGCGTACCATCACAATTTTTTGAAAAATTATAAAGACATGTCTAAAGTGATGTTTTAACTTACAGAAACACTTTTCAAGAGTATTCAACTTGGAAGTACAACAAAAAAATATTTAAATTTGATGAAATAAAGAATGAACACATACCTTTATAGACTCCTTTGCTTAAAGAATTTTCAAAGGGGTACCATCACAGTTTTTGAAAAATTCTTAAAACTTGATTAAAGTGAAGTTTTAGCTTACAGAAACATTTTTCAAGAGTATTGAACTTGGGATTGCAATAAAAAATATTTAAAGTTATAAAAAAAGGATGAACATATAATTTTACAGACTCCATTTTTGGAAAATTTTCAAAGGGGTACCATCACATTTTTTTGAAAAATTATTAAGACTTGAGAAAAGTGATGTTTTAGCTTACAAAAACATTTTTCAAGAGTACTGAACTTGGGAGTACAATAAAAAATATTTAAAGTTAAATAAAAAAAGGATTAACATATAATTTTACAGAATCCATTTTTGTAGAATTTTCAAAGGGGTACCATCACAGTTTTTTTAAAAATTACTAAAACCAGACAAAAGTGATCTTTTAGCTTACAAAAACATTTTTCAAGAGTATTGAACTTGGGAGTACAATAAAATATATTTAAAGTTAAGGAAAAAAGTATTAACATATAATTTTACAGACTCCATTTTTGGAAAATTTTCAAAGGGGTACAATCACAATTTTTTAAAAAATTATTAAGACTTAGCAAAAGTGATCTTTTAGCTTAAAGAAACATTTTTCAAGAGTGTTGAGCTTGGTAGTACAATAAAAAATATTTAAAGTTAAAAAAGAAAATGATTAACATATAATTTTACACACTCCATTTTTTGAGAATTTTCAAAGGGGTACCATCATAGTTTTTTGAAAAATTATTAAGACTTGACAAAAGTGATGTTTTAGCTTATAGAAACATTTTTCATGATTATTGAACTTGGGAGTACAATAAAAAATATTTAAAGTTAAAGAAGAAAAGGATTAACATATAATTTTACACACTCCATTTTTGGAGAATTTTCAAATGGGTACTATCACAGTTTTTTGAAAATTTCTTAAGATTTGACGAAAGTGATGTTTTAGCTTACAGAAATATTTTTCAAGAGAATTGAACTTGGGAGTACAATAAAAAATATTTAAAGTTCAAGAAAAAAAGGATTCACATATAATTTTACAGACTCCATTTTTGGAGAATTTTCAAAGGGGTACCATCACAGTTTTTTTAAAATTATTAAGAATTGAGAAAAGTAATGTTTTAGCTTACAAAAATATTTTTCAAGGGTATTGAACTTGGGAGTACAATAAAATATATTTAAAGTTAAAGAAAAAATGATTAACATATAATTTTACAGACTCCATTTTTTGAGAATTTTCAAATGGGTGCCATCACAGTTTTTTGAAAAATTATTAAGACTTCACAAAAGTGATTTTTCAGCTTAGAGAAACATTTTTCAAGAGTATTGAACTTGGGAGTAAAATAAAAAATATTTAAAGTTTAAGAAATAAAGAATTAATATATACTTTTACAAACTCCAATTTTTTAGAATTTTCAATGGGGTACCATCACAGTTTTTTGAAAAATTAGTAAGATTTGACTAAAGTGATGTTTTATCTTACAGAAACATTTTGCAAGAGTAAGATTTGACTAAAGTGATGAACTTATACTTTTATAGACTCCATTTTTTTATTATTTTCAAAAGGGTACCATCATAGTTTTTGAAAACTTCTTAAGACTTGACTAAAGTGATGTTTTAGCTTTTCAAAAGATTTTTCAAGAATATTTAACTTGGGAGTACAACAAAAAAAATTTATAGTTAAAGAAATAAAGGATTACCATATACTTTTATAGACTCTATTACTTTGAGAATTTTCAAAGAGGTACCATCACAGTTTTTTAAAAATTCTTAACTCTTGACAAAAGGGATGTTTTAGCTTACAAAAATATTTTTCAAGAGTATTCAACTTGGGAGTACAAAAAAAAGATTTAACGTTATAGAAATAAAGGTTTAACATATACTTTTATGGACTCAATTTTTTGAAAATTCTTAATACTTGACAAAAGTGATGTTTTAGCTTACAAAAGCATTTTTAAAGAGTATTGAACTTGGGAGTACAACAAAAAATATTTAAAGTTAAATAAATAATTTTTTATTATATACTTTTATATGCTCCATTTTTTGAGAATTTTCAAAGGAGTATCATCACAGTTTTTTGAAAATTATTAAGACTTGACAAAAGTGATGTTTTAGCTTACAGAAACAATTTTCAAGAGTATTGAACTTTGGAATACAAACAAAAAATATTTAAAATTAAAGAAATAAAGTATCAAGAGTATACTCTTATAGACTCCATTTTTGAGAATGTTCAAAGGGGTATCATCACAGTTTTTAAAAAATTCTCAAAACTTGATAATATTGAAGTTTTAGCTTACAGAAACATTTTTAAAGAATATTTTACAAGGGAGAACAACAAAAAATATTTAAATTTAAGGAAATAAAGGATTAACTTGTAAATTTAAAGACTCAAATTTTTGAGGATTTTCAAAGGGGTGCCATCACAATTTTTGAAAAAAATTTAAAACTTGATAAAAGAGAAGTTTTAGTTTACAGAAACATTTTTCAAGAGTATTGAATTTGGGAGTACAAAAAATATTTAAAGTTAAAGAAAAAAGGATTAACATATAATTTTACAGACTCCATGTTTGGAGAATTTTCGGAGAGGTACCATCACAGTTTTTTGAAAAATTCTTAAGACTTGACAAAAGTGATGTTTTAGCTTACAGAAATATTTTTCAATAGTATTTTACTTGGGAATACAACAAAATATATTTAAAGTTAAAGGAATAAAGAATTAACATATATTTTTATAGACTCCATTTTTTTGAGAATTTTCAGAGGGGTAGCATCATAGTTTTTTGAAAAATTCTTAAAACTTGATAAATGTGATCTTTTTGCTGAAATATTTTTCAAGAGTATATAACTTGGGAGTACAACGTAAAATATTTAAAGCTAAAGAAAAAATAAGGATTACCATATAATTTTACAGACTCCGTTTTTGGAGAATATTCAAAGGGGTACCATCACAGTTTTTTGAAAACTTATTAAGACTTGACAAAAGTGATGTTTTATCTTATTGAAACATTTTTCAAGAGTATTTAACTTGGGAGTACAACAAAAAAAATTTAAAGTTAAAGAAATAAAGGATTAACATATAGTTTTATAAACAAATTGTTTTGAGAATTTTCAAAGAGGTACCATCACAGTTTTTGAAAAATTCTTAAAACTTGATAAAAGTGAAGTTTTAGCTTACGGAAACATTTATAAAGAGTATTTACTAAGGAGTACAGCAAAAAAAATATTCAAAGTTACGGAAATAAAGAATTAACATATAATTTTACAAACTCCGTTTTTTAAGAATTTTCAAAGGGGTACCATCATAGTTTTTGAAAAATTCTTAAAACTTGATAAAAGTGATGTTTGAGCTTACAGAAAAATTTTCCAAGAGTTTTTAACTTTAGAGTACAACAAAAAATATTCAAAGAGAAATAAATAAAGGATTAACATATACATTTATATACTCCATTTTTTTTGAAAATTTTCTACTGGGTACGATAAGAGTTTTTGAAAAATTCTTACAACTTGGTAAAAGTGAAGTTTTTGCTTACAGAAACAATTATCAAGAGTACTTTACTAGAGAGTACAACAAAAAATATTTGAAGTTAAGGAAATAAAGAATTAACATATAATTTTACAGACTCTATTTTTTTGAGAATTTTCAAAGGGGTACGTACCATCACAGTTTTTGAAAACTTATTAAAACTTGAAAAAGGTGTTGTTTTAGATTACAGAAACATTTTTCATGAGTATTGAACTTGGGAGTATAACAAAAAATATTTAAAGTTGAAGAAAAAAAGGATTAACATATAATTTACAGACTCCATTTTTTGAGTATTTTCAACGGGGTAAAATCACAGTTTTTTGAAAAATTATTAAGACTTGACAAAATTGATGTTTAAGCTTACAGAAGCATTTTTCAAGACTATTTAACTTGGAAGTACAACAAAAAAAAATTAAAGTTACAGAAATAAAGGATTAACATATACTTTCTAGACTCAATTTTTTTTAGAATTTTCAAAGGGGTACCATCATAGTTTTTTGAAAAATTCTTAAAACTTGATAAAAGTGATCTCTTAGCTGAAATATTTTTCGAGAGTATAGAACTTGGGAGTACAACACAAAATATTTAAAGCTAAAGAAAAAACAAGGATTGACATATAATTTTACAGAATCCATTTTTGGAGAATATTCAAAGAGGTACCATAACAGTTTTTTGAAAAATTATTAAAACTTGACAAAAGTGATGTTTTATCTTATAGAAACATTTTGCAAGAGTATTTAACTTGGGAGTACAACAAAAAATATTTAAAGTTAAAAAAATAAAGGATTAACTTATACTTTTATAGACAACATCTTTTTTAGAATTTTCAAAGAGATACCATCACAGTTTTTTAAAAATTCTTAAAACTTGATAAAAAGTGAAGTTTTAGCTTACAAAAACATTTATAAAGAGTATTTACTCAGGAGTGCAACCCAAAAATATTCAAAGTTAGGGAAATAAAGGATTAACATATAATTTTACAGACTCTATTTTTTAAGAATTTTCAAAGGGGGTACCATCACAGTTTTTGAAAAATTCTTAAAACTTGACAAAAGTGATGTTTTAGCTTACAATAACATTTTTCAAGAGTTTTTAACTTTGGAGTACAACAAAAATATTTAAAGTGAAATAAATAAAGGATTAACAAGTACATTTATAAACTCCATTTTTTTGAAAATTTTCAACGGGGTGCGATAAGAGTTTTTGAAAAATTCTAAAAACTTGGTAAAAGTGAAGTTTTTGCTTACAGAAATGACTATCAAGAGTATTTTACTAGGGAGTACAACAAAAATAATTCAAAGTTAAGGAAATAAAGAATTAACATATAATTTTACAGACTCCATTTTTTTGAAAATTTTCAAAGGGGTAGCATAACAGTTTTTGAAAACTTATTAAAACTTGAAAAAAGTGTTGTTAGCTTATAGAAATATTTTTCAAGAGTATTGAACTTAGGAGTATAACAAAAAATATTTAAAGTTAAAGAAAAAAAGGATTAACATATAATTTACAGACTCCATTTTTTGAGTATTTTCAAAGGGGTACAATCACAATTTTTTTAAAAATTATTAAGACTTGACAAAATTGATGTTTAAGCTTACAGAAACATTTTTCAAGACTATTTAACTTGGGAGTACAACAAAAAAAATTTAAAGTTACAGAAATAAAGGATTAACATATACTTTTATAGACTCCATTTTATTTAGAATTTTCAAAGGGGTATCATCGCAATTTTTTGAAATATTCTTAAAACTTGACAAAAGTGATCTTTTAGCTTACAGAATTATTTTTCAAGAGTACTGAACTTGGGAGTACAACAAAAAATATTTAAAGTTAAAGAAATAAAGGATTAATATATAGTTTTATAGACTCCATTGTTTTTTTAGAAATTTCAAAGGGGTACCATCACATTTTTTTGAAAAATTCTTAAAACTTGACAAAAGTGATCTTTTAGCTTATCGAAACATTTTTCAAGAGTAATGAACTTTGTAGTACAAAAAAAAAATATTTAAATTTAAAGAAATAATGGATTAATATATACTTTTATAAACTCCATTTTTTTAGAATTTTCAAAGGGGTACCATCACAGTTTTTTTAAAAATTATTAAGAATTGACTAAAGTGATGTTTTAGCTTATATAAATATTTTTCAAGAGTACTTAACTTAGGACTACAAAAAAAAATATTTAAAGTTAATGAAATAAAGGATGAAAATATACTCTTATAAACTCCATTTTTTTAGAATTTTTAAAGGGGCACCATTAGAGTCTTTTTGAAAAATTATTAAGACTTGACAAAAGCCATGTTTTAGCTTACAGAAACATTTTCAAGAGTATTTAACTTGGGAGTACAACAAAAAAATTTAAAGTTAAAGAAACAAAGGATTAACATATACTTTTATAGACAACATTTTTTTTAATTTTTCAAAGGGGTACATTTTTTGAAATATTCTTAAAACTTGACAAAAGTGATCTTTTAGCTTATAGAAACATTTTTCAAGAGTATTGCAGGGAGTACAAAAAAAAATTTAAATTTAAAGATATAAAGGATTAATATATACTCATATAGACTCCTTTTTTTTTTAGAATTTTCAAAGGGGTACCATCACAGTTTTTTGAAAAAATCTTAAAATTTGACAAAAGTGATCTTTTAGCTTACAGAAACATTTTTCAAGAGTATTGAACTTGGTAGTACAACAAAAAATATTTAAAGTTAAAGAATTAAAGGATTAATATATACTTTTATAGACTCCGTTTTTTGAGAATTTGCAAAGGGGTACAATCAAAGTTTTTTGAAAAATTATTAAGACTTGACTAAAGTGATGTTTTAGTTTACAGAAATATTTTTCAAGAGTAATTAACTTGGGAGTAAAACAAAATATATTTCTATTTAATGAAATAAAGGATGAACATACACCTTTATAGACTCCATTTTTTTTAGAATTTTCAAAAGGGTACCATCACAGTTTTTGAAAAATTATTAAAACTTGATAAAAGTGAAGTTTTAGCTTATAGAAACATTTACCAAAAGTATTTTACTATGGAGTACAACAAAAAATATTCAAAGTTAAGGAAATAAAGGATGAACATATAATTTTACACTCTATTTTTTGAGAATTTTCAAGGGGGTGCCGTCACAGTTTTTGAAAAATTCTTAAAACTTAACAAAAGTGATGTTTTAGCCTACAGAAACATTTTTCAAGAGTATTGAACTTGGGAGTACAACAAAAAATATTTAAATTTAAAGAAAAAATGGTTTAACGTATAATTTTACAAACTCCATTTTGGGAGAATTTTCAAAGGGGTACCATCACAATTTTTTGAAAAATTATTAAGACTTGACAAAAGTGATCTTTTAGCTTACATATATATTTTTCAAGAGTATATAAATTGGGAGTACAAAAAAAATTTAAGTTAAAGAAATAAAGCATTAACATATAATTTTATAGACTCCATTTTTTCTTAGAGTTTTCAAAGGGGTACCATCTCAGAGTTTAGAAAAATTCTTAAAACTTGACAAAAGTGATATTTTATCTTATAGAAACATTTTTCAAGAGTATTGAACTTGGGAGTACAATAAAAAATATTTAAAGTGAAAGAAATAAAGTATTGATAGATACTTTCATAGACTCCATTTTTCAGAATTTTCAAAGAGGTACAATCACAGTTTTCTGAAAAATTCTTAAAACTTGACAAAAGTGATATTTTAGCTTACAAAAACATTTTTCATGAGTATTGAACTTGGGAGTACAAGAAAAAATATTTAACGTTAAAGAAATAAAGGATTAATATATAGTTTTATAGACTCCATTTTTTGAGAATTTTCAAAGGGGTATCATCATAGTTTTTTGAAAAATTCTTAAGACTTGACAAAAGTGATGTTTTAGCTTACAGAAATATTTTTCAAGAGTATTGAACTTCGGAGTACAACAAAAAATATTTAAAGTTAAGAAAATAAAGTAACAAGAGTATACTTTTATGGACTCCATTTTTTTGAGAATTTTGAAAGGAGTACCATCACAATTTATGAAAAATTCTTAAAACTTGATAAATGTGAAGTTTAGCTTATAGAAACATTTTTCAAAAGTATTTTATAAGGGATAACAACAAAAAATATTTTGAGTTAAGGAAATAAATGATTAACATATAATTTTTAAGACTCCATTTTTTTAGAATTTCCAAAGGGGTACCATCACAGTTTTTGAAAAATTCTTAAAACTTGATAAAAGTGAAGTTTTAGTTTATAGAAACATTTTTCAAGAGTATTGGACTTGGGAGTACAAAAAAATATTTAAAGCTAAAGAAAAAAAGGATTAACATATAATTTTACAGACTCCATTTTTGGAGAATTTTCGAACGGGTACCATCACCGTTGTTTGAAAAATTCTTAAGACTTGACAAAAGTGATGTTTTATACTTTTATAGGCTCCATTTTTATTTTATTTTTTTAGAATTTTTAAAGGGGTACCATCACAATTTTTGAAAAATTCTCAAAACTTGATAAAAGTGAAGTTTTACCTTACAGAAACATTTATCAAGAGTATTTTACTAGAGAGTACAACAAAAAATATTCATAGTTAAGGTAATAAAGGATTAACATATAATTTTAAAGACTCCATTTTTTGAGAATTTTCAAAGGAGTACCGTCACAGTTTTTTAAAAAATTCTTAAAACTTGACAAAAGTGATGTTTTAGCTTACAGAAATATTTTTCAAGAGTATAGAACTTGGGAGTACAACAAAAAATATTTAAAGTTAAATAAATAAAGGATTAACATATACTTTTATAGACTCCATTTTTTTGGGAATTTTCAAAGGGGTACCATCACAGTTTTGTAAAATTCTTAAAACTTGGTAAAAATGAAGTTTTAGCTTAATGAAACATTTATCAAGAGTATTTTACTAGAAAGTAGAACAAAAAATATTCAAATTTAAGGAAATAAAGGATTAACATATAATTTTACAGATATCATTTTTTTAAGAATTTTCAAAGGGGTACCATCACAATTTTTGAAAAATTCTTAAAACATTACAAAAGTGATGGTTTAGCATACAAAAATATTTTTCAAGAGTATTGAACTTAGAAGTACAACAAAAAATATTTAAAGTTAAAGAATAAAAGGATGCACATAAATTTTAAAGACTCCATTTTTTGAGAATTTTCAAAAGGGTACCATCACAGTTTTTTGTAAAATTATTAAGACTTGACAAAAGTAATGTTTTAGATTACAGAAACATTTTTCAAAAGTATTTAACTTGGGAGTATAACAAAAAAAAATTAAAGATATTGAAATAAAGGATTAACATATACTTTTATAGACTCCATTTTTTTTAGAATTTTCAAAGGGGTACCATCATAGTTTTTGAAAAATTCTTAAAACTTGATAAAAGTGAAGTTTTAGCGTATAGAATCATTTATCAAGAGTATTTTACTTGGGAGTACAACAAAAAATATTCAAAGTTAAGGAAATAAAGGATTAACATATAATTTTACAGACTACATTTTTTGAGAATTTTCAAAGGGGTACCATCACAGTTTTTGAAAAATTCTTAAAAGTTGACAAAAGTGATGTGTTAACTTGCAGAAACTTTTTTCATGAATATTGAACTTGGGAGTATTACAAAAAGTAATTAAATTTAAAGAAAAAAGGATTAACATATTCTTTTATAAACTCCATTTTTTGAGAAATTTCAAAGGGGTACCATCACAGTTTTTTGAAAAATTATTAAGACTGGACAGAAGTGATGTTTTAGCTTACATAAATATTTTTCAAGAGTATTGAACTTGGGAGTACAACAAAACATATTTAAAGTTAAAGAAAAAAGGATTAACATATTCTTTTATAGACTCCATTTTTTTTAGAATTTTCAAAGGGGTACCATCACAGTTTTTTGAAAAATTATTAAGACTTTACAAAAGTGATGTTTTAGCTTACAGAAACATTTTTCAAGAGTGTTTAACTTGGGAGTGCAAGATAAACCATTTAAAGTTAAAAAATTAAGGATTAACATATACTTTTATAGACTCCATTTTTCTGAGAATTTTCAATGGGGTACAATCACAATTTTTTGAAAAATTCTTAAAACTTGATAAAAGTGAAGATTTAGTTTACAGAAACATTTATCAAGAGTATTTTCCTAGGGAGAACAACAAAAATATTTCAAAGTTAAGGAAATAAAGGATTAACATATAATTTTACAGACTCCATTTTTTAAGAATTTTCAAATAGGTACCATCACAATTTTTGAAAAATTCTTAAAACTTGACAAAAAGGATGTTTTAGCTTAAAAAAACAATTTTCAAGATTATTGAACTTGGGAGTACAAAAAAAAATATTTAAAGTTAAAGAAAAAAAGGATGAACATATACTTTTATAGACTCTATATTTGGAGAATTCTCAAAGGGGTACCATCATAGTTTTTTGAAAAATTATTAAGACTTGATATTCGTGCCAGAGTGGAGTCTTTCTTAGTGGACGGTGAGTGGAATATTGAGAAGCTACAGACAGTTCTGGGGGATCATTTGGGTGTCTCACAACCTGTGATTGGTGAGATTACTGAGGTACCAATTGATACTGGGAGTGGGGATAGCATGAGGTGGAATCTTACCTCTGATGGTAATTTTTCACTTCGATCAGCTTGGCAACTTGTTAGAATGAAGTTGCAACGCAATTGTATTTTGGAATACATATGGGTTAACCTTCTTACTCCAAACATATCTGTCTTTCCTTGGCATCTTTTACTCCATAAACTGCCTACTGAATCATACTTCCTTTCTCATGGTTATGAAATTATTTCTAAGCATCATTGTTTACTACCTCTGGTCATCATCAGTTTGAATCCTTTCTACACTTGTTCATGCAAGGTGATGTGGTGAGAACGGTGTGGGCTTATTTTGCGGCTTGGTTTCATGTGAACCCACCGCACACAGATGATATTTTTATTTTTCTTTCTTTTTGGAGAAATCTCACACCTGCACACAGGCATCACGTAGCTTTCATTGTTTACATGGACAAAAAGGAACAGTGTGAAGCATAGAGATAGGGCTTTTCTTGCTTCTCATATCATTGCGCAGGTTGAACATAATTTATCATTGCTTGTCTCGAACAAGAGATTACCAATGCAGGTGTGGACAGGTTGTATGCCATCAGCATGTTTCAAACAGAGCCATAATCCTCGAGCGAGACCTCAACCACCATTGTTGATCCGGTGGAGAGCACCTGATCCCTTTTGGATCAAGCTCAATACCGATGGTTCCTTCATGCATGATACACATGTTGCATCTGGTGGTGGACTACTCAGAGATCATACAGGAGAACTTCTATTAGCATATCATTTTCCACTTACAGCTTGTTCCAGCTTCGATGCAAAATTACGAGCACTTTGGTTTAGACTTCAACAACTACCCATTGATTGTACATATGTTTGGATTGAGATGGACGCAGCAACGGTGGTGACACTACTTCTTTCGAGTAATCTTAGTGCTTGGCAAATCCAAGACTCACTTATACGAGTACGAAATTTGCTAAAAAATAAGATTGTTCACATCACACATATCCATCGGGAGGGAAATCGCCCGGCAGGCCACCTTGCTGAGCTTGGACAGCATTCAAAGGGACTTATGATATACCACAGAGCCACAGCCTCTCCATACCTATTATCATTGATACATATGGATCAGCTTGGTTATCCGAGTTTTAGATCACGATAGATAATATTATATTGATTTTGCCATGATCTGTGATCGTTGATCTTATTACTGCAAAATAGATTCATGATTCTAGTTGATTTAATATCTTATTAGGATGCATCTACAGGTTATGATTGTCATTTCTCGATTTGGACACTTTGGGTCCAACCACATATAAGATTGATCATTCATTGGTTATATACATGTTGGGGATCCTGCCTAAATCCCCCACCCTCATTGCGTGTTTTAATTATTAAAAAAAAAACCTAAACCCGAAACCCTAAGCACTAAGCACTAAGCCCTAAACCCTAAACACTAACCCTAAAACCCAAAACAACCTTACAAGGTCAGCCTGGAGTTCACTAATGCTAAGGGGCTTGCTTTTCAACAACCTATTTAGCCTAAACCCTAAAACAAAAACCCTAAATCCTAATATTTGTTGTAATCCCTAATAAAATACACTTGAAAATGTGTTTGTAAGTAAAAACTTTACTATTTTCAAGTTTTTAGAATTTAAAAAAAAAATGTGATGGTACACCTTTGAAAATTCTCAAAATTGGAGTTTGTAGAATAATATTTTAATCATTTATTTCTTTAACTTTAAATAATTTTTGGAGTAATCTCAAGTAAAATACACTTGAAAAATATGTGTGCAATTAAAAACTTTAATATTTTTAAGTTTTTAAGAATTTTTAAAAATTTGTGATAGTAGCCCTTTGAATATTCTCAAAAGATGGAGCAATAAAATAATATGTTAATCTCTTATTTCTTTAACTTTAAATATTTTTTGTTGTAATATCAAGTTTAATATACGTAAAAATGACTGTATATGTAAATTCTTTATTATTTTTAGGTTTTAAGAATTTTCAAAGAAATTGTGACGATACCCTTTTGACAATTTTCAAAAAATGTAGTTTGTAAAGTAATATGTTAATCCTTTATTTATTTAATTTTCAATAATTTTTATTGTAATCTCAATTAAAATTCACTTAAATAATGTGTCTCTAAGTAAAACCTTTATTGTTTTAAAGTTTTAATAATTTAATTAAAAATTGTGATGGTATCTCTTTAAAAATTTTAAAAAATTGAGTCTCTAAAATAATACGTTAGACCTTTATTTCTTTAACTTTAAATAAATTTGTTGTAATTCTAAGTAAAACACTTAAAAATATATCTGTAATAAAAAAAAAATTAAAAAACCGTGATGTTCCCAAATATTTTGAAATTCATAAATTATTTAATGTGATGTATCCTTAGGAAAATTCTCAATTTTTAAAATTTTAAGTAAAGGTATATGTAATGTATGTTATTCCTAATTTTGTCCACAAAATTAACGTGGTATGTGGAGTAAATTTTGTCGTATGTTTAAAAAATGTGTATGGATTTATAAAATAAAATTGAGCCTGTATTGAGTATCGAAATTCTGACGTGAAGATTTCCCTTGACATGTTACTGCACGAACTTGTTTTTTGGAATATTTGTTGCAATAACCTCTATTGAATTTGGAACCCATGGGGAAAATATAAAGGAGAATTTAGAAATTAACAGTAGAAAGTAGTAATAGTAGGATAATTGGGATAATTTACAAGATTACTATTTTTCCATCTAAATTTTATTTCTATTTTTTATTTTAAATTAGTATATTATTCAATTAATTTTTTTTACTCTAATTTTTAAATGTTTATAATTTTTTCATCTCAACTCCAATTTTTACAAAAAAATATATCAAATTAATTATTTTTTCATGATCTTCAATTTCACATCCGTATTGCATATATAAAAAATTATTATTTAGATATAACTTTTTCATAGATTAATTGTGTTATATTTTAATATTTACTATATTTTTATATTGTGAGATATTTTTATTTTAAATAATTTTTATTAAAAATATATTTTATATAATTATTATTTTATTTTAAAATTATATTACTATTTTTTTTTTATTACTTATTATTCACTATTAAGCGACAAGTTGCATGTCAAGCCCACTTAATTCACTATTTTTTCGCTAAAGCGTGGAATCCTTTTATGGAAAGTAGGAATGGCAGGATTTTGTATATTGGGCCTGTTGTGTTTTCTTATTCAAAAAGTTGAAGACAATTATGATGGGCTATAATAGAATTGTTGGTCTTAAATCAAGCCCAGCAACAGATATAGGGATTACGGCTCCAGCTCAATGGGCAGCATCTTTTTGCATTATATTTAGTTTTAGAATAGCCAACAAGCAGGCGGAGTCAGAGTGTTTGATTACAACCTGCGGGTCTAAGTATGGATACGTGGATGAATTTCAAAAGCAAGACAAAGCTGGTGATTCTCTCTCTGTCGAAATTTCCAACATTCTTGGAAGCAGACCTAACAGTACAGGGTAAAAGCCAAAGCGAAACCCTTCAGTTAACTCGACTGTCAAAGTCGGGGAGATGAACAGCCGCAGCCGCAGTATAGAGGAGTTCACGGCGAGGTATTACGGGGTGTGTACAGCTGGAGGAATGCTCAGCGCCGGAGCCACACATCTCGCCGTCACCCCTCTCGACGTCTTGAAGGTTAACATGCAGGTTTGCCCTTTGTCATTTCCCATCAAACTTCATTACTTTTGGACGGCCTTTGTTATGTTTGATGCTACTCTCATCCCACTTCCACCTTAGTTATGGGGGGAAAGGACATCTCTTTTGAGTTTTGTCAAATTTTAATTTTATGGTTTCCTTGTAACGATTTCGTCTGAGGCATTCAAGTTGGTCAGTGGCTTTAATTGAGGTCGTGGAGCTAGAAATTGCAAAGAGAAGCCGTGATTCTCTTGTTCCCGAGCTCCAACTGTTTCTGCATTTTTTTTCTGGATGACCATTCCTGTCTTCTGATTTAATGTCGTTTTCCTATAGGCATCTTTCGACCTTCCTCTCGCATCTGCTCCTTTACTGATCACCTCCTTGTATTTACTTTTGCTCTTCCAATGCTTTCTCTTGGCTGATTAACCTTTTTTTTTAACCTGTTTAATGAATTGACCTATTATCTTCTTTCGGGACTCAAATATACAGATTCAAGTTAGGCTCCCCAGAGGAGCTCTGTTTCTTATGTAGGGAATAAGAAGAAACATAAAAAATAAGGATAAAAATAGGATAGCCACAAAAGGCTTCCATCGTGTTATTATGTTTTCTTAACTCTCAATATCATTGCTAATATGCACATTTCAGGTGAACCCAATAAAATATAATGGCATCATATCAGGGTTTAGTACTCTTTGCCGAGAAGAAGGTGCTTCTGCTCTTTGGAGGGGTTGGTCTGGCAAACTTTTTGGATATGGCGTACAAGGTGGATGCAGATTCGGTCTTTACGAATATTTCAAGAAGTTCTATGGTGATCTGCTGACAGATCAGCGGAAGGGCGTCGTATTGTTCCTCAGCAGCGCATCGGCTCAATTATTTGCTGATGTTGCTCTTTGCCCGTTTGAAGCTGTCAAAGTTCGAGTTCAAACCCAGCCAAGTTTTGCCAGAGGCTTGGCTGATGGATTTCCTAAATTTTATACCAATGAAGGGATCTGTGGGTAATTGAAGCACAATTAACTCCATCAGTTAAATTTTCGACAGGAACTTACTTTGGAGAACGCTGACATGTTGTGGACATTACTTGTGTGCAGATTCTACAAGGGTATTGTTCCACTTTGGGGTCGTAACCTTCCATGTAACATCCTTTCTTCCACGGTCTTCTTTTTATTTAGTTGCCTAAATTTGCTTGCTTGTTTCACATTTTAGTGTGATGTTGAAATTGGTTATTCCTGGAGAAAAAACTGTTCAGTTTTGACTTTTACCTTGTTTCACGTATATTCCTTATTTGATACATTTCCTGGAACCTGAGTTTATCAATTTACAATGTTACCTTCTTTGTCAATGATCAAATGTTGTGGTCCCCTGTTACACGTACTTAGTTCAACACCATCCAACATATCTGGTTAGTTCATATGTTCAGTTTGCATCTCACATTCTCCACCTACAATTCTTTTTTTATTTGAACTATATATAATCTTAAATGATGCATTTTTTCTGCTAGTTAAACTGTAGGCGATTGCAAGGAGCAGCTGCATTTTGCTTGTCCAGCTATATAGGCATGTTAAAATTCCGTGTTGCCTGCACTCCATGCTTAACGTCAGCTACCACCTCTTGGGACATTAAAAGAGCACCAGATCATCACAATCCATAGCTTATCACACACTTAATCTGGATACTAATATCTTAGTGGTTGTGTTAAGGCTATTTTGTTAATTATAGTTTCAACCTACTCAACGTTAATGGACATTTAGGGCTGAGAATGAAAGAGGTGTACAATTTACTGTATCATAACATTGCTTTCAATTATGAGTTTTTTTCCAAAAAATAGAATCAAGTGTTGAATTTACTCAACGATTAACATGCATCCATGTTTGGCAGTTGCCATGATTATGTTCTCAACGTTTGAGTATTCTGTGGATCTGATGTATCACAAGATTATACAAAGAAAGAGGGAGGATTGCTCAACATCCCAACAACTTGCAGTGACATGCTTAGCTGGCTATGTAGCTGGAGCTGTTGGTACCGCAATCTCTAATCCAGCCGACAACATAGTTTCTTCACTTTACAATAAAAAGGTTGCAAGTGTAATGCAGGTATATATTCTGTTGGAATTATGTCATTTGATACTTGTTTGTGTAGGAATAAGGGGTATTGATTTGACAGTGGTGTTTCTTTCAGGCTATAAAGAGCATTGGGCTTGCCAATTTGTTTACTAGAAGTCTTCCAGTTCGAATCACAATAGTGGGTCCTGTTATTACGCTGCAGTGGTTTTTCTATGACAGCATCAAAGTGTTATGCGGACTGTAAGTATAATCATTTCAGATGTTGTGTGCTTTCTGTTACCTATCTTAGGCTTCTTCCCGCGCGTGTTGGGGGGGGTGTTAATTGATGATGTCTGTGACTTATTTAAGAATGAAACTCACGCCAACCGCTCAGCCTTTAGTTTACACGAGCAATGACTAATGCCTACACTTTTTGCTTGCCTGAAACTTACCTTGACCAATAGTCTCTTGATTACATGCAGTGATTAAGACTCGTAACTTTTTGTTTGCAGTGCTCATTTATCTCTCTGTTATATTTGTTATTGTCTGCTGTAAGATATATAGTAGATCACATCATCTTTATTCAGCAGTTGTTATGGTGAATCCGCTTAAAGGCTGTATGCATTTAAACTGCTGTAAAGAAAGGGTTATGGAAGTCGTATTGAATGATAAAAATCCATGAAAATATAGAACCAAAGTAAAGGAGTGAAATTTAGATGCAAAGCTTGTCAATAGCATGAGATACTGTTAAATTAGTGATAAGAGAACATTGCCTTTAGATTGGGTGTAACAAACATAATTTATGATAGCTCTCACGTAGATCTCTGGTTGGATATGTGTATATCACGAGTAGGTACATGAAGAAAGGAATGGGTTGAAAACAGTTGTACTGCATTTTTCTAGTACAAATTTGACGAGGTTTCCGAAAGTTAAGAATATTTGTGCAAATATGGAGTGAATTCTCAAATACCTTAAATGTTTGGACACAATACAGGCCTACTAGTGGAGGGCTGAGAAGGCATCTGAATGATGCTGAACTACTGGGCTATCAGGCAACACCGTAGTCAAAGCCAATGTTGTGTTTTGTGAATCTGGATGGATCCTTTCCAGGGTTAGACTTCATCTGGTACCAAAGAGACCTTTTCTGAGTTACATTTTTCCTCCCACATTTCATTCAACAACAAGGGTTGTTAGCAGCTCAAAGAATGCCATGTTTTCTACGCAATGAAGATACCATTGGAGGAGAGTAGATGTCCAGATTAATAAACCCTCTCGACCTCACCTTTGTCGCACTTGTATGTGTTGTCTTGTCTTGCTAAACTACAGGAAACTTTTTTGTTAATAAGATGTTAGGTCATATTTTGGTGATGCTTCATCTAGCGCCCAGCGGAACCTCCTTCGACTTGTGTGTAGCTAGGGAGGTCGTAAACTACTTTGTATCATGTGTTGCTGCTTATAAGAATGTCAAAACTATGGGTCCTAGATATTGAATTCTGACCAGGTAATCTATTTTGGATGAATGTTTATCTTGTTTTCTTGCCTTGGGAATAGCAATTCAAGTACATAACATTTCAAAGTTACCGCTGCTCTATTGGATTCTCCAAAACTCACAAGTTTTTGTAATTGTGGTGGGGAAAAGAGATTGATGAGGTTGGGCATCAGCGTCAGGGTGTCCTATACACGTTTGATTAATAAATGGTGGTTAGTAGCATATGGCTGTCAATGGCGACTGCGTACCATGTGTAGATATAAAACACCTAATTTCAACCGCAGTTATGATAAAGGAAAGCCGGCGTCGGTGCTCACCGACAAATACCAAATCAGTGAATTTGGATTTGAGTGGCGCCATGTGCTCCTCGTTTGTGAGTTTGCGGTGGCCAGCCAGCTATTCCAAAATTATATTTTTCTTATTAAAATCTTCCACTTTACACCCAAACATAAATATGAAAGGAAATTTTGAGATTAGTTCAAATTTATGTTTTTAATATATTCCGATTATGCAGTAGATAAGCAAATTAAAATAAAGTAGAGCAGCATTGCATTTTACAATTAAGTGGTGTTCTCCAAAATTCAACATATTACATATCAAATAAAACAATCAAGTAAAGAATATCATACAAATTCATTGATACAAAATATACTAGGAAGGTTTGTATAAATCACGCGACGCATAATAATAGAAGATTTCCATCGTCCTTGCCCTTAACATGAGATCTGATACTGCCTGGCTCATCCCACCCCAGACAGATTTCCAATTTACAGAATTGCGTGTGGTACTACTACTGTTGGCGGAAGAAACAACACCTAGGAATTTAATTTGGGGAGATAGGTTGGCATTAAAACAAAAAAAAGGATTATTGGAGAGTAGCAGTAGTTGTATCAATATCGGATAATGAATATATATGGATCAGTGGACGAAGGAGGCCGACCTTCCATTGTCGAAGTTTTTAGAGTAGTTAAAGGAATCGTAGCGGAAGGTCTGGGGGAGACCGACATTGTCGGCGCCGAGAAGCTTGCGGCGGAGCTGGGAGGTGACCTTGTAAAAGACGTGGCGCCAGCTGCCCTTGTTGTGGCTGCCGAGAGCTACCACTTCTTCTTCATTCATTTCTAGATCTGAGGCGAAAGTGGGTTTTCGGGAGAGGACCCAGCCCCAACCCCAGTCCCACCACTTCCTGATGGAACTGCCGGCGTACTCCCCCATTGAGGATACCGACTTGGAGCGACGGAAGCTAGCCCATGCGGCGGCGGGGGAAGAGGAGGGCGCCTGGATCTTGAGGTTGAGGGAGAGGGAGGAAAGCCTCCGTCGGATTCCAGGACGGTCCACCTCTTGGGTCTGGGCTTGCGAGAGCGGCAGAGATTGCTTGCGCTGCACCTGGAACACGGAGCTCATTTCTCCTCGCGATCCTCTAGTTTAATTTGTTCTTCTGATCAGACAGAAAGGAGTTGGATCTTAGCGGAAACCCTTACCTCTTTGATTAGGTGTTGATTGTGCTACAACTAATCGTTGGAATGAGAAGGATAAGAGGAGAGAGAGAGAGAGGGAGGTAATGTTCACAGCTTGCCTTACAGCCTGTTTTATTCGCGTTTCCAAGGTTACAGCCAATGCCGCTGTGCTGGGTCCTTCCTTCACAGTTTCTACTTGTATTTTCCATTTTTCGCAATATCTTAAAGAAAACATACATGTGAAAACATGATTGTTTACTTTTAAAAGAAAAACATTATTTGTTTAAGGAAAACATGGGCGGGCTGTAGGTGCATAATTCATTTACAGTTATTTATACATTTTTCCAACAAAAATTCAAGTGAGCTATTCTCAATATTTTTTGGGTGTGTGCCAATCTTAAATAATTCCACCTAATACGAACAATCCTAAGGAATATTGATATTATCCTGTGACACCATGTAATTACTCTACACGCAAATTTCTATTTTCCATCATGCAAAACACATTCAATGTATTCTTCAATAATACTTATATGTGTGTGTGTATACTTATCTTTTTTTTAAAATAATTATTATATTTCTGTATTTCTTTTTTCTTTCAAAATAACTTTTATTTTTTAAAGTTGATGTCTTATTTTATTAGTTAAAGTAATATATACATATATATATATATGTATATTTAATTTTATGAGCATACATATAATTGAATAAATAAATAAAATAAAACTTACTAGAAAATTTACGATTTTAGAAGATCGCACATTTTCTCCAAATCAAAGTTTTTGTTGTGACTTATGCCCAACATATGGTATAATCAACTCTATATATTATTGGTGCTGCCAAATATGTCACATGACAACCAATTAGTCCATTGTCCAATAATATTCAATTATGATGCCATGTTACAAAATTAACTTATAGAGACAAACTTCTAATTTAATACAACTCAATTTCTTGATAAAAGAGTCATCATTTAAATTGATTACCGTAAATTAAGGAGTAATGTGGCAATGTATTTACCATGAGGAACACAACAATGTCTTTGGGATCAATCAAACAGATTCTTATGGCTATCTTGTCGAATCATTTATAGATACCATTATTCTGCATGTAGTAGTTTGTGAGTCTATTACTAAGATTATCACCATATATGATGGATGAATTTCCTCAAATATTAAATAAAGTTGAACACAAATGAAAAAAGATTTATCCGAAGATTTTTTATTCTGTGAGAGATCAAAATTAAGATTACCTTATCCTTAAGAATGTCAGGAAAATCTGCACAAACTTCCTGATTCCCACGAGAATTCTCAAACACTCAAGTCAGTAAAATTATCTTTTGGAGTTTTAGAGGAGAGAGTGAGAGAGTATGAGTCATATGGAATATACCTCATTATATATCTTTGATTTAAAAGAATGACAAAGTACTTTTAGCAAACAGTATCTATCTCTAACGTCCATGTAACTTAATCTTATAAAATAAGGGATCCGTTCTCCATTCTTAGAGAGTAATTAATGTGTTGGACAAATACTAACAATGATCGTTATCAACTCTACATTCGAGTATAGTAATAGTTCCTTCAAGGGCGTAGGATTAGAATCCCAAAAAGGACAGGAAGCCCTAAGTTCAGTTCAGACCTGATTCAATTCCTTGCGGGTACGGCTGACCAAGTCTGCTTTGATCTGGAATAATATGATACCGAAGATTCACGATCCACTTCTGATCGAGTGCGCTATGATATGGAATAAATAAACACACAATGTTTGAACCCTGTTCAGAGGGTGATGATGATCTCTTCTATTCACTCAAGGATAATATTTGTATGTGGACCAATTCTGATACGTAGTTTAACCCATATCAATATATATATATATATATATGCAAAGGACTGGTGACTTAATACCATGCTATATCAAATGTGATTATAGAAAATATAGATCACCAAAAACTTTATATGATCAATTATAAAAAAAAAATCGAGATTTAAGTAAATAAATGATTCAAAGACTTTTTAATTACTCTTGATAGATGTACGTAGCAAAAGAGAAGTGTAGACTTCATGGAAAGTCTCAACATATGTGCATTAAGTTTTTTTTCCTTCAAATAAGTTTTATGTTTCCACTAGGTTGTCTAACTTAGCAAGATTTTTAACGAGATGATAATTAATGCATCATTTCACCCTGCTGATTTAATACAAGGTAAATGTTGACGAAAAGCACATTTAATGTTAGAAGGAAATCCTTGATAAACAAAATAACCTTAAACATATGCCTCTTTACACGCCTTCTTTTCTGCTTCATCTTCTCCTTTTAATTTGTCCTTATAACATTTACTAAGGCAGTGTTTACTTTTATGTATAAGGTGGGATAAGGATTAATTATCCGACCTTATCTCACGTTTACTTGATAGGACGAAAAAGTTGCCAAATCCCAGAGCCTCGGGATTGCACGAAAATCGAGAGTAAAATGGCTGATTCGGTATCCCAACGGAAGAGGACGGATATTTAATCCCATAGGCAAAATGCATAGGTAAATTACTATAATACCCTCCAACAAAACCAAAACAAATATCTCCACCCAAGCTCAGGAACCCTAGCCGCGTGCACGACAGAAGTCTGATCATTCCCTCCTGTTTACTCATGTGCCAACCGATGGAGGTGGTGCCAGAGGAGGGGCAGGGGATTCTGGGGGTGGAGAACCAACCGATGGAGGTGGAGACGATACAGTTGGTGGGGGAGGCGAAATGGCAGTGGGAGGCGGGGTGGTAGGAGGAGATGAAGGGGGAGCAGAAGGGGGTGTATGTGGGGTGGTGGTGATGTTTCTGGCGGAGGAGATTGTGGCGGGGATGGAGGAGGGGCGGCGGGAGCTGGTGGTGGAGAAGATTGAGGGGGTGGGGCGGAGGAGGTAGAAGGACGGGGGGCTGGGGGAGAGAGTGGGAATTGGAAGAATTGAAACCATTTGGGAATTTCAGTATACTAAAGGCAGTAACGTAATATCATATTTGCTGTAAACCCTAATCACATGAAGTAAACAAGAGAAGGGATTATTTATCAAATCAATCCAACCAAGTAAACATCCGACAGGATTATTAATCCTCAAATATATCTCATTTTTAACACAACACTATCCTTATCCACCCTTATACCAATTTATAAAAGTAAACACTACCTAATTGTTTCCATTGTTATATCCTTAATTTGTAGGATTTCAAAATAAATTTTATTCTTAGTTATAATATTTATATATATGTCATATCTAATAATTCTTAAGAAAATTATGTTATTTTTATATATACTGAATACTTTCTGAGATTTAAATGACAAAAGATTTTTAAAAATGGTTACAATTGTTAAAAAAAACAAAAAAAAATGCTAGATTGTGAGGCACATGACTTATCAGCAAATGGTGAACTCTAGCAGTCCACGTAGGACGTCTTTGGCCAAAAAATTGGAGAAAGTATGATTTATTTTAAACACCAATGATCTTGGCATTTATTTAATAAGGAAAAATATATGCTAAAATTGTGAAAATTTAAAAATTATGAATTAAAATGATATTTTTTCCATTACAACACCTAGCTCTCCATACAATTTCTAGATTCTAGCCATGATGGGGGGGGTCAGATAAATAGAATTCCTAAGGTTAAAATCAAGAGTCATGTTAAATTAAAAAATAATAAATCAAAATCAAAAGTCCAAATTAACAGTCTTTATGACTAAAATACTCTGGAGTTGAATAAATTAAACTAACAAATAAGGAGCATTAGCTTGAACTGTAGTTTATATGAAAGGTTTTTTGGTCGAATTAACTAGGAGTAAATAAGTGTAGTTCAACCCCACAAACGCACTTCTTTAAGATGGAAAAAGTATATGACAAGATGATGGATCAATTTGCAACGTACAATGTAGCATTTATTGCCCAAACATTAGGAGGGGAAATAAAAAAAGGCGGTAGAGACCAACTCAAAGGCATAAGAACATAGTGTGCCATTTGAAATATTGGTAAAAGTGATGACCAAGTCCGAAACTGTTCTTTCCTCATATGTAATCCTTCTAGTAAAGAAAGTGATCTGTAACAAGAATGAAGTATGCCAGAAAAGCCGGCACGGAAGCAGCCATAGAGTAAGGGAGAGAAAATTATACAACTGTACATTAACAAAATTCACTTACATTACTATGGGACCTATACATGACTGAAATATGTTGCTCAAGGCTCGCTGCACTTCCAGTGAGCGGTGTTCGCTTCGCACAAGATCCACCAACAAAGGAAACAAGTGCGAAACATGCCTCCTGAAAGAATCTCTTCCTAGACTAGCCAAAATCCGCATCACTAATAGAAGTAAAGGAGTGCGAGCTGACAGCTCCTCCTTCTTGGCGGAGCCTAACGGAAGAATACAGTGCATCACAGGTTTGTTGATGGCTTTTTTTGTGTCATATTCAAATCCACTGCATTCAAGGTACATCTGCAGGATTTTCTTACATACAGACACCAGCTCGGCTTCAACATTCTTCTCCTCTGACAAAGATGGGGTATTCTTCAGGAGATCATGCAGAAAGCTTACGTAATACTTGTAAGAATCGTTTTCAAAAGAAACCAGGGGTGGTCCTGGGATTTCCAGTATAGAGCATATTTTATCCAACTTATGCTGCAACATAGTTTGGGAGTTCAATTCATGGGCGTGAGATGATATTGATGAAAAGATACCGATAAGTATGGCGACGATATTTGCAGACAAGGACTGCCAATGCATCTTGTAAAGATCAGCCAGAACCTGTGAGCAAAGAGATAGGATCGGCATGAAATTCCCAGAATCTTCAATAGAATCACACAATATCAGGATCAACTAAAACCGTACAGCCAAACTACAATCATGAGCTTGCAAAATTACCAGATGAGACTTCCCATTTTTCGCTTTCCAGAGGCCAGTACACTAATTTCCTGTATTTTATAGTTCAAAGATATTCTTGTTCAACCTAATTTCTCAACTCTCCTGGTAGGACTTTACTTGTCCAATCAAAAATCTTTCTAGTCGCGCAAAGAACCAGTTTTATGTTTTGTTCATACTCATTTGTAGAAATGCATTTATGCAGCTAAACCTGCTCCCAAGAATCTATCAGATCCTAGATTTGAGTTAATCAAGCCAACAGTATATTCTTGTTAAAAGCCAGCAAGAAGACTATAGGACAATCCTCGCTTATATCACAGGAAAGTAACATTATTTGAACACTTTCGAATGAAATTCCTAAAGCCCCTTCTCAGACAGATCACGAACAATTGGATGGAGAATATGAAATATTCAAGTTGAGTAAAGCAAGCAACAAAAATAGACTTAGCAACAAGTGGTGCTGACACTTCATTAATATCATTGTTTTCTATGTTATACAAGCATATGAAATAACTCCAGAATCTTCAGTAATAATATGCAAACAAAATTCATAGGGATCTGGACATCTTGTGAGCATACACTCACATTATTCAGGATAAATGGAAAATTAAATATACATGAAAAGCCAAAAAATACTCATAACATGTGCATATAATTTCTTCAGGAGTTCTCATGGCTATAAAATGTCTTCAACTAAAACAAGAAAAAGGATCAACTGCAACACTATATAGCAAGAGAGATTGATCACATAAACCCCCGGAATGAACAAAGATAAAGGTGCTAGAAGTATAAAATGATGTCTTTGACAAAATCTTGTTAAATGTGGTGAATCTTATAATTAAGGCATAGGCTTTGCAACTGAAAACACATTGGACAACTATAGATGTACCAGCAAAATTAGAATAATCACAGTTCACACGCATGGAATGTGTGAGAGAGAGAGATAGAGAGATGAAGAAAGTAAACCTGTAGAATGCGTAGCTGTAAATCTATTTGGAGTTTCATCCTTGAAACAATATACGCCACAGTTTGCAGGTTGTCATCCTCAGAGCCATCATTAGTTACTCCATTGCCACTAGAGGACTCCATTTCTTTGTTGGGCAGAGTAACATCAGGCACCTCAATCCTGTCCATGGTTTTCAAAAGCTTCACAAAACCAGGCCAACTGGATTCAGCAGCATCTTTTAAACAGAGAAAGATATATTGCCACTCCTCTTCTGAAAGTTTGCACCCCAAATCAGCGGCCAAGCGCATCAAGGCAGCCACCCCTGCGCTTGAGGGACCTTGTCCTGGACTTTTTATATAACCCACTAATATGGATACTACTACATGCAGTTGGGGCCTGACCAAATCAAAGAAATGGACAAACAAATCAACGAGACACTCAGCTGCAACTACAGAAGTTTCAGAGTCCCATATGTTGCCATCAGGATGTGAAGGTGTTGACAGAGTACAGGAATCCTCCTCCTTATGTGCCTCTTTACCATCAAGAGTGAAACTGAATATTGGAAAGATTACGCAGTTGAAAACATTAGCCCAGAATGGCTGCGAAAAGAGTTGCCCATGGTCCTTCAGAATATTAAAGAGAACTTCCAGGGAACTCTTTCTGATGGCTGCTCTAGGATCTGATGTCAACTTTGACAGGCCTGAAACAGGACTGAAAATAATGATCAAATCCTAAACAGCAAGGAAGTAATAAAGCAGTTAACTAGTTACCACCACCTTAAGGAGGATGCTTAATGCATAAAGCATTGGTGCGGTTTAGCCACTATGATTTGGAGAAACAGGCAAGATGAGAATGAAAAAGAACTTTCTGAATCGATATTCAAGTGGAAAAAATCCATGCAAAAGTAATGAAGAAGAAGAGTCATAAAGGGGGGTATGTGAGATCAAGAGGGTATTAACAATAGGTAGGTCTTCACAAGAATGGTTACAAATTAAAATCAAATACCTGAGAGCAAAGGAACCCAAAAACACGTATAGTCATCCTTATCTAGGCATGTTTGACCATCCAAAGCATTGTCCTTCACTACTGGACTGCACAAATCATCCTGTTTACTTATTTCAGTACAAACAAGTCCACCATCTGCAAGTTTGACAGCACAAAACCGGAGAAAAGCAATAGCATTGAGGCTAACATCACTGTTGAATCTACTATTTGTGAACGTGATGAGGCACTTAACACAATCAGTAAAAGTCAAAGCTTCTGTCTCAGTTATGTAGGGAAAATATTCCCGCACAATTTTCTCCATTGTTTCAAAGGCCAGCAAGACTATACTCTTCCTTTCATCAGCTGCAGCTGCTGTGAAAACCTGAAAGACGAAGTTTCAAAGGCCAGCCAATACTTCACTATAGTGTTCAGAGAGTGCTGATCTGAAAAGCAAGTTGCAATCTTAAACAACAGCTGTACATTTTCATTACGAAACTTAATCAATGAGCAAATACCAAAATATGTACCTTTATACAATCATCAGCTATCTCAAAATTCTAGAATTCAAAGATATGACACAACTAAAACATAAAACTTTCACACCAGTTCCAGATCTAAACTATCTGAAAAATCACAACTAAGATGAGAATTTGATGTGCAAAAAGCGCACAAAAAGCAATCTAATTCCCAAAACAGAGTAAGAATATGGATGAGAGATAGATTTCCTATATAGATGGAATGAATTGGACAAGATAGAAGACCACTTTTGATACATCAACACCAATTGTGAAACTATATAAAACGCGCGCGATAGTTAAAGCAGGCCCACTGGAGTTATTTGTTATGTTTATTGTTGATTAGTTATTACTTATTAAGGAGCAGATAAATGGGCTTTGTGTATGGGCCTTAATTACGTGTTTATAGCGAGTTGTGAAACCTAGAGAGGGTATTGGGAATTATTAGATTATTCGACCTTACGGTTGTGACAGAGCTTTTGTCTCTGGGGCCTCATATTTGAGGATTATACTAAATTCAGTTCATTGGACACATTCACGGGGTCTTCACTCTATCAAGTTGGTACGACCTGCCGCCGTTTTCGCAATGACTTCAACAAAGGACCGGTGTGATGCGACGGAGAAGACCTTGGGCAAGTTTCAATCAGCCCACCAGGCTAAGATATCTGAATTTCGTGCGACTTTATCCACCGTTCTGGGCAAGTTGGATACCCTAGCTGCCACTACCCCTCCAATAAACGATTTGGGGAAATTCCCCACCGTTGCCCCATCCACTAGTGACCCACACGCGGCAGATTTCAATCCGGCCTCCCCACCCCTACAGCCATGCACAGTTCCTCGGTTTATGTCCACCGAGACCTCAACCAAGGTTACCCTTCTCAATCTGCTAATGCACTGGGCGGGTAAACCCTTCTACATTGGCGCCGCAGCGGTTAGCCACGGTCCATGCGGTTTCCTTGCATCAAATAGATCTTCCACTTTTCGATGGCAATGATCCGGTCGCCTGGTTGGGATAGGCAGAACAGTATATTCTTGTGCACCATACTTCCATCGCTGATCGCGTTCAATTAGCCCTAATCACTATGTCTGGGCAACCCATGTTCTGGGCTCAATGGACTCTTCATCGCTCCGCATCAATTCCATGGGATCAGTTCTCCCAAGCTTTGGTCAAACGATTTGGGGATGCCTCCGCCATCAATGCTTATGAAGCAATGCATAATACACGCCAGACAGGGTCCATCAATGATTACTTGGCGCTCTTTGAGGACCGCATCGCACAGTTGACATCCCTTCCACCTGCCCAGTATTTGGGTATGTTTCTCGGTGGCTTACACCGCTCAACTAAACCACCATTTCCACGGCCGCCTTTCACACCAAGTTCTTCTTTCTAAGACCACACTCCCTCGTCTGCTTTTTCGCCAGCAGGCGCCCAGGTTTGCCTCACCCTCGCACCAAACTAGTTTTTTCCCAATCATCCATTCCTACTACGAACACGTCCAAACCAACTTGCGCATCCCACCATCTATCCGCCGATGAGGCACGCGAATACAAAGCGATGGGCTTGTGCTATCGCTGCGGCCAGCCTTATGTCCCTTTACATAAATGTTCCACCAGGGTTTTGACCATTTAGGATGCTGACGACGATTTCGAAGACTTGCATGACTTAGAAGCCACACCAGATAGGGACCCGCCGACGGTCAAAATCAACTCACCTTCAATGTTGTTCATCTCTCAAAACTCTCTTGTAATGGGTTAGATGGCACCACCACTAAGAAGTTATTTGGCCGTATTCGGGAAATCGGTTACTGGAGATGATCGACAGTGGCGCAAGCCACTGTTTTCTGGCTTACTCGATGGCTAAGAAGCTCAACTTACTGATTGATTTATCCATGAGCTCCAACGTGATATTAGGTGACGGCACCACCCTCGACACCACTGGTATCTATAAGGACGGCCCATTTACTTTCAATAATCACACTTTTTATATCGATTGTTATATATTTCCTTTGAGTGGTGTGGATATTATATTGGTAATATCTTGGTTGGCCACGTTGGGCGATGTTACCCCCATTGGAGACAAAGTAATACGCCTTTCGGGTGACCCCTATCTCACCGAAAGGCCTGTGATCAACGGGATATCTCCCTCCTTCCAGAAGAGAGCCAAGGCTGGGTTTTATGGACCTTGGATGGCTCAACGATTTTGCAGAAATTTGGAGTATTTGGAGTACCTAATACTCATTCCACAAACCAGAAATTGGATTTATATCGACTTCTTTCGAATTTTGAGTCGGTCACACAACCGCCCAAAGGCTTGCCACCACGTCGCCCTCATGATCATCGCATCACTATAGAGGCAGTCGCGTCGCGCCTCCTGTCTCAATAAGGCCATATCACTACAATCACAGTCAAAAAGATGATATTGAGAAATTGGTGGGTGAGATGCTAGCAGCAGGAACCATTCAATCAAGTTCCAGCCCTTAATCGAGCCCCATTTTACTTGTTCGTAAAAAGAACGGTCGTGGCGTTTTAGCGTTGACTATCGGGCTTTGATAAGGTCACAATTCCGTATAAATACCCAATTCCCGTAATCCAAGAACTATTGGATGAATTTTATGGCGCCAAATGGTTCAACAAGTTGGAGTTACGAGCTGGCTATCATCAAATACGGGTGGCGTCGGATGATGTTCATAAAATAGCATTTCTCCGAGCATTACTGGTTCCTTGTCATGCCCTTCGGGTTGTCAAACGCATTTCAATATCTCATGAATGATATATATCAGCCTTTCCTTCACCGGTTCTTTTGGTATTTTTCGATGACATTCTCATCTATAGCTCCTCTTGGCAAAGTCATATACGCCATCTCAATAAGGTCTTCACAATGCTGCTCAAGCACTCCCACTATATCAATCCAAAAAAATGTATGTTGGCACTTCCCATGTGGCGTACTTGGGTCATATTGTCTCATTGGATGGGGTACGTATGCACCCGGGCAAAGTGGCAGCGGTCATTTCTTGACCAACACCCACCTCACCGCACAGCCTTCATGGATTTCTAGGTCTTACAGGATATTACCGATGTTTTAATTGTGGTTATGGAAAAATTGCAGCCCCCCTTACTACCTTGCTGAAGAAGGGCGAGTTATCAAAGTGGAAGTGGTCGTCGGAAGCTGCGATCGTGTTCCAAACCCTAATTTCCTAAATCCGAATACCCAGCCCACTCCCACCCCTTCGCTACCCCTTCCTCCGGCGACTGCTCCCCCCATCCACCGGCAACCGGCAACCCACCACCGGTGGCAACAGCGCTGGCGGCAATTTGACATGAACTATTATGTTATAACTATTATGTTTTGAATTTCTGTATTTAATCATGTTTTAGTGAATTTATTATTTTTTTTTATTATTGTGAAATATTTTTATATGTATCTACATCTTTTTTTTTAGTTTGGGCGCCTCGCTTTAGTGAGGCGAGCACCTCACCTCACGCCTCGCGCCTAGGTAGTGAAACACGTTTGGGCCTCCTGCCCTTGACATTTATGAACTTATTTGGCTGAAATCTTTGTTGTAAGTTAAAGGTGCCTATTAAGCTTCAAATGGAACTCTACTGAGACAAGGCTGATGTTAGCATTGCTCACAACCCCATTCAACATGACATAACAAACATGTAGAAATTGATCGTCACTTTATTAAGGAGAAGGTCGAAAAT
Organism: Caryopteris x clandonensis; assembly: GCA_028749325.2. NCBI lineage: Eukaryota > Viridiplantae > Streptophyta > Magnoliopsida > Lamiales > Lamiaceae > Caryopteris > Caryopteris x clandonensis. The sequence goes on along the minus strand of JAPYKT020000009.1, from coordinate 10,467,920 downwards.
GGTCTTGTGTGCTTGTCCTATGTTTCTTCCAACAAGCAACTAGCTGACATTTTGACAAAAGGTCTCCCAAGACATAAGTTTCAAGACTTTGTAGGCAAGCTGCGAATGGAAGATATCTACCAACCAGCTTGAGGGGGAGTGTTGGAAATCTAGGCCTATTTTCAGTTATGTTCCAGCAATGAGATGCAGATTTTCTGGGATAGCGATATGCATATTTTCAGGGATGTAAAAACTGGAACTTCCCTTTCTAGGACCTAATCAATTAGCATCCTTGATTTATGTATGATTGATTGTACTCTCCTTAATTAGGCTGGTTTCCTTTTCTTATAGAACATTTTATCTGTATTTGAATACCATACTCAAATTTCAACATAATGTCAGGACATAATACAGACACAATGAAGAAGCTAGCAACAATATTAAGGGTCTCGTTTTATCCAGATTGTCAATAAGATGGATATTTTTGGGAAATTCATGGGTTTTGTCAATGGAGAGAATTTACTGAGTAAAAGTGAGAAGTTGAGTGTGGGATGAAGTTGAGATGGCATCATTATCAGCAGCAGCATCAATGTTTCACAATAATTATGTTATAATCTTTTCTTAACCAGCTCAGTGCAGCCTAGTGATTGAGTAGTTCTATAATTTTCTCATGTATCTAACTTTGAAAGGTTAATTTAACCTTTTCACCTTCGCTTTCATATTTTATAAGATTAAGGAAACTTAGATTAAAATAAAAGAAATAACCCCACTCTTCTTTTTTTCTCAATAAGATGTCTCTACTTTCTCACCATCTAGCCACCTCTATCCTATTTTCTCTTCTCATCACATTTTTTGTCCTCCTTATCCCTACATGTTGGCTGTTACATCTACATCTCCACCTCACTACATCACATCCATCTCATCCGTCCAAACCCACCCCTCTGCCACCTCCAAAGCACCCACACACTATATATTCCTACCACATCGTGTACAAAAAGGAACGATAACTGAAGTTAAACAGCTGGTGACATCAGGTCCAACAGCACTTTCAGTCAACCCCACTTTTAGAGATTTATCTAACCAGCCTAGCCATATGTTCATGGTTTAATTGGTTCGACTGGCCACTCTGGTCCAATTCGAAAAAAAAAAAAAAAAAAATGCAGCACTACTAACCCCTGTTTTACCTAGGACTGAGGTGTAGATTGTAGTAGAGGAAGTCATGCAACAGATGATGATGGTTATCCAGCATCTGCAACCTAGTGCAGTGCATTTAAATGATTTCAACTGGACTAGGCATCAATGGTGTTGCAATTTTGGTGGACACAAATGCCTGTCTTCCATATAATAGAGGATTTCACTTGGAAAAGAAAGTGCTCCATGCTAAAATTTTGGAATTAAAACTTACCATGAAGACACTCTTCCACCCCGATTTAATGTTGTTGACCCGACTGAGGACCATTTGCGAGATACATCTAACTATTAACTCTCTGATCTCTGTAGAACAGCTTTTCTGCATCACAACTGCAAAGGGTCTCAAAAATTCATTTTGGAAATTGTAGTTTGCCAGTTCTTCTCGTTCTAGGAATTTCATGGCAAGTTGTCGTAGTGAGTCCATAACAAAGATTGCAACAGAAAGATTTTCTGACAAACCAACTGCCACAAAAAATTCGGAAAGGACACTCCATATCCGAGACCATACCAGTCTTATGCGATTCATGTTGTAATGCCTGCAAAAAAGAGGCATCAAGTGTTTCATTTCCCATGCCAAATTTCTCGAGGGTTTAGTAAGATTTGATGACCAATTAAAATTCAGGAGAGAATCTTACGCAACTTCCACGAGTTTTGTGAGGCTAAATACACGTGGATCGGTTGGAGACTGCAATTCTGACATTGAGACTTTACAGAGTGCCGTTACAAAAGCCACAATTGCCTCACTGTTTAACCTTTGGCTATGAGCAAAAATATGGTTTAATTCAAAATTCCCGATTTGATCAAGCAAATGCAAGTTTGAAATGAAATTATTGATCTGCTCTGGAGTTACGAGATTAGGAGAGTTGACTCCAACCGAGGTGCTATCGTAAGAGCCCCCTCGAACAACTGCCATTACAGCAGGATTTTGGAGTGTTCCCTTTCTCTTCAAAGATGGATAACTCGCATATTTTAACGTAATCTCTTCAGATTCAGAGTTAGATGTATTAAGAAAGGACGAGTCAGAAGGTGCTCCCTCTCCCAAGAGCTGCAGATTCTCAAACCGGGATAAGCATGTCAAAATATGTTCCCATGCTTCTTGAAGGTAATTTCCATCCTCAATAGCAATTGATATGATAGCCTGCTAAAGCAACAGAGTTTTTCTCCGAATCACTTCCATATCACCGGAAAACTACACATCTATTCCCAAAATAAAATGATGGAAAACCCCCATACAAGCATCTCTAGGTACTCAAAAGTTCAACACATTGGGAAAACCAAACATTAATAGTTTATATCTCAGGGAGGTGATGCATTCGAGCATGCACAGATAGTACAGTACATCTACACATGTGCTTGCATAAGTAGTTTAGTCATTTTAACCAAGATCAGAAGGTTGAAATCGACAAATACCTTGACAGCATCTACGTTTTTTTGTTTCATATCTGCAGCACAATGTAGGTAGGTAAACTTCGCCACAGTGGTAACAAAAGCATCCCTCTGTGTCTGCATATTCATTATTGCTGTAACATGCACAGCATGTCGAATTCCCTGCAAACACTGAGAAGTAGCTTCCCTATCATCACTCTGGTCCAAAGTTACACTAAATGCAGCAAGCATCGGGCCCCAGCAAACTTCAACCATGAACCTCAATATTGCAGGATCTGATACAGCATAATAAACAACTCTGCAAGCGAAATGAAAAGGTTTAAGAGAAAATGTGCAAGGTGGTTGGAACCCATAAAATCAACAACTAGAACAATAACAAGCAATTCAGTTATGATACTCAGATGGAGTGCAGACCTGCCGTAACTGCATGCATCAAATAACTGTTTACACTTATAGACATCCAAGTAGGGACTTTGCTTCTCCAGTTAGAAGGTGCTAAATCTAAATAACAAATATTAAATACATAAAAGAACTAGTAAACTAGTTAAGCTGTGGAAGCCGGATCTTACTCTGATTTTGAAGATTTTGCTTTAAACTGCTCTTGAATATGCTTTAACAGATATCCATTTGCACCTAATGGTTTTTCTTCTGTCTGCTTCCAGACCAGATTGAGTATGCCATCCAAGCCAAGCAGTTTATTCAAGCTGTTTGCTTGCTTGTTTTGAGGAGCAGAAGAGTCCGCTTTCATTTTAATCTCATTTTTCACAATTTGATCGTACAAAGCACCCAAGTAATGTTCAGGTAGGTCCTTGCCATCATCTATCCCTCGGTTATTCCGAATGAAATCAGCCTTGGTCATCTGAAGAGTCAATATCCAATCTTAACATATATCATAAGGGGCCCCACTTATACAACCTAATCAATTATATCTATATATCAACAGCAAAGTATAAACATGAACAGTTCTTAGTTCCCAATCCCACCTTTTGTTAACTTCCTTGGAGATCAGAATGAATAAGCAGGTATAAAACAACAACAAAAAAACTAAATCTTTTCTCGTTAAGGTGTCGGCGATATGGAGCATATCCCACAATAGTTTAAGTAATACATGTCAACTTTCATAGTTTCATTTCATGTCTTTTTAGGTCTTCCTGGTTTACAGGTCGTATGGGGACATCTAAAGGTCTCCTTGACAAGTTCAAACCATCTTAAGCATGTATCTCTAAAAAAAAATTCATCTATTGGGGCTACCCACTTTCTTTCCAATGCATTCATTACTTATTCTACCTCATCAAGAATGTCTGCACGCCCATCTCAAAATTTTCAACCCTCATTTTTGTTTATGTTCATATTTAGTCACCCAACACCTTAATCCATAAAGCGCATTGTCTATTTATGGACCATTGTTTTAAAATTTAAAAAAAAAAACATAAAAAGAATAATAATCATAATTTTTTTTATAAAAAAAAAAAATCTATTTTTGCAGTAATTTATGATCACACAGTATACACTTCTCCATTTGTTCCCATTTATTTTTAAGTATACCACATCTCTTTTTCTTTTTAGTTTTAATCCCAGTCTTTCAAGTCTTCCCCTTCATTTTTTTTATTTGAGTTAATGGTTCTCTACTTTCAATACTCAGTACAGGCTAAAGATCTTCTAAACATATATAAAGCAGATTCTGCATGTTTTTCAGATTTTCTGATCTATTCGCGCTACCCAACTTTCTTTCCAAAGCATCCATTAGTTATACTATCAAGTTTACTATGTCCACATATCCATCTCAACATTCTCATTTTGTTACCAACATTTTTTTCATATCCGTATTTAGTTGCCCAAGAGTATTTTACGAACAAAGTATAAGACAAGCTATTCCATTTGTTCCATCCAATTTGAAACAAAGAAACCGAAGAAACATGCTCCATCATCAAAACTTAAATTTTGGGTGACTGAACTCAACAAGATATATTATTCTTCCTCCCCCTTGCGATATTTATAAGTGTCATGATGTCCAAGTTCTTAGTATATATTGAAAGTTTAGACATAGGGAACTAGAATAATAGCTATGTGAATTAGCAAAACACATGGGGTCAAGAGAAAAAGAGGAGTTGATATTTTATCTTCAAATAATGAATTGCTATCTATTCAGATGAGATTTATTCTAGAAGCTATTAAATTTTCAATAAAACTAATGGATTCATAGATTTAAATTGATCAAAGAAATCACTAACTTTGATTTCTAAAGATATTGCATATTGGATTTTAGACGGACAAATCACAAAGCTAAGGTTTTACAATTACTTTAAAGCTAAGGTTTCATCTATACTCAAATTTAAGTTCATCTTTATATGTTTCCAGGTAAATGCTTCTTGCAGATGGTCTTGGCTTGGAATTCATAAACATAGTGGAAATATATTGAAGATAGAGTTCTGGAAAATTTAAATAAAAACACTCAAAGTGAGTCGGTTAACACGAAGTACATGAGTGTGATTTTAATCAATTTTGAGGGGTTGCGTGCTTAATGTATTGGTTGAGAGGAAGGAGAATGGGAATGAAACACATACATAGGTTGTAAGGAATGGGAAAGGTACTAGCACTTAGATGCCCCAAAAGTCGGGAATGAGCCAAATCCCTCAATATTGAGACAAATGGAAGTTAAGCCATACCAATTCCCCACTACTATCATTCCCTACTCATTCCCATCCCCTTACTATTACCAAAGCAACCCTTGTAAGTGCTGCCATAGAAGTATCGAAAATCTAGGATATGTATTGGATTCCCATGGTTGAGAACCACTTTTGCAACAAAAATAGAGTATATCTCCAGTACGATAGCTATAAAACTACAAGGAATATATTGGGTCAGATGTGTTGCAAAATGATTTAAGGACATTGCATAACAAAGTGCACGTAAGATGAGAATCTTGTAGTTATGAAACAAAATGAAATTGTAATAAAGTGTTTGAGTCAGATAATATTAATATAAAATATGATGGAAAGAAATTTAACTTTGGAAATAGTATGGCATGGTGAAAAAAATATATAATATTCCATGTATCATACTTGATAGTTCATGAGACCGATGATTTATCACCAGGGTAACCAATATTGGGCTAACCAATGTTGAGTCTCATTCAGCAGATTAATAAAAAAAACACGAATACACAACTATCAGTACTTCAATACTTTAGAAAAGTCATAGTTGCATGGGATCCATAGCAGGAATGAATGTTTGGAGACTTAAGACATCCCAATTTCATTATTTTACGAAGATGAGAAATTTGATAAATATTTTCAAATTCAAGTGGTTTAATTGTATGTTAATTAGCAGAGAGGAGGAAATTAGTGATTCTTTCACCCCTCAAAAGGGGTAAAGTTTCCATTTGTTGTCAAGTGGTTGGCTAAATTCAAAATACTTATGCAAATGAAGCATCACATATGGCCTATCAAATAAAAGAAGTGGAACTAAAACAACATTCACAAAAAAGGATGAAGAGGTCATTCCTAAATATACTTTCCACTCAAATCTCAATCCAAGCTTTTGAGGCAGTAGGATCTTTACTTTCTACACGGCTCTCTTAGAAATGTTTCATCAGCACGCTATTGCATGTGTTTTTCTGCTTCCAAGCACATCACAAATAAAAATTAAAAGTAAATGTTTTAAGGAAATGTACCTTATCCTTTACCATACTATTATGGGCATCAGTGTTGAGCATTATCACTGAGTAAGCAAGGACATAAGCTGTATCTGCGCTGGTGAAAGAGTTTGGATTGCATTTACAATAGCGTTCAGCAAATTTTTCCATGATACGGTCAATCTTCTGTGCTTCCCCAGGCAATCTAAACCCTCTTAAAAAGAATCTGATTGCTTCACCAAAACCCATATTCTCAAAGTTGAAGGAATCTACATATGCATGCATAACTTTCATTGGAAATTCCTCTCTCTCACCAAAATAATCACCGATCATACTTTCATTCAGGCCAGAAGTACTTTTCAGAAAAGATGCCACTTCTTCCGGGGAGCTGCCAACTTTTTTGGTGCTTATTAAGAACTCGATTCCCTTGGATGGCTTTCTATTGAAAAGTGCAATACCTTTCTGCATTTATTCCATTTTAAAACATACAACATTAGGCACTTAATGTACATAATAAGATTATTAATGTTCATTGTGCAATGATATCCTCATGGTAAGTTTCCAATTAGTGATTATTCATACTGTAGAATAATCCTTAATAAGATTATTAACTATGTTCATCATGCAATGATATCCTCATGGTAAGTTTCCAATTAGTAATTATTCATACTGTTGAATAATCCTTTAGGAAAAAGATAAATTCACTCAAATTATTTTTAATCAAACCTGAATTTCTAATTTATAAGCTCTACGCTGCTCCAGTGTCGCAGCATCAGAAATTCCAGAATTTGCTTCTGGGTTCAGCTCATAATCAGTATTATTTGCATCATCGATGAGGTAACTAGGATTCTCAGTCAAGTTTTCGTGATCAAATGACTTTGTTGGATTATTTTCTCCAACTTTCAGCTGTTGGTCCATCCATGATCCCATTGATTTGATAATCCTAACCAGACACTTGACAGATTCATGACGAAATGTCATATCTTGGGCAGGAGACAAAGAGGTAATGGAACCAGGTGGCGGACCTAAAGCAGTTTTCAGAAGGCCATTGACAGTCCTGCAAATATCTCACAGAATTAAAGGGGTTTGATTACAATTTATAGATGGATACTGACAGTTCTGTAAGTGTCTGAAGGAACTAAAGAAAAAAAATTAATTATATTATAGGCAGAACAAAAACTCCGGGAGCAAAAACAGCATAATAAGAGTGTAATAATTGGTTGCGTATGCATTCGATAAATGAAAGAGCAAGAAGGTCAAAAAGATGGTGACTAAGCGCCTTAAAGTTTTACATCTTGCAGGTAGAAGAGAAACAACAAGAGCAATCTTGGATATTCAAAATCCACCTTGGCATATCATGAATCATTTCACAGTTATCAGTGATAGCCATAGATCCACACCCAACTTCTATCATACAATTTCTGATCTAAAAAGTAAAGAACCATAGCCAATAAGTAAATCCAGCAAATAATGTCCACAAATAAACTTCATACAATTAATTAAGCATGTCTTTTCCCATATAATCTCAACTGCAGCATGAGGAAGCAATCCAGGACTTCCACAGGAAACTAAAATCATTAGCATAAATAAAACCACAATATGAATACAACTAGAATCAGTAACTGTACCAAAGTCAAACTGGTTGAGCAGCAACTAAATGGAGAACCAAAAAGTATGAAAGCTGAACCTTTTTTTTTTATATAAGAGCAATATTTATTGACACATAATATACAAATCCACACAGGATGAGGAATCCCAACAGATCAGGAGGAGCAAGAATGACTAAAAAACAAAATTCCAATTCCTAGCTATATCTGATATAGAGGACCATTTAAAATTCTGTGGTCAGACACCCAGGATGCTGCCATAAATTCAATTCTGTCCCATACTTTCCTATAAGGACTCTGCATGCTGGACTTAATCCTTCTAATATCCCAAAACAAAAGACAAAGTGCAAAGTTCTATTACAGTCAATTGTACTAGCAAGGACCCAAAATGGCGTCTTATTATGACGCTTTGACCAAACACATGCACATGAGTTACAATATGCACCCAACTTCTCCCATATTGATGTGCATGCACGTGAGTTAATGCAAGATATGTATTCACATGGGCATCTCTGTGGTATCTCTGTATTGAGAGTACTGTTATGTTTGAGGCGTCTAAGAAAGGGAAAAAGAGTGTTATATGATAAAGAATGTACAGTCTTCCAGTCATACGTGTCATTAATGCCATTTGCATAAAGGAGTCCTACATTACCTGAATACTCAACTAATTTCACTTAAGATGAATGGATTCAAGAGTGTACTGCACAAATTCTTGGTCTCTTCCAAATGCCGACTATCAGTTCATTCATAAATTTATTTCACCACTATAGTTTATGCACAAAACTGGAAGAAATAAACTTTGTCTATTGATTAAGATTCAGTTTTTCATGTTTGATTGCATCTTTACTCATGGCAAAAAAAGGAGGACCAAATGTAGCTGCATGTGTTCCAAAATTTTATGCAAACAATTAGCATCTCAGATCAAAACCTTTGGGATTGATTACTTTTGGAGATTAAGTTGGATCTAACAAATCATTTAGGCCAATGCAATATTAATTTACAGATGTGAACTGTGCCTAATGAAAAGCCCCATTTTAATTCGGTATTGAATTAGACACTCCAGATTTGAGTTGGGAAGAGAGAATGTCTACCACTGTGCCTTGAAATCTTGGAATATTATAATTCCTAATTCAATTATTTGAAACAAGCAGAATATTATTTGGACAAAAATATGATTCCTATTTTTGACACTTTATCAGTAATTATTTTATCCCATATATAAACGTAAAGGAGCTCTTAAGGTTTGTCTCTTGGCAACAATACTATTTACCACACATCCAGGCTACTAGGATAACAGACAGCATTGTTCAAAAAATATGTTGAGTGAAAGCAAAAGAACCAGAGGAAGTCCACCCTCAGTCAATCAAGATTTGGAAAGTGATTCGTCTACCAATAACAGTGTCTCAAAAATAAAATGGTGCAGCCTGAGTAAGAGTACACAGAGTCAAATGATATTCAGGTTGAGGTAATTGATGATAACACATGCTATCAGGGAGGAAAAATAAAAATTCCTAAGTCCAATACTCTGTACCTTTCAAATATGTTTGGAGCCTCCACATCACAGTCATAGTTTACAAAAGTATCAATAACAATCTGCGGATCCTGAGAGATCTTCTCCAGTGAACTCAAAACAGTCATCTTCTGCAAGAAACTAGGATGAAGCACATTCTCCAGGACCCGAAGAATCAGCATGGGGAAAAAAATTCCAACCTCTGATTTCAACCCAGATCTAAATTTTGATAGTAAGTTCCAAAATATTGAACAAAGAAGCTGAAAAATAGTCATTACAGACAGTGCACTGTTCTTCAACAATGACAAGCATAGATATTGTTTGACCACATTTAGAAACCTGTTAAGAGAAGAACATTTTAGCTATTCCATATATCATTCTCCTCATTTACATGCATGAGAAAAGCACAAAAATAATCAGAACAATAACCATGTAAGATCATATTACTTCAATTACTCATTACACATTGCACAGAAGTGAATTTTTTACAGAAGGCTTGTGTTCACATGGCATCTTAAGGATATTCAGTTTTCATCTGATTGTCATTCTCACCATGTAAAAATTGGTAAAGCCCATACATGACATGGGGACTCAGCTCCACACTCTTTCACTCTACTAATTTCACCTTCGGTATTCAGATTGCGCAACCTAAACAGGCAATATTTCATCCTCGAGCACTAATCATACATTTATCTAAAGGTAGAGAACCTTGATGGAGATCTTTCTGTTCAGCTTTATTTTTTCTTTTTTCTATTTGAGGAAATCTTTCTGTTCAGTTAGCAAAAAATGGTTAAACAAGACATTCTACTTGATCACACTTCAACTACCAATGTACTCTACAAGTTCGTTCATCTATTAACAGCAAGTGCATGAGAATTTTTACAACTTAGCACTTGCCTCTCATCGCGCCAGATTGGACCTGCATTACCCATGATCACATTCAAGAGCTCCAAGGAGAGGATTTTTCCCCTCAATAGAATCTGATCATCCGAGTTCTCCTGCGATGAAAATTTCATAGATAATTTGCATAAATTCTTGTAGAGCATAAAACCATCCTCCCTAATTTTACTGTACCCACTAAAATCAGCAGCCTCATCAGAAGATTTTCCACATTCGTCATCAGGTATTTCTTCTGAATATTTGGAACCATTTTGCAGATCCATGGACAATTTTACATTAGGAGGGGTGTCCTTAGCCTCCACGATTTCATTGATGAAGGTTTGAGCAAAATGTATAGAACTTCCTTCATTAAGATTTCTATCAGCAAACTCCAGCAATTCAAAAACAGACACATTCTTGAAGTCAGCGAACATGGAATTCTCCTCCACCCTGGTGAAAACAATGATCATCATCTGGGCAAGAACAGACTTAGCACAGATCTGATTGGTACCACTGTGGCCACCGAGGTATACATTATAGCAGGACCTCACGATAAAGATTAGGCAATCACCTCGGATGTAGATGCAGGGGGATCGGACAGCAGAGAGCAGGACCTTGAGCACGGCAAGCTCAACGGCCTCGTCGCCAAGGGCAGCACATTTGCAGACAGAGTCGATCAGGCGGAAGATGATAGAGGAATTTTCTTTGATTTCACAGCCGCGAATGAGACCGAAAGAGAAGAGTCGGAAAGCACAGTCGAGGGCGGGCTCGAGAACCTTAGGGGAACCGGATTCAAGGGCCATCATTAGGGGTTGAAGCAAGAAGTCTGCATCGGAAGAAGATAGGCCGTAGAGTGGGGAGCATGAAGCGGGATCGGAAGGCTCATCGGCCAGAGTCTCGAGTTTGTCGAGGGCGGATTTACAGGCGGAAACGAGTTGGGAGTGTTTCCTCCAGGCTACATTCTTGATTATCTTGTCCAGTGAAGGCCCAAGCACCCACCCACAGCGGGACGCCCCACCTAGGGTTTGCGACGCGGACATCTTCGTCGTATCGATCTCTCCAAGGACATTCAGCGATGCCTGCCTGAGTTAATTAGTCGTCATAATAACTAAGTGGGTCGATTTCAGTCAGCATCCGTATACATAGACGAATTAGAGAAGACAGTGCCGACCGACACACGATATCAGGTATAAACGGGAGTCATTCCTCTGCTTCCTCACTTTAAATCGGATCGGGCGTTGATTACCGCTTGTCTTCTTCACGGTGGGGTGGTCTTCTTCTTCTTCTTCTTCTTCTTTTTTTTTTTTTTTTTCTTTTAATTGCCGAATTGACGTGGGTTAATTAGTGTTTGGGTTTGGGTGAGGCGAACTCCCAAATTTTTTAAATACAATTATTAAAAAAAAAAATATATATATATATATATATATTTAAAGTTAATTTAATTTATATTTCATAATATTGTTCGAACATCTTAATTAATATTCGAATGTATAAGCCGAATATAAACTGATTGTCCAGTTCAAGACTCGTTCGGAACATCAGTCGCACAGATGAAGTAGGATTCAAGAGATTTTGCTAAACACTACTTCCACATTTCGGCAGAATATTCTGAATGAACCTCAAACTAACATGCATGTTCTTGTTCGACAGATAAGGTTCAACACGAACATATTTGTTCAACCAATTATGTCGAACAAGAACATATATGTTCGATAAATCAGGTTCGAATACAATCGAGCAGGCGTGCGATGGGTTAAAAAAAATCTATAAACTAAATTCTTGCTCAATATATATTTTCATCTAAAATATTTGTAAAATATGATGTTCGATTGAAAAAATACAAACTTTCAAATTTGTTCAGCTCTTTTATTTATATCAGCTATACATGTTGATGCCAAGGTATGCTAGGTGCTAACTCACAATCCCTTCATATTTGTTTTATTTATTATAATTCTAGCCCATTTAACATGAGAAAATAATGGAAGATATAATCTTATGTCAAAATTTTGAGAAATATAAAATTAAATAAATAAAATATTTAAATTTTGGAAAAAGGGTGAAGGAAATTTTAAAATTATTTAAATAAGCATAATTAAAAATTTTACCTCAAATTGTTAATATTAACTAAAACTTATGTTTGCCTCCAAAACTATACAAAAACCTCAACATCTAGAACAAATATATAATTTTGATTAAGTTATACATACATTTTCAATGAACCAGATAGAAATGAAAGAAAATTTTAAATATTAATATTAACTTGTACATTTTTATGGATAATATATATATATGATCTTTTTATATGTTGTGATTTAATTCTAAATTATTTAGACATTGTGCTATAATAATAAATTTGTGAAATACTATGACTAAAGTGTACAATCGCAATATATATTAGAGTAAAATGAAGGCTAAAACTGAAAATTATTATTTTTTATATTTACCCACCAATTATGAATCTCGACATTTTCTTGGCTTCTATTCACTAATTGGTTCGAATCATAATTCTACTGGTTTTTAACAACTTTTAAATGTTTTTAAATAAATGAATATTGGGTATATTCCATTTTCACGCAAAATATAATTCATGATTTGTAACATCATATTTCATATATTAAAATGAGATATTTAATTTTAAAAATAAAATATTGGTTTGTTTATTCATTATTGGTTAGATTGACTTATTATTGAGAGTAACTATTTTCCGTAAGTAAATTCAATTGGACGACTCAATTTGCGTAGAAGGTTGTAGAAGCAACCAAACTGTCTTGTATCAGTCAGTTATTCAGTTACAAACTGTTTGTTATGCTATTAGGAATTCGGTTACAAATTCTTCGTTTGGCTGTTAGGAATTTGGTTAGTTGAGTGGTTTATTTTGTTAGGCCACCTCTATAAATATTCAGATCTATCATTTTGAATATTTTTACTCTGTTTAATTTCTCTTCATGGTATCCAGAGCAAATTCAATCCTGGGAGAATACCTATCATGAATAATCAATGGCCGGCACTTAAAACTCGTCTTCATGAAGCAAGTTAACACTCTTCATAAAGATCCAGCTTCGTCATCAATCTTTTGATCATCCGGGATTTGTTCTAGTCAGCCATCCTTTGATTGGTTCAAATTGCTTATCTTGTAAAAAATCAATGTTGTTAGCACTTGGTGCTAAGTCGAAGATCGGGTTTATAAATGACAAATATCCAGAACCAGAGGAAAGCTCAACTGAATATCAAGAGTGAAAACGCACCGATCTCATGGTTCAGGTCTTGGATTCTAAACACTCTGTCTCGAGAAATAGTTAAATCCTTCATATATGCAAGTAATGCTCGTTTCTTTGGGAAGACATTGGGAAACGGTATGGAGGTTGCAATGGACCATGATATGTCGATTACAAAGGTAAATTAGCACTGCAACTCAAGGAAGTGAGTCGGTGGTAGCTTATTACACACGATTGAAGAAAATGTGGGATCAATATGCTTGTTTGGCACCTATATCTGTTTGTGGCTGCCCAATTGGGAGAGAAGCACTAGAACGTGAAGAACAAACAAAGTTAATGCAATTTCTAAGTGGATTGAATGATAGATTTGATTAAGTAAGGAATAAGATTTTATTGAATTAATGAGCCCTTTCCATCTATTGACAAAGCCTATTCCATGCTTCTTCGGATTGAGAGGCAAAGAACATCTCAGATTACTTACAATGATAGCATGGATATAGCACTGGTGGTAAAAACAACTGGTGAAAGAAGTGGACCGATAAAGTACAATTATAAAAAATATTTGCGAACATTGTGCTGGCAATGGACATACAACGAATGATTGCCTTGTCGTCCGTAACAAATGCAAGTCAGGTTTTATTGCATTACACCACATTGGGTCTAGGTTACAACTTGCTGATTTCTTTACGAAGATTCTCAGACCCAATTCCAATTTTTATTGTCCAAGATGGGTGTGGTTTCTTCATCATCACGTCCACCTTGAGGAGGAGATGTAGAAGTATGTAAAAGGTTGTAGAAGCAACCAAGATGCATTGCATCAGTTAGGAATTCGGTTACAAATTGTTTGTTAGGCTTAGTTGAGCAATTCCTTTTGTTAGGACACCTCTATAAATAGGTTTTCCATTTACTTGTATTCATGATTTTAGATTAAAGAAATGAAATGCTTCTTAGCCTATCAAAGACGGGCTTCACCTCTCCGCTAATTCCTTTTGATTTGCAATTTTTTCGTCGGTCATAAAAGATATTATTATACAAAAACATTATAATAATAATATTTTTATCTAAACTGTAAGTAACATTTAGGCAGAAAAACAAAACTAAAAATATCATTTTATTTTAATATATATAATAAATTTATTAATATAATAATAAATTATTATTATTATTATTATTATTAAATTATTAAGGAAGCAAAAACGTTTTAGATATATAAACTTAAAAAAATGTAAATCATATCCATAAAAATAGTAATTTATATTTAATTCAAAAGAATTAAATATTTTTTACTAATTAAATTGTTCAATTATATAATTAACTTTAATATTGTAATTATAATTAATTTATTATATTAACTGGTAAAAGCATATGAATAATTAAGATTCATTAATGTTTCCTAAAATATCCCAAGCAAAAAATTTCCTTAGTTATCGAATATGTGAAAATCATATAAAATTATTATTTTTTAAAAAATATTCTTAGTACTAAATAATATATTTTTTAATAATAAACATATATAAAATAACTTTTGTATTACACAGAATCTCACACTAATAAATATTATATTAACATGCATAAAGATAAATATTATCATTAAGGAAGTTGGCAGTGGAGGAAGGTGGAAGAATTAATAGTGTTTTTTTTTTTTTTTTTTGGTTTGAGGACGTGGTATAGATTGAATGGGTGTAATTAAAAAAATAAGGTTTCCAGTAAAGAAAAAGAAAATATTCTAAACTTCAAACTTCCCATTCATATACTTCCAAAACCTAAGGTTGTTTCTTAATTTTGTACTATAGATTTGAGATTCCAAAACTTCAAAAACAAATTTATAAATTCAAGAGAATCGTACCCTCTTATTATTACTTTGCATATTAGCTTGCAAGTAACCAATGTATGATACAATCTACTTTTAAAAAACATATGATCATAAATATCCGTAAAGAAGAAGCAATAATTAAGAAAGTGGGGCGAGTGGAATTGTCAAATTTTTGAGGCAGGCAAGGCCGCAAGCGTATGGTGGCCCAGAACTGTGTGCCGGGGTCTGCCGGTTTCTTGGACTCATTTCCTTCTCCCTTCTTAAACTCATCCATACCATTCCTCTTGCAAATCTCTCTTAAAAAAATATCTCTACCTGTTCTTCCTCGACAAATATCAGTTTTCACGTACCTCTTTCAGGCCCATCGCTAATCTTCATCATAAAGGCAAAAAAGGACAGAATCCCCGCAAAAAAAGATCGAAGAGATTCGTCCCAAGATCTATTCTTGTTATTTCATAGTTGAGAATTGGAAGGGCGTCCTTCTCCTTATATTGAATGGGGCTGAAAAAACAAAGAGAAGCAGGTTCATCCTCACATTCATTGCCGCGAGAAGACACCCCCCTATTGCCCGGCAACGGCAAGCCTCATATCCTGTCTTCTCAACCCAAAACCTTCGCCAATGTCTTTATTTCGATTGTCGGCGCCGGTGTTCTTGGTCTACCCTACACCTTCATGCGTACCGGCTGGCTGACCAGCCTCGTCATGATATTCTTTGTCGCCCTTCTTACCTACCGCGGCATGATGGTCCTCATCCATACCCGCAGGAAGCTTGAGGACTCCCCCGTTTGTGCCGTCCCAAAGATCGCATCTTTCGGAGATTTGGGCTTCGCCGTCTGTGGCTCTGTCGGCAGGTTCGCCGTCGATTCCATGATCGTTCTCTCCCAAGCTGGTTTCTGCGTCGGCTATCTCATTTTTATCGGCAACACTCTGGCCAATCTGTTCAGTTCCTCGTCGGCGTTGAGCGATAGAATATTGGGGGTTTCTGCCAAGAGCGTTTACATTTGGAGTTGTTTCCCCTTCCAATTGGGCTTGAATTCGATTAAATCGCTAACGCTTTTGGCTCCTCTGAGTATTTTCGCGGATATTGTGGACCTGGCTGCGATGGGCTTGGTCATGGCTGAAGATGCCATCATTTTCAACAGGCAAATGCCGGCGGTGGAGGCTTTGGGCACTGTTTCGACCTTCTTTTACGGATTGGGCGTGGCCGTGTACTCGTTTGAAGGGATCGGCATGGCTCTGCCATTGGAGGCTGAGATGAAAGACAAGTCCAAGTTTGGGAGAATTTTGGGGCTGACGATGATTTTCATTGCTGCCATGTATGGTGGATTTGGAGCAATGGGTTACTTGGCGTTCGGCGACGGCACAAAGGACATCATCACGGCCAACATGGGGAAGGGATTGCTGAGTAGTTTAGTCCAGCTGGGCCTGTGCATAAACCTGTTCTTCACATTCCCCTTGATGATGAACCCAGTTTATGAGGTGTTCGAGAGGAGATTTTGGGATGGGAAGTACTGCCTGTGGATGAGGTGGATCCTTGTGCTGGGGGTGAGCTTGATTGCGTTGTTCGTGCCGAGTTTCGCGGACTTCTTGTCACTGGTGGGAAGCAGCACCTGCTGTGTGTTGGGATTCGTTTTGCCTGCGCTCTTTCATTACCTGACGTTCAAGGATGAGATGAGGTGGGGACAGGCTTGTTTAGATTTGGGCATAATTGTGTTGGGTGTTTTCCTTGGAGTTTCGGGAACGTGGTACTCCCTCCTCGAGATTTTCTCGGCGAAGGTATGAGAGATAGATAGAGATGGAGAAGGTACGAGGATGCATTTCTACGTTCTGTACCATGTTTGTTGTTATTTTACATCGCAACACATTCTTACAATCTGTATGTTGGTGCTAATTAGTTTTGGTTATAATAATAAACTAAGAAGATCTAGCCGAGTATATATGTTAGCCTCCTGAAAGTGAGAAACATAGTCAGTCAACCTACAAGTCATTATTAAACTCCCCAGGCCTCCTCCTCAATAGCAACATGAATGATTCCGTAGTTTATTAGGGACGAGCGAAGGAGAAACTGTGGAATGGAACCATATATGTGTGCTTGTTGATACGATGGATGATCGAAGAGGGGTGATACCATACGAGGGGCTATGATCTTGACAAAAGTTGACAGCTAAGATCCATGGTGGTGATGTGTTGGTACTAGGAGCACTTGACACTTCTCCCACCCCCTCATATATTATATTAGAATTGCGTCTCTGGATATATATTTTGAGTTAACAAGTACTTCAAAATATTTTATTATTTTAGTAAATTAAGACATTTATAAAAAAAACTATATATATATATATATTCAAAAATTAAAATAATCATATACATAATTATTATTATAATCGGATCGAATTGGCCGGTTAAATGAAAATCAATGCCTAAATTGATTCGGAACATTAGTGAAATTGTTTTTGCAATTGAATCGGTTAAAACTGGTCCAATCGACCAATTAGTTTTTCTATATTTTTTTTTCAAAATTTAAATTTAAATTTAAGAAAAAAGAAAAAATATTTTATGGAGAATTAATATCAAGTTTTAAGTTATTTATTTATAAAAATATTTTTTATTGATGTTATATATAATACATGTGGTAACATATAAGAAAATAAAAAAATAGGCTATTGTCATTTTTCTAGTTGAACCACCGATCTCGATCGGTTAGATCTCCGATCCGATTATGAAAATACTGCAATACATTATATAATAGTAAAATATAACCTTAAATAAACAACAAAATATAATTATATTTTTTTATCATTTTAATATATGCGACATGTGTATAAAATTAAAATTAATAAAAAAATAATTAATTTAATGTGTATAAAATTAAAATTAATAAAAAAATAATTAATTTAATATATTATAATGGAATGAAAAGTTATCTTCATTTTAACAAATAACAAAATACTTCCAAAATAAGAAATAATATAAAGTTTAATTAATCGAAAGTTGACAAATTATTTGTGAAAAATGTTTTATTTTTTTTCGTTATGGAAAGTGAAAATAGAAGAAAAAATTATATATTTGTATAAATGTGAAGTAAAAAAAAAAGAGAAGAAATTGGTGGAAAAAGATTATGGGCGGGGCATGGGAGGTCATCAATTGAAAAGTTTGAGGTATGTCAATAACCTCTCTCTCATAAACCCCATATTAAATAAATCAACAAATGCTGCACGTGAACCCTTTTATTTCTTCTAGCTGCCAAAACAATAGTTCACTTTTTTTTTTTTTAAATTTATTTGGTCACAATAGCATCTTCTTATATCGATATGTTTTAAAAGGCAAAAGTTTTGAATTGCTACTCTCATTAATCTTTGATCAGTCGCGTTTTTCAAAAGTCATTTGAATATAGGCAGGTCACATGACATTATAAGGCATGGGGAATCTACCAACTTACCCTATTGGTCACTGGGGACTAAAAAAATACTGTGTGATAATATGATGTAGAAAGTAATTAGTTTAGAGTGCAGTGCAGTGCAGTGAACGCAATTCCATCACATTGAAAAGGGCAAACAAAGAAAAAGAGAGGAAAGAGTGCCCACCCCACCACACCCTGCAGCTGTCAACAGCCCACACTCCAGTCCAGTCTTCCTCTCCTCTCATTCCTTTATAATCTACTTCCTTACTCTCCCACCCACTCTCTCTGCACACTGCCCTGCCGCCCACAATCCACCGCAATGTTGCTTCATATTTTGTTTTTCTTTGCCTCTTTATTCCCTGCACCAGCTCACTCCGACAGCGGCAGCGGCAATGCTAGATCAGCAAACACTCTCAAATTACATCCTAGTATTACATTCAACCCCCAGCTTCCCCCCAGATCCCTCTCCTCCTCCAACAAATTCGAGGGCTCTTCCAACCTCGTCGACCTCCGCTACCACATGGGCCCCGTCCTTTCTTCTCCCATCAATATCTACCTCATCTGGTACGGCACCTGGGCCCCTTCCCAGCAGCTCCTCATCAAGGACTTCCTCCTCTCCATCTCCACCTTCAACCACCGCGCTGCCCCCTCCCCCTCCGTCTCCGACTGGTGGCGCACCGTCACTCTATACACCGACCAGACCGGTGCCAACATCTCCCGCTCCGTCCTCATCGCCGGTGAGTATTCCGATCACCTCTACTCCCACGGCTACCACCTCACCCGCCTCTCCATCCAACAAGTCATCGCTTCCGCCGTCAAATCCAAGCCATTCACGGTTGACCACAAGAATGGCATATACCTCGTCCTCACCGCAACGGACGTCACCGTACAGGACTTCTGTCGCGCCGTGTGCGGGTTCCATTACTTCACATTTCCATCCATGGTGGGGTACACATTGCCGTACGCGTGGGTGGGGAATTCCGGGAAGCAGTGCCCGGAGGTATGCGCGTATCCATTCGCAGTGCCGGGGTACATGGGCGGAGGTGGGCCGGGAGCGCTGAGGCCTCCAAACGGCGACGTGGGGGTAGACGGGATGATAAGTGTGATAGGGCATGAGCTGGCGGAGCTGTCGTCGAATCCGCTGGTGAACGCTTGGTACGCGGGAGAGGACCCAACGGCGCCGACGGAGATAGGAGATCTGTGTGAAGGGTTGTACGGGACGGGCGGCGGCGGTGGGTATATAGGGCAGGTGATGAGGGATAAAGGAGGGAGGACGTACAATTTGAACGGGCGGAGGGGAAGAAAGTACATGGTGCAGTGGATTTGGAGTCCGGTTCTCAAAGCCTGTGCAGGTCCCAATGCTCTCGACTGATGGATATAATTTTTTAATTTTTTTTTTTAAATTTGTGGAAGAGAGACTCGTTCCACTTTTGGTTATTAATTAATTGATTAATTTAATCTGGTTATCACAAAAAGGATTCGAATATGAACTTCCTTGAGTTTGTTTAACATTTTAATAATAATGGTTGAGAATTAAATAAGAGTAAGGAAATGCAATAAGGGCAGCTTAATTTGCTTATATCAGGGATACACACACCATTGTGTGGCATCCCCTTCCAAAAGTAATAGAAAAAGGCCTCTACAAGAATAGTTGGGAGAGAAGGAATCAGGAATGGGTGATCATCACTTTCAAGATTTGTTTTGTATGTATTGCGCAAAAGTTGATGAGGGGCTGCCAGCTGGGAAACATGAATCATGATGTTGATAAATAGCAAAAGTGAGGTTGACTTAACAGCTAAGGAATGGCCCCAATATTTCAGTATCTCTCCCACTCCCACAGATGTGACCAAGAATTTAGAAATGGAAGTAATGGGTGTAGCTATGCTGATAATTTATGTGTCCTAAGATGAATGGAAATGCTGATGATTGGAGTGATTTATGGCCATTGGAGCGCCTGCATGCATTTTATATAAAGGAAAGTGCAAAATAATCGTTAGGTGGCCAGTTTTGCAAACTAAAGATATATATGTCTTGCAGTTCGGGAACCACTTTCTCGATTCATGCATTCCTACGAATATATAATTGGAGCACCCAGCCCTCCTCTTTTTTCTCCAACTAAAAATTATTCCAGTTATCTTCCTTTTCTATATGGTACTCTATACTGTGATCCTTCCACACTTCTTGTTCCAGGTATCTTTCATAAAAGGATACAACTCCGCTTATACTCGCAACCACAGCCGAGCTACTTCTTGTCCCATATCGTCCCTGCAACAAATGAACCCCCCCATCATCACAAGGAGCTAACGCACTTCTAAATAAGTATATCAAAAACATTTTACCGAAGGTGTATCTGCTTCAACAAAAATGGAACTCAACAGGTATTCAAACTCAGGGGGATACATCCCAGGTAGCTCCCCATCATCCTTTCTAGTATCGCTCATTAGGGTTTCAGTTATCTCTTTCAAGGGGATTTCACCTTCAATGCCTTTTCTCAATACATCTTCAAATCTATGCCGCAGTCTTTGAGCCTTAAATGCAAGATTTAATTAGAACCACGATCATTGGCAATAGAAATATGTTGATGTGTCAAAATCTACAGTGTGCAGAGCAAAATTACATTTTCTTTTCCATAAAAACGAATCATGATGAAAATGTGTGAACATCATTGGCTAGTTGAAGAAAACCTTCATTAGAATTAGGAAAGACGAGATACAGAACAAGTCTCAAGAGAAAATATAGAATGAGCAAGAAAAAGCTGGTTAACTATCAGGTGTATGCAAAAGAGACTGCAAACCTTTACATGGGGTTGGATCATGTCAACCGAAGTCATTCCTCAAGCCTAAACTCGTTGATCTCATTAAAAAATACCTTTAGGTGGTTAAGTACAGCTAGCGGTGATGCTAAGTCATCCAGTTATTGGTTAATACCATACCCATGAAGCTAGTAGAATTATGTTGATCTTTACAACACCACTCTCATGAAGGGAGAAGAATTGGTGCAAACCGATGTCATTAGCCAAAATGTCGTAATATCTGGAAAAACTCATGAGTTTATTACTCTAAACATTGATTGGAAATCCAGAGCGCAACATGGTGCCAGAAGAGCAGCATGGTGTTTATCTTCAACTATCACCACCCTTTGTCCTTATGATCTGTGTGTGTGTGGGTGTTTCTAACAATTGTATTTCTCTCGCCAACGAAGAACCTCCTAGTAAGTATGCTGAACACATTTCAACCATCAAATCTACTATAATATCTTTCTAACTTTCTTTTTATCAAAAGTGATTATATTTTCCTGTTCCCTTGGTAGCCGAACTATTCCAAGACAATTAGCATGAAGTTAATGTCCAACTCATGGAATAAATCATATTACTATAGAATAATTTTCAAGGTCTCCATTGATCCCTTTGTAATGGTGAGAGTACATCAGGTGTTATCAAATATATGAAAGAGATAAAAATTGATCAAATATATGAAAGAGATAAAAATTGATAACATATTGTAATAATAAGAAGCATATGCCAGAAAATAATAGAGCAACACACATCTGGAATTAATTGGGGTCAAAAGAAAAATGAAGCATCCAGGATGTATGCATCATCTTACCTTAGGCCACGGTGAGTCCAGTTGCGCATTAGACAACACATGAATACCAGGAGAAACTTCTGTTACACATAACCCACCATCGTCTTTTGGTCTGTTGGTAATGTAAACCATGCTCATAGAGTGAAAATCAGCTACTATTAGATTGAACCCATTGAACTGCTCCGCCTCTCCCACGAGCTCCTCAGCGAATTCTTTGGGACTTTTTTTACTCTGAGACATGCTCAAAAGCACACATGTAAGAAGAGCACTAGCAAAATTCCTAAATGAAGAACTACCTTTTTTTAATTAAAAAAAAAAATTCAACAGTAATTTCTCAATAAGAGGATGGTTTAGTGAATTAAGTAAACAGGCACTGTTATGATAGTGACAGAAAATTCAGATTGAGAAGATGATTTTGTAATTATAACCAAAATTTAGCATATATCTTGTACCCCAAATATGAATTACCTTAAAAAAGCGAACTGGGAGATCTCCTCTGCTTCTGACTTTGGAAGGGGGTCGAATTTCCCTGACATTCGTAAGAAACGCAACCTTTCCATCCCTGCTACAAGCCAACCAAGTTCCGCCGGCCTGCCCATCCCTCCCGCCGAGAATAGAACCATCCTCCCACCACCCCAACGGCGTCGTTGGCCTGTAATCAATAAAATTGGAATAATGGGAAACTGATGCAAGAAAAAGTTCAATTCACGGACAAAGATATTAACAATATATACCGGTTGTGGTATTCGTCTCTGTTGAGGAACAAGAGGAAGGGGTATATTGGGTGAGATTTCCATACGAATACTGCGATACACATACTGTAAACCCAATTACCAAATTCTGAGGTTAATGATTGTCCTTGGCGGCGAATTCCGAATCTTGGCGGCTGGCACCAACATGAGACTTTCCTTATATTGCAAGAACTCTCCTTTAAAGTGTAATAATGTTTGTATTCTGTAGTTTTCCAACGTGAATTTAGGTTTCCCTATTTTCAATGCAGTGTTGCAAACTTCAATGTTACAAGAAATTAATACAAAAAATGTTACAGGGAAATTAAAACAAAATTAAATTATATATGTACATTCTGGTCACTGGTGCACTAGTGTGACATAATATTTATTTATTAAATTATCTTATTATAAAATATATTAATAATTTAAAAAATAATAGTTGTTATGATTGTAGAGCTTTTAAAGCAATTAAATAAATTATTCGTGTTACAATAATGATATAAATTTGCATTTATACATTAAGTAAACAATTTTATATTAAGCACAAATTCAACTTTCACAAATACTTCATCAATTTGTGGGGGATCATTTACAAAATATCACAAAATAGAGACTCCACTGTAAATATTATAAAATTGGGGGACTCAATGATAAATATCTTAAAGTTGGGGGACTAATTTACAAATATCATAAAATTAACAAACTTATATGCAAATAAACTACATAAATAACAAAAATATATGCTTTACTCATAAATAAGAGTAACAAGGAAATTTTCAGTTTGGTTTTGGTCACAAGTTTTTCATTTCTGGTCCCTAATTAATTTTTTTGTGAATTATAGTATTTTTAACTTCAATAAAAACTAGTTAACTAATCGGTTCATAGTTGAAGATATCAATAACAATTTAATTTCACAATCTTATCTATTTTTGTCAAATTGAAACATATATACCGTAAAAAAAACTCTTTTGCAAGTCACTCATAAAGTAATTTAACTAAAGATTCCATGATTAAAGGTTTCCTTTTTATTTTGTAGTCTTTCCTTTTCTTTTTCTTCTTCTATTTGGTCTTTTTTTTTTTTTTTTTTTTTTTTTTCCTTTTTAGGATATCCTGTGGAAAATGTTTAATTCCACTTCATCACCTCTCTATTCTTGTTTTCTCCTTTAATGATAATAATTTTATTTTACTAATTCAACCTTTTAAACTTATCCTTTTACTATTTTATCATTTCAAGTTATATTTTTTAGTTATAATTAAGTGACGAGGACTCAAACTTTGAACTTGACTCGAGTTGAGTGATGCATTTACCACAAAACTATATTCTTGATCATTTTTAGTTTTTAAAAAAGTTTATAAATGTTAAGTTGGTCTTTTACATCTAAGGTATTGTTAATTTAATAACATTGACTCACCAAAGAACCAAAAAGTAAAATTGATGTGCTTAGCAATGAATGGGCTTTGAATTATTATTGTTTTCGTGCACTCAAAATAACATCAATTACTTAAGATGCACTTACCTGATCAGGTCAATTAATTAAATTACACTATGCCATCCTAGGAAAACATAATATAATTTTTCTTCTTAAATTTGTACTTATTTCTTCCTATTGCTCAGCTAAGTGCTGATTCAGTGAATTAGATATGTGGATGCTGACATGAAATTTAAATCCACCATGACCATCCACTAAGTCAAACCATTTTCCAAAACATATTAAGTCAAATTATAATTATATCGGTTAGTGGGGTGTGCAATGAAAAACCCAGTTTGGTACTGTAAAAATGTGACTTTAAACGGTAGTAGTGCTGCCATCCATAATTTCTGGAATATCACAAAGTGTGAATCCATCAAAATGAGCGAGTTAGCAGGAGGCAGCTGCCATTCGTTAATGGGATCATCATATTATTCATATTTGACCCAAGGAACAACCAGTTTTCTAGTATTGGAAAATTAGCTATGATTCTTGGTAAAAATATTAAATAAGGATAGTTGAAGAAATGGTCGGTCCACGTTCTATATTTGACTTTGACTTTGCAAAGCATGACTGTTTCCATGCCACATTCTAAACATTCTTGTCTTGTGTTGAATGATTTACAGAATAGAAGGGATGGATCAAATCAGCCAAGGGTTGTGAAGATCCATTTCTCTTCTTTTCTTTTTTACGTTTTAGTAAGTAGCTAAGGAGGCAATGGGAATCTGCTGGAGTTGTGCCTCTGTTGATCAAGCCCTTCCCACCACCGCTCACTTCAGTTCAGGTATGCTCTTCTCCGCACAACAATATTCTTTCCAGGGTTGTCCTGATGAAATTGAAATTAAGTTTGTTTTTTTTTTTTTTTTTTTTTTTTGGGGGGGGGGGGGGCAGCCGCAACATCGCAGACAACCACGGGGACGAGCATGACCACGTCATCAAGCGGCAGCAGCGCGGTTTCAGGGAACAGCGGATTCTCAGAGGCGAGTCCAGGACAGATGTTAGCCCACCCCAACTTGAGGATCTTCACCTTTTCGGAACTCAAGTCTGCCACTAGAAACTTCCGGAGCGACACTGTTGTTGGAGAAGGTGGATTTGGGAAAGTATACAAAGGTTGGCTCGATCCCAGAACCGTCATTGCTGTTAAGAAGTTGAACTCTGAGAGCTTTCAGGGCTTCAAGGAATGGCAGGTATGTATATGTATATAGATTTGAATTTTGTATATTATTAGTTTCTGCAGTGAGAATTAGTATTAAGAGAGTTGTATATGGTGCAGTCGGAGGTGAATTTTCTTGGAAGGCTTTCTCATCCTAATCTGGTTAAGCTGTTGGGCTACTGCTGGGAGGACACAGAGTTGCTGCTTGTCTATGAATTCATGCAAAAAGGAAGCTTAGAGAACCATCTTTTTGGAAGTAAGGGATTATGTTATCACACAACCTATTCCAAAAGACACACATAATACTTGCATTTACTTAATTAATGTGGCTTTTGGTGCTGCTAATTCATAAGGGGGTGCGGCTGTTCAACCACTTCCATGGGATACTCGCCTTACTATAATAATTGGAGCAGCTCGTGGTCTTGCATTCTTGCATGCATCAGATAGAAAAGTTATCTATAGAGACTTCAAGGCCTCCAACATATTACTTGACTCGGTAACTTCTCCTTCCATTTCTTATTTCTTATAAATTGGAGGACAACGTCATTTCAACGTCCCCGCATTGGTCTGGTTTTGTTTCCTTAATCTCAGACATACCATGCCAAGTTATCTGATTTTGGCCTGGCAAAGATGGGCCCAACGGCCAGCAAATCCCATATTACGACACAGGTTATGGGAACCCACGGATATGCTGCCCCTGAATACGTTGCAACAGGTAAATATGATCAATGCTAAATCATCTTGAGCTAATCCCAAATGAATAAAGATAAAAAAAGAAATGGCGATATTTAAGTGAGCGACGGTTGAATTTTATCAGGGCACCTGTATGTGAAGAGCGACGTTTATGGATTTGGTGTCGTTCTGGTGGAAATGCTGACTGGATTGCGTGCACTCGACCCAAATCGTCCCTCCAAACAACATAATCTGGTTGAGTGGATCAAGCCCAATTTATCTGACAGGAGGAAGTTGAAGGGCGTAATGGATTCACGATTGGAAGGGATATACCCTTCAAGATCTGCCTTGCAAATAGCCCAGCTTGCTCTAAATTGTCTTGAGAAGGAACCCAAAAACAGACCATCAATGCAAGAAATCGTGGAGACGCTAGAAAGAATCAATTCTGCTAATGAGAGGCCGAGACAGCCCAGAGTACATTCAAGTTATCAGGCAGGTAATAGACACACGCATCAACATCTGCAGTATCGTTCTCCAGTTCATCCAAGGCAAGAAGTGAATCGGGCCTATCCACTCCCACCACGCACTTGATTATTGTCCAGAAGCTTATTTTGTTGTTGAGAGGTCATCTTTGCATATACTCACCGATTTATCAACTTCTTGTTGTGAAAGTTCTGTAGAATTAGAAGAGTTTGTTTGTAAATGGAAGGACTAATATTTTTGATTATGTGCTGATAGGGCCATAATTTGTACTTGCTTTATCTGAATTAGAAGCAGAGTAGGATTAGGTAATGAGAACCTCTTCGAATGCAGAGTTCTACGATTCTTCCAACAAACCTCTTAATACTAGAGCAGAAGCATAAAACAAGACGAAAAGAAGATACAAATCACATTATTTATAACATACTACACATAGTATTACATGAGCTTGGCAAAGAAAATGAAAAAAAAAAAATGACAAACATAGAAATACAGAATATCCTTCCTCCAATACGGTGAGCCGTCAAGCGCTGAAATGAAGCCAACTTAAAAACACGATTGTGATAGTAATGTTTGCATTCCTTTGAATGAATCTTCATCGTACACATGATCATTTTAGTGTGCCCCGCTACTACCAAGTGAACCTACAAGATTTGGATGACTGACAGACAGTTTAATAGTTGGATTGTTGGATGATGTGTGTATATCCCTACATTCTTCAAGGTCATCATCACAGGTCAAAAGCACCCACTCAGCATCATCATCCAGATACTTCAAATTAACGACGCTGCCATTGTCTATGTTGAAACGCCCCAATACCTCTTGTCGTAAATCATTAAAACCCCAGTGTGGTTGCAGACTGAGACGGATCTTTTCTTCCCCGAAAGCAGCTTTCACTCTAAAATTACCTTGATGTCCCCCCAGGTTGCTTGTCTTTGGCTTAGCTGATGCATTGGTAGGAGTGTGATTACTGAAGAGCTTGTGGCTGTACGATCTAATCAACGGCTTCATTTTCTCTTTCCCTTTTTCATGCAATTCTGCGTCACTCCTTGCTTTCTTCATCATCCCAGTCTGTTCTCCAACTTCAGTGGTAGGGCCATTGACAGGGAGAGATGATTGCTTCACCCCAGTTGAACAACAGTAACTTGAGCTGGAGCTGTGACTACCAGAGGATGAAGGTGATTTTGAAGTTGTAGGACTGATGAAGGTTCCCTCTGGTTGATTGTTCACCTGCTGCGAATCGCCACTTCTGAACAAGTGGCTGCTTCCCGGAACGTTTGGAGAGACAAGCTCAGGGAAGTGGTTGTAGAAGGAACTGAGTTGAATGGAACCATCCGCACCCTGGACTGAATCGATCACAAGTTGTAGTTTCCTCAAAGAGTGACTAACTTTCTTTATTTTCCGGGAAGGCCACCGAGTGATCCCGTGCTGTCTGCATATTCTTTTCAAGGTAGTTGGGCACACTGCGAAATAGGATTTAGATTTGAATTTTATACGTGTTGCACAGACTTATGAACTAATAGACAAACGTGACTCTTAACTATACTGTAAGGAATTTAGACATACCTCCTATATCCTTGGCAGCCTCTTTTAAGCTTCCAGCAAAATACTGCCTAAGTACTTCCATGCTAATAGCCTTGTTGGACTTTTTCTTTTTCTTTACGCTGTTTGTTTTGGAACATAATGAAAGATTTCCAATAGTCAAGGAAAAGCTTCCATCTTCCACAGCACTTGTTTTGGGTCGAGAATCCTGCTGGGGTTGGCCATGATCTAAAGTTGCAGGAACACAATGCAAGTCCAAACTAGATTTATCCCATGAGGTAATAACCTTAAACTCGCCATCTGGTTTTTCTCTGTGGTCATCCAAAGAAACAAATACTCCTTTACCCTTGTCCTGGGGATCCGTCCTGCTCCATTTCTGCCCATCATCTAGTTTTCCAGCTGAAGTTTCTTGAGCCAGCTCCTTATCCGTAATCACTCGTAAACTCCGGCAGTTTTGTTGCATGATAGATGATAAAGACAGGATCATTGCCATTGGATCTTCTTTACCTTTGCAATTTAATGGCAAGAAGAACTCTAAAACAAAATCAGCTGTTCCATCATGCATACTTCTCAGGCGTATTGCTGCAGAGGCACACAAGCCAAACAGCCTGGCATGGTGTGCAAGAGGATATTCTGTTTTACTAAAAGCTGTTATATCCTCGGAAAAACATGGTTGGTTTGTCAGAAATGCTTTCCCAGGAACACCTTCACCTTTGAGCAAGTGGTGATGACAACATGCCTCATGAAAGCCAGTAACTTGTGCATCAGCAACATAGCAGGCTGACTCAATGATTGAAACACAGCGTGTATAGTTCTCATCAAAGTGGCGGCAACCTCCTTTACGTTGCTCAAGACATGAAGCCCATACCTGTGCCAAAGGCAATTTATGTTTGTTGCAAACAAATTTCAAGACATTTCTGATCTCTGTCTGAGTACCTTGGTAAGCTTCATCCCGCTCCTGATTTGAACAGTTGCGTATCAGGAATAAGTTTGAAATGAGATGATATTGACTGTTTAAATTGTAAAGGATGTCTTATGTTACCTCTATATTGTAAGGACTCCGAATGTTGGAACTTTCTAGAGCAACAGCCTGCACTAGAAAATTATTGTCAAAACATAGAGATCAATTTGAATCCTTTGGCATAATGCATAAGTAAGCTTACTAATGTGTGAACATCAAACACTATGTCCGAAAGGAAACTATTTCGTTTAAACAGACTTTTGATCAGAGAATTATACTCCATTCTGAAAAATGAATCCTACATTCAGGGCACTTTTTTTAGGGATGGAGGGAGTACTTGCTAATCGAGGTGGGGGAAAAGCAGGGTTTATTTGTTGGTTTCCAGAATGAGTCAAAAGGTAAGGAAATCTCGACCAGAAAATGATCACTACAAGCAAGGCGGAAATTAACTAGGAGACAAGACCAGAAGTCATCAAGTAAAAACTTGTTAAACAACAGCACAGAATCATGTCCCCCTCAAAGTTGTCAGGAGTTGGACATCTAGACAAATATGGTACTACGTGTAGCTTAGTAACATAACAACTCGATAATACAGAGTATGAAACAAAAACTCTGACAACATATTGGCATAATGCCATGGATTTCAACGAATTGAACAGAAAAACAGAAGCGCAAAATATGAGAAGAACAAGGCAAGACCTGTAGAGCTTTGCAGACATTTTCAAGTGTGGGATGAAAATCGAGTTTCTGATGAGTTGTCACAATCTCAACCACCCCCAGGCAAATACCACTGCCCTGTTCGAAAACTGGAAGTGCAAGTGACCCTCCAACATCGTACTCCTGCGCGTGGTTCACACGTGGATACTCCTCCCTTCTGAAAAAGCGAACATCGGGAGTCCATTCAGGCATCCTGTTCAAGAAAACACGGCCAGGCAAGCCCAGAAACTCCGTAGAGTTCTCACCCGCTTCAAACTGATAATTCTCGGAAACATCCCTGTAGTTTGCAAGATTCTTGCAGTTTGGAGGCACTGAGAATGGTTGATTGTTGGTCGTAAGCACTTGCCTTCCTTCTCTTTTTACTGGAATCCATATCTGAATAAGGACATCTTCTCTATCTCGGACTGAGTCTTTTAGGCAGTTGATAGCCTGCACCAACCTCCTCTCCACAGATGCTGCGCGGACTGGGCTTCTATTTGGCCCAACCCACAACCTTTTGTTCCCTTGGGATTCCTGGAGCAGTAGATTTGCAGATTGGTCTTGAGAGTGAGTAGCAGAAAAGTCATCCATTTTTTCTAGGTAGTAAGTAGGAGGAGGTGATGCCCCAGCTAAAGATTTTGGCTTTGCAGTTCCAATTAAAAGATGCTCCTCTGAAGAAGTAGGGTTAGATGAAGTGGAATTGGGATGGGTCGGCCAAGCATCAGTAGCCTCTAACCAGAATCCATCGAACAGGAGTTCATTTATGAGATTGAAATCAATGATACTGTCTGATATATCATCAGGTGGGGAGGCATCATTGTCCATGTTTAATATTTTTCACTCATCCATACAGTGTAACTCTTGTGAAAACAGATCACGACCCGAAACACAGAAGCAGCCTGAATATGAAAAACAAGAAGAGGAACTTCCAAGAAGGATTGGTTTCCTTTGTCTTCCAAAAACCCGGTAGTGGATCAAGCATCGTCAGCAAAAACCTGTTTGCAGCTACTGCAGATCACAAATGCAAAATTTCATATCGAGTAAATCCCTTCAAACAAATAACTTACTCAGAACTGTAAAAGCAAATATTAATTAGTGGAGAAGTCAGGGGGAGAATCGGGGCAGCAGATAAGTATTCAATGAAACATGTAAATTAACTGCTGGGATGTTACCTCTCATTATAACAAGTCCATCCACAACAAAATGTTGGGCAAGATAATCATTTCTTCGGTGAAAAAAAAAACAAAAACAAAAAAAACTCCTTGTTGGTAACACAGTGTTTCTCTAAGATGAGATGAAAAGAATGGCTGAAAGGGGTTAGAATCCGTTTTTATGCAGTGCTAATGCAATGTGTAGGGACCCACCACAAGAAAATTCTCTCGGACTTGCTTTTCATTAAGAAGAGCAAACAAAGACTGACATCTTCTTAACCCTAGTTAGTGGTTTGATTAGGCGATAATGCATTTGATGTCTGTATATACGAAAAGATTCTTGTGGCCTGGGTTATGACATCAGACGTGGATGATTTATTGAACTATTAATTCTATATGAAACCAGGGAAGCTCAGCTGGTCCCACAAACCTCGGCCGGTTTAATATTATTTTGTTTTGTACTGAAAATTGGCGAAGTAAAATAAAATCCATGAGGGTGCAGAATAGTGTGGGTGTTTGTTGCTGTGTGTATGCGGAAACTAGACCATATATATTCACTTTGGTTGTCTTCTTTGGCTCCAGGAGGCTGCATATCCTTCTTTTTTCTCTGGCCCCTCGCCTAAACATTTCTTAGCTATTAAAGAAAGATTGTTATTTTAATTTTTGGGTGTGGGTGTGGGTGTGCGACATTATAATATAGGATAGGATTATGAAAAGTGATGTAAGCATCAAATATATGACTCTCAAAATCGTGGAGAGGCAGCTAGGGTTGCCCCCATATATATATATATATATATATACCCAGTTCGCCGCATTTCGGAATGCCCTTTTCTGCTATTCAATTACCAAACAATACACTATTATATATATATGCACTTGTTGCTTTCAAGGAAACACCAAAACTTTTAGCTTAACTACTGGTTTAGTTGAAATATACAACTCATAAATAGCTTAATTAATCCATCTATGACTTATATGGATCCTGCTTCAGACCACTAACCAACCCTATCTATATAAGTTTGCTAAGAATAATTACATAAAACCTTCAATGTCAGTCATGAGGTCATGTGTGTGTGTGTTTCCGGGTTTTTTTTTACATTAATTGAGCAAACGTACAGCAGAGGGTGTGTTTAAGGAATTAATAAGCCAATGGGGGCTGCATTACGTGCATTCCATAAAACTTAATTACATAAATAAATTAAGCTATTAATTATTTATACATCGATGGATAAATTAATTAATTACACTAACCACCCACTTCCTCTCATCTCCGCCTAATTATTGGATTCTTTAATTTTACCACTTACAATCACTCTATATTTTACTTAGGAATTTCTTTAACAAATTAATTTAGCTTGCATGTTATTTACAACTAAATAAAACATAATCCGAACACTAATAAAAAATCAGTAAACTAAATTGTTGTGATATGCAGCAATATTACTCTTTAGTTGAACCATTATATTCTTAAATTGTGCTTGGAATCCTCAATTGAACCATTAATTACACTCACTCTACAGCATATTTGCCAATTATCTGCTATGATTAAAGTAAGGAAACAAAATTGCATGATACATATCCACTTGAAAAAAAAAAAAAAAAAGTCATGTTTAGATAACTAATCAATTATATAACTCGAACCTTTTTTTTTCAAGACCGGGGAGTAGTTATTTTGGTGTACCGATGATGATACATTAATTATATGTGTTAACAATGAACTTAAATAGCTCAAACAAGAGGCAGTGGAAGTATCGTGCATAAATGGAATCAAATATAGGTTGCGCCCAATAAAATCTGAAAGATATTATATGAACTCTAATGTACATTAGGGATTCTTTGAAATCTTGATCTGCAAGATGTTTTATTATTTTTCTTATGTGTATTGTTATATCTATAGACAAGTATGACAACAAATACAATTATAGTACGTATTATCAATAACCGATTGACTTCAAATAATAACATGGATCGAATAGATCTCAGAGCTTTGGAATAAGATTTGATAGTCCATGGGGCGCTGAGACAACGTAAGTGATGATACTATATATAAGGAAAATAATCATCAAGCTTAACCAAATATATAGTGCGAAATTAAGAGAATAATTTGAAGGAAATGGAGTATGGGATTGCACCGTTGCTCTCCTCACTTTATAATAATTTGAAGGAAATGGAGTAATGTCACATAATAAGAATATATAATTATGTTTGATTAATAATTGGTGAAGGTAATTAATAAAATGTAAAAAGTAGATAATTTGGAAGTAAATAGATTGGTAAGGGTTAAATATGAATAAAAGTAAATATAATATTTGGAGTTTTGATAGGAAATAGGGTTAAATGAAGAATGAGAATGGGCTCAAACTTTTCATAATATATGGTGGATATGTATGGACAAATCATGAAGAATTAATGACTGGCCTGGGATTCATTAATTAATCCAATAATCCCCACTTACTAATAATAATCAAAATGAAATAATAGAATCACATACCTAAATCTCTCTCTCTTTTAATTATTGAGCAAGTAACAATGAATCAAAGTTTTGGGGAGCCCTAATTAAAACCCCACGCCATTAGTGAGTAATCATGACTATAAACATGCATATCTATAACAACACCACCACCTTCCTTACTGGAAATTAAAGCCCTAACCTTAAATCCAAATCGATCCCACAAACCCTAGATTCTTCTTCTTCTTCATCTTCTTCAACCTTCTCCCAGTGGCATCTCATGTGTCCCCCCAACGCCTGCCCACTCGAGAAAACCCTATAACACATGCTGCATTTGTGCCCCCCGCCACCATCCATCTCCCCCAACCAGCACCCCTCTTCCTCCCCCTCGCTCTTCGTAATTGCATAGCACCCCTTCACATTCTTGTGGCTTGCTCTGTGACCCCCCAGAGCCTGGTGAGAACCGAATACTTTCTTGCAACTCGAGCACTCGAATCGCCCACCCCCATCCGGGTCCCTCACGCAGTCCGAGTACTCCGGCGTTGCTTGGTTAACAGATGGCGACTGCTGCGAAGCAGCGGCGTCGGGGCCGTGGGCCAGCATCAGCAAACACGCGGCCACCTCATGATCCTCCTCCGTCACGGAGGATGTCTGGCTAGAGGTGATCTCCGGGCGGCGCAAATCGGGCGGCGGGTTTATTCCCCTCCACTGGCGCTCGGGGTGGCAGCGCATGTGGCCGAAGAGGGCCTTCCATGACCAGAATTTCCGACCGCACTCGGTGCATGGGCGCGTGATTTTTGGGGCGGCGGGGTCAGGTTTGGGCTTGGAGACTCTGATGAACTTGGAGCGCTTCTTTCTAGAGTTTTGGTGGACAGCGGAGGCGCTGGTGTCCGGCCGGCAGACAGAGGACAAGGGCAAAGGGTGGAAATCGGAGGAAAGGTAGGGGTTGATGCTGTTGTTAATATCCATTTAGATCGGAAAAAGTGTAAGAATGGAGGAGTGGTGACTTATGTATGTACCATGTTTGATTATGCGGCGTCACGAGCGGTTATCTCTAGAGAGAGAGAGAAGTTATAATACAGTTCTCAAGTCCTATCCCTTTCCTAAATTTTCTCGCTAACCTTTCGGCTTCGAACTTGTTTTATTTTGAGCAAGAATTTTTTTTAATGGCACGTGCTGGAATTCATTACTCACAGTTTCATTTCATATTTTCTTTTTTAGTTTTCGGGTTCATGCCATTTTTTTAATCTTTTAAATAGACAATTTAAGAAATAGTTACAATTAAGTGATTATTTTTTAATCAATTTATTGGTAGAATTAGTATTTCTTTTCGAACAAGTAAATTATTTATAATATATACTGAAGCCAAATTACTAAATATATATATATATATATATATATATATATATATATATATATCCATACTTTCTCAGTTTTTTTTTTCTTTAATATGCAGCCCATACTCTCAATTTTGATCAATAAATGGTTGTTCTTCATTTTTGTTTACAAAGTTAGCGTCCGTCCAATTTTTCAGTGGTCCGGCAAAATACAATTGCGCGTTTAATTATTTTGTAAGCAAAATCCGATAAACATAAATGATAATAATAATAATAAATTCTAAGATTGTGTCTCGACATGGCTTATTTGCGTTTGAGAAGGTAATGACTTATATATATAATATACTAAAATGAATATTTTCCCTTTTATTTTTCCTCTCAAATGATATCATGTATTTATATAAAAGTTTATAAAATGTGTGATAATTTATTTACAGATTTGTTATAATGGAACCAAATTTTTACTATATTTATATAATATAATATATATTCTTCCATAACTTGTGGAAGAAATCATTGGTGAAATTTATTATAAATATCTATATAGAGTTATATAGATTGTAAATGATAATATAGTAAAATCTTATATACATTGGGTGTTGTACAACATGATGTAGAATATTACTTATTTAACTAAAATATATTATTTATTTACCTGAAAAGTATTATTACGAATTTTGTTCGTTGAAAAAAGTAACAATACTTTTTAAGTAAACAAATAATATTTTTTAGTTAATAAAAAAAATTCTTAATTTTTGTATAGCTTGTTTATAATTTTAAAATAAAAATATATTTTAAAAAATATGTCTTTAATACTATTGTATAGTATTCGATTTGGACGTGATTACAATTAGGATTTGATTTTGTTAATAATATGAAAAAAAACATTCAAAATTAACAGCAAAAATTATTCATTTTATCATTATTAAAAAAATAGATTATTGCATAATGAAGATTGATTCGGTAGATTTTATAATAGATTTGGTATACATCCACACTCTAAAATGCAGATTTACAATAGATACAATAGATTTGGTATATTTTCATCAATATCCACATTTTCTAAACAAATCAATATGCAGATTTACAGTATTTTTGGTATGTCTAAAATCATGAAACATTATCGATAATATTTGACTTGATTTTCTAACTAAATTCATACTCAAATATAAAGTATAATAATTATTTTTTGTTAATATTTTAAAATAATAAAAAAACAAAAAAAACTTCTATACATTACACGAGATCTCACGTTAGTTTACATTCAAAAAATTGATGAATTGTAAATTATTAAGTCTATTAAAATAGTTCATGGTCAAATTTGTACCTGAGGTACTATTTTATGAGTTAATTTGTATATTTTTTCATATTAAAATCTAGTGATGTGAGAATGAAAGGGCATTTTGCCACTTTCTTAATTGTTTAACCTTATGTTCCCTATACTGCTACAGATAGACGTACGAGTTATATTCGAACGAATCAATTAATAAAATAAAATTGGATTACCTAAAATAATTCCAAGAACAAAACAAAAAATAGCACAAATTATATAAATAAATAAAACATTGTTGTGTAGTAATTATCCATATTGAAACTGCGACGTTTATATGATCCATAGGAGAGAAGAAATTTATGGTCTTCGTTCAAAATGAAAGAATGCTAATCACGGGTTTTCACTAAATTCATTGCTTCAATAGAATAATACCAGGGAAAAATGGGGTCCCTTCCAGGGGATCAGAAAATAAAGAACTGGGGCAAAGTTGTCTTTTCATTCCCACAGCACTCAGTGTTCACGACAACACTGGATCGCAATCCGAATAATAGAAGAGAATTTCAATGGACTACAATATCCAACCTCTAAATTCCAAACAAACATAGTGAAAATTTAACACTTACCTTTTTTAATTTTACTTATCAAGCTTGAACAAAGATTAAAATTATATCAAACATAAAATATATTCAAACTTATTTCATATATTAATGAATAAAATTTAAATGAGCTTCTAAAAAATGATTTTGAGTAATTTTGTTTGATTTTCAACCGTGTTAATCTCTGCATGATATCTCAACTGGACTATTTTCCTCTAACTGTATGGGGGTGGTGTTTTTGTGTGTACTAACTCGATTGTAAAAATAGTGTACTCACTTCCAACTTTTTGCACATTTGGTCATTTTTCTGGAATTGATGATGTGCATCCATAACACAATGGTCGAGTCCACAATTTCCCTGGCCACATCAGCAGACAACAATTTAAGGCAAAGCAGCATTTTCCCCATAGACATCACTCACTGTCTAGCATCTAATTTAGAAATAACTATTAAGCTTTTGACTGAAAATTATTCTATCAATAATTTTGATGTACACGGGCATATGTTGGCCGGATCAGCATCTACACAATCTCAAGAAAAAGAAACCTTCATCAGAAACATTTATAGTCACTGATACTATCAGCCTGTGTTTTGTAGGAGTCGTTCAATTGCTGCATGAACATTTCCGGACGTAGCTTGGAGTGCTCTGATATTTTCTTGTGTGTTGAAGAAACCCATCTCTTGCAGCAGCGAAAGTTGAGTTGCATAGAGTTCTTCTGGAGGCACTACAATTAACAAACCAAGGTTTAAATACTATTATCATCACAAAAGGGTCAGACTTCAAATAATGTGACTATAAATTTGGGTTTATATATAATATATAAAAACAAGAAAGAAAAGTGAAGAGTAGCGACCGTTGGGAGCATTTGTA
Organism: Caryopteris x clandonensis; assembly: GCA_028749325.2. Taxonomy (NCBI): domain Eukaryota; kingdom Viridiplantae; phylum Streptophyta; class Magnoliopsida; order Lamiales; family Lamiaceae; genus Caryopteris; species Caryopteris x clandonensis. The sequence goes on along the minus strand of JAPYKT020000009.1, from coordinate 10,430,341 downwards.
GCAGTCAAACTACCAGCTCCGAGTCCACCAAACATATTCGCGAGCATGTCCAAACCCATGTTATTTTGTGTATCTGCAAAAAAAGAAAACAGCTTAAAGGTGGCAAATTTATGTGGATTCATAAAAAAAACAAAAATCAATCCTCCTTTAAGTCGGGGGATATAATCTGCTGCTTATGTTGCTTCATACCTCTACCCTGAGAAATCTGAGATCCATCCCTGCAACAAGATGAGTAGCACACATAAGATAGCATCCAGATTATAAAATATTCATGCAACAAATGTATCATGGTTGACAATTGAAATGGACATGGAGCTTCAGGGTGATTTTTTAGGCAACTTAAGCCAGCAGCTTAGTATAATTGCTTCAAATATTCAGACACGTGAGATGCACTAGTTATTGTAAGTTTTGAGTAAGAAGACAAGCGCATAAAAAAAACAGAGCAAGAAGTTGGCAAATGTAAAAGAAGTACAAAGAAACATGGCAACCACATCAGCATAAAGACAAGAGTACGCTTAAACAAATATTTCTCACTCACTGGGTTGATTGTTGTCGACTATGTTGAGAGAGTTGCTGCTGCAAAGACAACATTTGCTGAGACAATAAAAATTAATGAGTTGGTGAGAAAAGTCATAATGCCTAGTGACCAATATCCATAAAAGCTAGAAAATAGAGAGAGAATGACATCAGCTGAAATACAAAGTATTTATATCAACATTTGTAATGGGCCTTCGGTAAATTGACATGTAAAGGATGAAATTAACAAACTTGGGTGAGTTCTAAACACAGTCAAGTACTCAACATGAATGCTGATTCAAAACATTCCATGTAATTTATTGAAGTTCATTTGTTGAAATAAACAAGGTGTCTCTAGTGTGGTGTGGGCAATTGCTAATAATTAAAAAAGCATACAGATGCCTAATATTATTAATGAAATAACAGTGACAACATTACTCGTATATCATACAACTACAAAATGTTTGTATGAGATATTATTAATTGACAACAAATCTCATCTCAATATTCAACATATGTGCATGCATCAATCTTGAGTATTTGTATGTATGAATAATTGCCTACACCCTCAATACACATTTAAAGTTTCATGTCTGCGTCCTCTTTGATGTGAGGATAAACCGAGATTTCACTTAGAACTACTACCATTTTCACATATAAGTAATGTGGAACAGCTAAGTTGAACAGAAAAAAGAATCTCAAGATCCCGAAGTGATTGATGATGCTATAGGACAAATACATATGCAGCATACTAATGAGAAAATAAGACCAGCAGACCCATACCTGCATGGTGGCTGGTGATGTCAACTCTCGAAGAATTTCTGGGTTTTGCATCATTTCTCTCAATTGAGGATTCATATCAAGCATGCTACGAAGTTGCGGGTTTAGACCTATCATCTGCAACAAACTTGTGACTTCAGTAAAACATAAAGACAAAGAATCAACACTCAATAATTTCTCTTGAAACTCTAGTACTTGATCCATGTATTGAGGGTTGGAAAGCAAACTCTGCATCATCTGTGACACAGCTGGATTTTGCAGTAACTGGTTGACCGTGGGGGCATCTGGCAGGCCCATGCGCTCCAATTCAGGAAGCCCAAGCCCTCCTAATCCAGCAATAGAAGGTACAGTTGCATCTCCACTTGGATTATTTCTTGTAGCATTATTTGTTTGGGGACCTCCTACATTTCACATTAGGGATCAGAACAGAAAACAAACGTCTCAAAACCAAAAGAGGATAAGAATTGAATAGTTGCAAGAGGATTTTCTTGAAAACTAAAATGAGCATATGCTGATAATAGGTTACAAAGAAAGTGCATCAATAAAATACCAAGTAAGACTACTGTGGACTAAGAGATCAATAGATTTCCAGCTAGAATAGGACATGCTAATGCAATGAGAGGGAGAGGGAGAGGGAGAGGGAGAGGGAGAGGGAGAAGGAGAGGGAGAGGGGGGGGGGGGGGGCGTGTGCAGGCCAGTAATATGGAGAAGTTTTCTAGCTACAATCTGCAGATTGAAAAGTGAATAGATAATCAAAATAGGACAATGAAAACGGAATGGCAATTTGAATACCAAAAAGCAAATTTTATGAATTTGGAAACATAAGTTGGCCTTGTCAGGTGAGATTTACAATCAGATAATTAGGCCGAGCATGAGAAGGAGAAAAACATAATTAACCATGGGCACATTAAACAAAAATAATTTTACCAGCATTACTCCATGGGTTGGGAAGTGGATTGGCGTTTGGAACAGTGGTACCAGTGGTCGCTTGAGGACCTGCAGTGGAAGAGTTAGGTCCTCTAGTTTGGGAACCACCCAGATTGCCTAAGAGATCAGCAAATGGATTGGACCCAGCATTAGCGGCTGCACCACCTCCCGTTGTTGTCGCATTCATTAATGGCTCTTGGACGTTTTCATACATGCGTCTGAGCATGTTAAATCCTTCGGGGGAAGATTCAATGTTGCTCATTGCCCTATCAGTGTGTCGCATCATCTCTCGCATTAGCTCTGGGTTCCTTGCAGCTTCCACTGCTTGCCGGAGAAGACTGGGATCATTAAGGATATGAGCAAGTTCAGGATTATGGTCAATTATATCTCGCATCTGAGGGTTACTCATAATCGCGCTCCGCATAACCTCAGGATTGTTCATTAGGCTTTGAATTGCAGGCGTGTTCATTAGCTCTCTCATCATGTTAGGATTCTGAGTTAGTTGTTGCTGCACCTGCTCAAACTCAGGTAGTCCAGACCCAAATAATCCTGATGCCCCAGTACCACCAAATGCACCGACACCAAGCCCTGGAAATAGGGATGCACCTAAACCAGCCGCTCCAGCATCCCCTGTATTAGGGTTGCCATCTTGTGAGGCAGCTGGAACATTGATGGTATTCCTAACACTTGCAGGTCCAGCAGAGGGAGGAGCAGCAGCTGGTGTGGAACCACGAACCATATGAACTGCGTGATCTACCTGCAAACCTATTTAAGAAAAAATAAACAACCAATCACTATCAAGGAAATGGAAGTTGAGGATCAGAGATGATGAAGGCTATGAATTGTTTAGGGCCATGAAGAAGTATGGTAGACTTTCTCAGGTAATCCCATAATTACATGATAGCTCATATAGTTAAATTTCATTTACAGAAATGCAACTTGGGCAATACTGTACTCTGCCATCTACATGGAGGTATGAATGCTGATTCATTCTGGAGTAGCATCAATGTGTCTCAAAAATCAATGGACCATCATTGTGAGAGAGCAATAATTTGGCGTAATTACTTTATAACAACAAAAGCATTCCAGTCGTGGTAATAAATGCTCAAAACATACATAATACTGCATATACAATAATGACAATTGCATAATTTGCAACTATCCAGCATAAAACATTAATAATCAATGGTTCAAGAAGATTATAAAACCAAGTTATTTAAGTTTTGTGTACTCTTTTTTACACAATCAGTTGACACCATCAACAATTCAATGGCCCACCATTGATGGAAGAGTTAGTGGTATTAATGCAGATTATTGATGCATTTTATGGCAAAATGCAAAACATGCACACAAAAGGCCTAACTACCGAGTGTCAGAAACATAGGCCTCAAAATAGCAACACACTTATTTTCTACTACATTATTCATGCATATTTGTCTCGCTGTGTATGCCAGTTCATTGCTGTCTTTAAGCTCATAATCATGCGTGTGATTTCATGTCTCAAGCGCCTACCACCCAAAGGCACGTGCAAAGAAATTCAAACATCAAAATCAAAATAGTCATTGAAACAATTATCAGCTATTGCCTCTGTCATGACAGTTTTATATCACTCAGAAAATAATGAGATACGTCCTTAGGTATAACCACGTAGATGAGTGTTTTATAAGTGTCTTGAGTTGTCAACAGCACTGGTAGGTGTATAATGAGATGCCTGACCAGAGCCCATTAAATTTCAATTGAAATTATTTTTGTAACTCAAGCATGTTAAAGATATTTGACCAAATAGGATCTTAGTTATACAAAAAGCTCAGTTGCACAATCTACAGGAAACTGGATAAAGGACTCCCGATTTCCATTTTTAACTCATTCACTACAGACTGACAAACTCATGCTTCCCAAAGATGATTCCCATCAACAATAATTAAATATCTGATATCTACATGTCGCTTCAGGCTTTAAAGAGAAAAACAGTCATAATTCTAGTTTTTATCCAGGTCACAAGTCTAAATGAAATTTTTAATAAATTCCAGAACATTTGAGCTCGCCTTCTAAAGCTTGTCAGTGCAAAAGATCCCAAAAAAACTAGGGCCAGATCAACAATCTCACAACAAACAAAATATACACGCCAGGAATAGAATTTGCTACAACAATCATAATTTTCCAGAATGCAAAAAAAAAAAAAAAAAATCTCAAAAAAATCAGACAAATTTTAAAAAATAATGGCAAGTAATATACCATAGCTGGCTAGGGTTTGGTCGTCCTTGAGGATCCGGCCTTTATAAATCAAACGCTGCTGTTCAGCTGGCACATCGCAATTCTGCGACAACACGCCTTTGAAATCGCCAACAGTCGATTCGAGGCTTGTTTTGACCGAAAATTTAGTGCCATTAGAACATCGAATATTTATATTCACCAACTCAGGTGCGCCCTCACTCACGCTGGACTCATCCTCCGCACCCATTAATTTCTGGAAAAGAACCCTAGTATTATTACAACACAAATCCACAGGGGACGAGTATAAAATCGGAGTAAAGGAAGTAGTAAAGCAATTGAGATTGGAGAAGAAAAATGAAACTAGACAAATATGTAAGGGATACAGGAATTACAGATTAGAAGAAGAGCAATGGAATGGGGTATAGGGATTGTCATGGGATGGCTTGTTTGAGAAGAAAAACAAGGGTCCGGTTCGATCATTTGCAAGGCCCAATACAAATTCGCCATGTGGATACCTGCAGAATAAAGTGTTATTTCCTTGTTGAAATATTTGCGCTTTGTATGGCCAGCGCATAAAATAAGAGGCAACCAATAGAACGCCGCCACCTCACTCCATTTTTCTAAATAAAAATAAAATATATTTGGGCTGAGTTGAGAAATAAATGTTATATTTTTAAAAATAAATATTTGAATTTGGGAAATTAGAATGTTTGATATAGCTCTTCAAAGATGGTTGAGGCAGTAGTAGTAGTAGTTCTTTTGCATACAGGCCAAGAGACAGAGTGCCCAAAAATGTATTTCTCTTTTTAATATATTTTTCTCATTTTACTTTCCTTTCCTTCTCCATCTTCATCAAATCCCACTCCTAATCTAACCCTAATTTCAACGTTTCTCGCTACTTCAAATGTCGAGGCGAACGCTTCCAATCTTCAAGCACCTCCTCTCCCGCGCCCGATCTACCTCTGCCACCCGATCTGTTACCTACATGCCCCGACCCGGTGATGGAGCCCCACGTCCCGTCACTCTCATACCCGGTGACGGCGTCGGACCCCTCGTTACTGGCGCCGTCGAGCAGGTAATGGAGGCTATGCACGCGCCGGTCTACTTCGAGAAATTTGATGTCCATGGTGATATGAAGGCCGTGCCTCCGGAGGTCATAGAATCCATTAAGAAGAATAAAGTTTGTCTTAAGGGCGGACTAAAGACACCTGTCGGTGGAGGTGTCAGCTCCTTGAATGTGATGTTGAGGAAGGAGCTCGATCTTTATGCGTCCCTCGTGCACTGCTTTAATCTTCAGGGCCTCCCCACTCGGCACGACAACGTGGATATTGTAGTGATTCGGGAGAATACGGAGGGCGAGTACTCAGGCCTCGAGCACGAGGTTGTTCCTGGAGTCGTTGAAAGCCTGAAGGTGTTTTGGGTTTTTTTCTTTTTTTTTTCTTTCTCTTCCTTCACGCTGCTGCTTACCTTTGGATTTCTATTGCTCTTACTTCGATATGCAACTCGCTTAACTTTAAAGATGGTTGTCAAAAGTGAATTTGTGCATGTATCAAACAAGACAGCTTGTGTGATTGCCAGCGTATTGTAAATGAGGATTGACTGACAAACTTTCTCTAATTAGTTTTCAGTCATTTATCATGCAAACATGAGTAGATGGGAGAAGGAAATATAACGGTGGAATTGGATGCAAAATCGTACCATTTTTATTTTCTTGGTAACCACTGTGTGTCCTATTGTAGAAAAGTGCCTGATATAGTCATCATTCTGCTAACATTCTATTATTAGAACGTCTATTTCTCTTATTACTTTATTGCTCTTTTGCAACCTTCATCTTCATTTCACATTTTCTTCCATATAGACAATTTATGTGTTCCTAATTTATCCCAAATGATAGGTGATAACAAAGTTCTGTTCCGAACGAATTGCAAAATATGCCTTTGAGTATGCCTACCTCAACAACCGGAAGAAGGTGACTGCTGTGCACAAAGCAAATATTATGAAACTTGCAGATGGTTTATTTTTAGAATCCTGTCGTGAAATTGCTAGCAAATACCCTGGTATCCAGTACAATGAGATGATTGTGGATAATTGCTCTATGCAACTTGTTTCCAAGCCGGAGCAATTCGATGTTATGGTAAGGGGCTAAAGTTATACGTGTTTCAAGTGGTGAGTGAACTGTTTTTGTTCTTGCTGATGGTATGTTCAGTTGTCGTAATATGCCCACTTTCCTTTGTTCTGATTCAGATTAATAGCTTGAATTATGAACAACAAACTCCTATATTAGAACTTTAATGGGAAAAGAAGCTGTCTAGCAAAATTAGTAACTGTTTTCAATCTCAGTTTGTGGCTCAAAAGTTAAAGATGTCTAAACTGATGGAATATGTTTTTGAAGTCTCTTAAAATATTATATTGAGATTCTACTGAACAGAGGATGATCCTTTCTTATTGATTGTTTCAGATTCTTTCTGTGGTTTTTCTTTATCATTTTATAAGTCACACAAAAAGTAACTTTTGTTCTGGAGAGCCTAAGAACAACCAAATGCTGGAGCTACAAGTAAATTGGTAATTTGATGAAGCTTGGGACCACCTGAGATTAAAATATTATTCTTGGCCTGTTATTTATCATCCTATTCGATGGTTATTTATCTATAAATGCAAGTTATTTATTTGTATTTTCTTTTGTTACATAAAAAGAAAGTTGAAAATGCAATTGGTGGCCCAATTATTTGCTGATCAAAATTATTGAGTTCTTCGATTGATCAAAATGCATGCTGCATATTTAGATGCCATATGGATTACTTTCCTCTTAAATTTGGTTTCCTTTACAGTGTCCAATTAGTTGTGTTCTCTTTTTCATTTCTGTCTTATGCCGGCAGCTAATTATGTGCAATATTTGATTTTTCAGGTGACTCCTAATCTCTATGGGAATCTGGTTGCAAATACAGCTGCTGGTATTGCTGGGGGTACTGGTTTTATGCCTGGGGGTATGTACTATGAGTTGATTTGGGAACTTTATTTATTCAGAATTAAGAAAATGTATGCTATTTCAGAAATGAGATGCCTGATATTTAAAAAAGAAAAATAGATGTCATATTATACATTCATGCCCACTTTATGCAACAAGATCAAGGTTGATCTTTCTTCTAGACTTGGTAAACACTAGGTGTGACTTTGATGGCTTTCTTTCAGGGAATGTGGGGGCTGATCATGCCATTTTTGAGCAAGGTGCTTCAGCAGGTAATGTAGGGAATGAGAAAGTTGTAGAGCAAAAGAAGGCAAATCCAGTAGCTTTGCTTCTTTCTTCAGCTATGATGCTAAGACACTTGCAGTTCCCTTCATTTGCTGATCGTCTAGAAACTGCGGTGAAGCATGTCATATCAGAGGGCAAATGCCGGACAAAAGATCTCGGTGGAGACAGTACCACCCAAGAAGTTGTGGATGCTGTCATTGCAAATATTGACTGAATTCTATGCTTTCTCCCTCATTGCTAAACCTTCTTGTAATGATTCATTTCATTTTACATAATTGATTTTTGTGCTGCCCGGAGAAAGCTTTACCGTGAGCTGAATAATGTTTGTGAGTCGTCTCACACAATACAGAGTTAAGTCTGATAAGAGTTAAGATAAAAAGTGAGGTTTTGAACTAACTTTGATGTGTTCTATCACCAAATTGTGGAATTTGCACGATTTCATTTTCAACTTGTGCAATTCACATTAGCCAGTAGCCACAGTTTACGAATCTATGAACTGCAAATATATGGATGTCACTAGTCGTTGTTGTTCGGAATTATTCTTGTTGTGCTACCTGATTGTGTTTGGTATGATTCTTGTTGTGTTGCCTGATCATGCTTGGTCCTCCATATTTACGCTTGTAAGGATTATGGGGTACTGTTTCTGCCAAGTGGGTCGCATATTGGCAAAGAACTCTAGTCAGGAAAATGGCAGGCAAATATCCTATTCAACCTTGAGTTATAGGGATATCAACCTAATTTTTTTTATTTTTTTTTAAATAGAGGTCTTGGTCGGATTATTTGTCTGACTGTAGAGTGGAACATTTTGCAACCTAAGCAGGGCTCCACAGTGAAGTCCAGCATGTAAGACTGTAATTTTGAGAAAAATGCGTCTGCACCTGAACTAGGTGCTCTCATTGAATGGATGATGTTATACGGCCTACTGTCCTATTCAGGCTGTTAATGCGGCAGGCAAGACCACGTGAACAAAGAGTCAACTTCACGCACCCTACAATAATGTAAATGTTGGGTGAAAAATAGCTGGAGATGACTGCAAATAGATATGCTATCGAGGTTTAGTAATCACATTTGTGTAGAAGTATGGTTATTTCATGTGAATCCAATTTGATACATCTGGTAGATATAGCAAGCACCACACCCTGAGAGGGTCTTGCCAAACAGTAAAGGATACTTTACACCAGCCATGGAGACGGGAGCACAACTGAGATGATATATCTCTGCTTCCAGCTTCAAGGTTTAATAAGATGAGATTTGCGCCTTTGGCTAGAATAATCCTTTGATTCATTCAACTCCACAAAATTCCATAATTCCCGTTTCACGTGGTGGGGCATTCATTACTACATCATAATAATATTCAAACAATTTTATTCAACTTAAAGGGCTGGAGGTCGAATGTTGCAAGATGACTATTCCATAAGAGGTTAAGCACAGAAGCCACACTTTTGACACTTTTTAAGTACTTCCGCTTCAACTGGCCACTAAGCTTCTACCCAACATAATGTTAGAGGCCGAGGAAATGAAGTGCAGTTTTACAGCAACAAGTTTGAATTTTGAAACATCTAACAATCTCCTTTATCTAAATAACAAAACCACTTCTCTCAATCTATTTCTCCTCCAATCGACGGAGAACTGACTCTGCAAAGCTCTGTTGCCTGCAAATATATATAGTTGCAACGTCAGAGATTCTGTATTCAACTCTGTTGGTTCTGGTACAAAAATCGGCTGAAGTATCACTTTTGTGAGGTATCAATCCACCAGGCATAACCATTTGATGGGGGTGAGATACCATAGTAATGTGTCTTTTTTTAACAGAACAGTGAATGAAATGGATCTTAAGTGGCAGTCATAAAACAACAAATAAATTTGAACTCAAATCTCTCTCCCTCTCTCTCTCTCGCGCACACACACACACACACTATAAAATTCTCATTTTGAGGCGAAAATGCTACATTTACAGCAACACCTTTTTGAAGCTCTATAGTTTAGCTATAAGTATATATATTCATTATGGAATGCTAGCTCATTACATGACTGATGAATCAATGGACACAAGCACCGTGAAATCAAACATTTAACATTCCTCTTGGAATAACATTATTAAGAGAGTAATCAATATTCATGCAGAAGAAAAGAAGATTATAATGAGCAAATGAATGATATTAGGCATATGAAGCTTACTTGCGCTCACGATGCTTTGGGCTGGGGCGGGAGTATTTCAAATATCCATCCCAGGGCACCTTTTTAAGACCAGCTCGGACAGAGATAATGTCCCTCACCCTAAAAGGAATTATATATATATATATATATATTAAATTGGTTTCTAAAACATAAATTCACAAAGTAAAAGAACCTATTAACATTCATGTACTCACAAAATTATACATACCTCTCAGCAAACTCGATCGGAGTTTCGCCAGTTTTCAGATTTTGAGGCTCCAGGTACCACACATCACAAACAACAGCCCAGGATGTCATAAGCTGCAACAAGTGCATTGTGAAAGACTGCCTGCACAAGATTTACAATAATTTTAGTAATCTAGTTAACCGATGAAATAATGGTTTCCCACCATCTGCCTTCACAAAGCAGTATCAATACCAATTCAGCCATATCCAATCAGAATTCTCAAAAAATAGAAAATGTTCAGCCACATCAAAAGCTTTCCAGAAAACACCACACAGTAGCAAAAATGTATAAGAAATTACTAGAAAAAATCGAACTAAATTAAATATGAAAAGCACCATGATAAAACTTACTTTCGGCTGTTCCAGAAGGCATCCACAAAAATCTTGTTATACTTTATTGCGATAGGACATACAGTACACCCAAGTTCGAAAGCACCCTGAACACCACAAGAAAGATGATTAAGAAAGCAGAATAAATGTTGACATAATGATTAAAAAAACCCAGATTGAACACTGAGGCAATCACCAGGAATACACAAGATATACATAAGAAAATTGCACTTGATGAGGTAACCAACTCCTCTTCTTCATCATTTTCTATAACATGATCTTACTTGGTAAACCCGTATCAAGAATCAGATATGTAAGGAGACACAATATGGTTAAGAAGAGATAGGATGATCATTGCTGTCAGACAACAAAATGAATTTATACAACAAACTTTACAATAGCAAGTGAACAAGGAAGACCTTCTTAAACATCACAGTGTAGTGGTTGTTCACACAAGTTCCTTCAGGGAATATAAGAAGAGGATTATTATCAGCCCCATGCACGTGTTCTCGTAGCCTGAAAAAGTATATAAATAATTCCAAATAAGTACAATGATATAGAAATTATTAAAACTAATTCCTTATACTAAGGCATACTTTCTTGCAACAATTTCACGATCCTTGGCCTCAGAGCGGTTGAACCAGATACAACCTAGACTTTCCAAGATAGTGCTCTGCAGCAATCCTTTACAGGTACAACATAATAAGATCAGCAAACCCAAATAAGAAAAGAAGCATACACTTGAGAAACCCATCCCAACTCCACCTCAATAAATGAGATCACAGCGAGAAAAATCCATCTATATATTCCACCAACACTTCACCAAATAAGATCAAAGAAATTTTATTACTGAATTCCCAGTACTCCACCTATTAGTTCAAGAAAATAATTTCTTTCAAAGTTCCATTCCTCCAATTCAGCACATGTACATAAAGAAGCCCACAATCCACAAACACATGTATCCCTATAAAGATTTAATTACTTATCCAGAGTACTTTTTATTCTATAAAGATGAAAACGTAGAACATCCATAAATGACCAGTTTAAAAAACAGGTGTCAACATAACTGAGAAATTGGTAGCGTAAATTTTTCCACAAAAAAAAATTATTTGGAAACTTATGCATTAAAAAATAATCCATTAAGAAAAAGCCTAGATAATCACCATCCTGTGCATTGCTAAAAAATACTTACCAACCCACCCAGGATGCTTCTGCATAATAACTGCAAATGCAGTCATTTGTTCCAAAACAATGAAGTCAATCATGGATGTGTGATTAGCTACAAAAACCTGCACACCAGTTTAAAATAAAATAAGTAAAAATAGTCAGGGACACAGATTTGAGCTAAGTTAACAATACAGAAACAACAGATGATTTACCCCAAACACACAGTCGCACCTGCTTAGGCCGCATGCTGGGTCGTGGACCATGGTACTTGACAACCCCGGTCCATGATGCAACAAAGAAACTGCAAATCAACTCCACTAGACCTCTCTGAAGAGTAAACAAAAAAAACATGAGACAGATAAAGAAAGGTCACTATATGCATATATCTATTATCTTTTGGAGAAAGAAAGTAAGTAGTCCTTATACACTAATATTTGACCACATAGTGCTTGCCATAAGAGCAGTATATGATTTTAGGCGTTGCTTTGAAGTGCAGTTCCCCTCTTTTCTCCACCACCTAAATCTGTTACATGGAGACTACCTCAACAAAACTTGGTCAAGCTTGATTGTGATGAGGCTTCTAAGGGTCATCTGGGGATTGCTGGATCAAGAAGAGTGATATGTAACTTTTGAGGGTAATTATTTAGTGTTACTGCACTTTCTTGGGTATGAAGGACAATATGCCGAACTTCATACAGTTGTGAAAGTTTATTAATCTGTGTTTCAGAGAGGATTTTGTAATTTTTGGTTAAAGGCAGATGCTCAAAATCTGAATCTTCTGCTGCTCGCTAAAAGCAGCAGTAGAACAATGCTCTGTCCAACTCTTTGGGCCAGCTTTCTGAAACTCAGCTGAAATATTCAACTCAAAATTACACACATCTATAGGGAAGGCATAAAGCATTGGATTTTCTTGGCTAATGAAGCTTGCCTGGAACAACAATTGAGCTTTGTTAATTTGGTTGATGAACCACCTGAGTTTAGACGCATTCTATTGGCAGATTCTTGGGATGTGCCTAATTTCAGATTTTCATAGATCCTTAGATTTGATTAAATCTTTGCTAATGTGTAGTACAGTCTCATACAGTTATGCTTAGACTCTTTGTACATGATTTATACTTTCATTGTTCCCAGTGTATCATGATTCTTAAATCCAAATTGGAAAATATGCTTCATAAATAAAGGCCCTGTGACTTATATTCAGGAAAAAGATCGAGAAAGACATCTATAATTCATTTGAAGAATATCTGTAATAAAGAGTTATAATAAATTTGGTTCAAAGAGAAAATTAAACAAATATACCTCTAATTTCTTTCTCAATTTTTCGTGCCCTTTTAACAGGAAATGCACAGGAAAATAGCATGAGAGGAATATAATCCATCCTATTGTCAGCACTATCACCCTGCACTTGAAGTAAAATGCATCAGCATGTGCATAAAAGGCATAAGCAGCAAGCAAGATTAAATTAACTTCAACAGATGCAATCTCACAGTCCTACTGTTATTCATGTATCACAAAGACAAAGTTTAGCATATTGCTTATAACTAACCACAGAAAGGTGAAGAAACGGCGCCAACTGATCAAAATGTACAAATATTCTATCACCTTCCATTCTAAGAGAGGAGTTGGATCAGAAATTGGTAACTTGTGCAATACAATCATCAAAAAGTCAAGAAGCTGTTAATCAAGGACGGAAAGAGGCTAACTTCATCTCATTCAACCTATCTAAATAAAGCCAAATATACATGGATTATTCTGCCTGTCAATGTATGGATACACTAAAAAACCTCACCTTAATGGGAAAAGAAACCCGTATCTGACAACAACTCCCAAGCACCACAAAGGGAACAAGTATATATTCCAGTTCCAAGGTTCTGGGGGATTTGATTTGAAGCATCTTGTAAATGAGTCCTGTTGTGCAGCAAGAAAAGAAAAGAAGAGTATATATATATAAGTCATCAAGTTTCTTCAGGGAGGTATAACGCTAAGGCATTTCACTAAACAACAGGGAATGACAATATGGAGAGTAGTGAGCACCAAAAGAATATGACAAACATAATAAGGAATCCAACAATTCATAGTTGAAGATTACAATAGCAGTGCCTGCATACTATACTTGGGTTAAACATTCCTTGAAATCAGATTCTGTAAAGGTTCAAGTGCACCAATTTCTAAAGGGACAGATCAGCAGAAAAGTAATTAAAAAAAAAACTCCCCTAGAACTAGAGAAGAACAGATAAAGAGACGGTTGAATAGGCGTTAAATAATTGTTTGCCCTAATTTACTAGATTGGAGTTCCAACAGTAAGAATCCCACGAGGCAGACATCACATCGAAATTTAATAAATTCAGAAAAACTGAGAGGCGGGAGGGCTTACATCAACAATGGCACCAGCTGCCTCAGTTAGAGTCGGCGAAATATCGAGCAAATCGCGCCTAAATACCCAAAAAATAATTGCTTAGACGCATTAGCAAACCAAAATAAACAAACAGACATATATTTAGATAACATGCAGATGACAATAAACAGTACAGAGAGCGGAGGATACAGAAGAAAATTACAGGCGGAGCTGGCCGTGGGGCTCTTGAATGGATCCGGATGGAAGATAGTCCTCGATATTAGGGCGATCCAAATCCAATTCAGAGCTCGACGTGTTTAGCTTACTCATCGTCTTCTTTACCTTATCGTAGGCGTCGCTGTTGCAAAAACATGCGCCACGGTGTATTTCTGTCTCAGCCCCCAACACTTATTATTCCTCTTCTTGCGGGGTGGGTGATTGCCCTGATATTGTCGTCGTACTCACGGGTCACGCAGCCGCAATCTCACACAAAGAAACACACATTGAGAGAGAGAGAGAGGGAGAAGGAGAGGGAGGTTGGTTGGTTGGATCAAGAAACTCTATTGATTTCACGCACGCAATCCAAAGCCACGTGGCATCTGGGTCTTGTCCGCCTGAGATTTAAATATTGTCGCCGTGTATTTTCCGAGCGACTTTAGTTGGCCAAGTCAGGGACTAAACTAGAGATGGCGAGTGCGAATCTTCTACCATATCCACATAGATAAATAGATCTGGATGTGAAAAAAAGCCCAATGAAAATGTGGCAAAAATTGGGCCGTAAGTTGGGCCTTCTCGGCTGTAGAACTTAGCCCAAAGTAGAGCCCAGAAGAATTATAAATCTGCTAACTCGCTCTTCTCCAACTAATTTACATGTTATATTTTTTGAGTATTTCCTCTCCTTCGTTTCTAAAATCATTATTACATTATAAAATGAGCCATTTTGTTATTACGAAAACAGAGATTCATGGTCAATTTCAATTCTAACATAAACTTTAACAACAAACTTTTTCAATTATAGACATCCAATAATAATGGTACAAATATTATGGATATGTTTCAATTCCAGTCTTCCATAATTTTATGATTTACTTTTGGCTTCCTAAAAACATCTTACATTACTACCTTCTCTTTCTCCTTTGTGATGGAACTCTTGACTCTCCGACCAAAACAAAAACTATAGAATAAGGATTCTCATCTTCAATAAATGAAGTAAGTCTTCATTTTGTGAGAGCACGATCCATCTAAACCATAATTTTTTTTTTTTAATTGAAACATTTTTCTTATTGGTCTGCACGTCTTTCTCATATTTGACTCTATATAATTTTTGTAAAATATTAATTATACAATTTTCTATTTATTAATTCCATATTATTACCAGATTGCTTGTCCGCAATTTATTTACAGCTTAGAGCTGGGCATGATCTCTTAGATTTTAGTTGTCAAGTGAATTGTTTGAAGCTTAACTGTAGTTGTATGAGCTCTTAATAGATTACACTGATATCCATCGACCATCAACTATATAAGGAGAAACTTAGAATTCGGTGTTCTTCTTCATCAGAAAATTGCAGTAGAAACGCTAAAATGTTCCTTTCTTCAATACCATTTTACGCTTATTTTCCAAAATTAATCCTGAACAAGGTATGTATCTCTTTTCATAGTACAGTGACATCCTCTCAGTTATTAAAAAAATAAACTATGCATCTCTTAAAATTACAGGATCAAGATTGGAAATACTGTTTTTCTTTCCCATGTATGCTTGGTAGTTAAGTTAGATTTATGGCTCAAATCTTAAAAATATTGTGGTATGTGGTAAGAAAACTTAAACTGTAAACATGGTGGTTGCCAACATTGTTCGATAAGTACAACTGAACTGAAACTTGGACGTTTGAAGTTGTTGTGCTGTTGCGGTGCTTTTTTCTTCAAGAATCAAATCATAGAGAAAGCAAATGCTGAGCTTAGCCATTCCCACCACTTAGTTTCTCTTTCTAAAACATTCTGCCGTAGCATGATGGGGAAGAAAGGGCTGAGAGATAAATTGATAGGACCGCACATCTTACAGGTTCTAATATTCCGGCACCACCAGCGCCGCCCCAGCCTCCTCCCTCTGCTATCCGCCATGTGCGGCTGCTTGCTTCTTCTTTCTGTATCTCTCTCGTTTCTCTCTCCTCCCATCACCAACCACATTCATGGCCACCACCTCCTTCATGAGACCTCTGTAAGGCACTCAGAGTTTATTTATCTCTTGCCCAACTCTATAGTAAGTAATCAACATTTTTGTACTAATTTTGAAGTCCAGCGATGGAGTCCAACTCGACATGAAGATCAAGAAAGAGAACATGTTTCGCGTTCCAGTGAGTATATCTGAATTCATATATGATTTAACTATAATTATTTGTTAATGAGTAGCTGTTGTGTTTGGTGAAGATCACAGGAGGAAGCTTAGGCCGTGAATTATGGATTTCAAATCGATCCAATTTATTTTACGGATGCAGCAATGCCAGCAACAACTTTAAAAGTAGTCATCCATCACCTTGTCATCAGGACTAACATTCATTTATCATAAAAAAATGTGGTAGAGAAAAAGAAATTTTTGTTAAGATGCTTAAACCAGATACCTGATCCCGGGTTGTTCTGATACGTGTTATGAACTATGTATTGCAGCTGCAGAGATGAATACAGAACCCAATAGATACTTGTTGGTTGCAACAAGTGGAGGCCTAAATCAACAAAGGACAGGGGTATGTAATTAAATCTTGCTTTATATACTGATATATAACAAAATCTGATGATCCAAGATTGTTGATGCTATATAAAGTGTAGTAATTATAAGTTGGAGCACTGATTTTCCTACATAGATAACGGATGCTGTTGTTGCCGCTTATATATTGAATGCCACCCTGGTCGTGCCTAAGCTGGATCAAGAATCTTTTT
The DNA here is from genome assembly GCA_028749325.2 of Caryopteris x clandonensis. Taxonomy (NCBI): domain Eukaryota; kingdom Viridiplantae; phylum Streptophyta; class Magnoliopsida; order Lamiales; family Lamiaceae; genus Caryopteris; species Caryopteris x clandonensis. Next base: position 10,413,488 of record JAPYKT020000009.1, on the reverse strand, counting down.
GGGAGGATTCCAGGTTTTGTGATAAAACAAACTTCAATATATTGTTTACTGAATGGGATTATTGACTAATGGGGAATTTTTTGGCAGCAACTTCTCAGACATCTTCGATGTGGACTGGTTTATCACACACCTATCAAAAGATGTGAAAATTGTAAGACAGCTTCCTGAAAAGGCAGGGGGAGTCATAACTAGTCAGGTTCCAAGGAAATGCGATCCAAAATGCTATGGGAATCGTATATTGCCCGTGTTTGAAAGGAAGCGCGTACGTATCCGAATCCGAATCCTCTACAGAGAGTAATTAATATGTGTTTATTGAGAAGAAGAAACTGAAAGTAGAAAGATTGGTTGTGTTTCAGGTGCAGGCTGTTGAGCTTATGAAGTTTGACTACAGGGTGTCTAATTGGCTTGACGAAGATTTACAGAAACTGAGGTGTCGAGTTAACTACCATGCTTTGAGGTTCACCCAACCCATTCTTGATATGGGTCGGAAATTAGTTGAGAGGATGAGAATGAAAAGCAAGCATTTTGTTGCATTACATTTAAGGTATAAAAACAATTTATTTGCTCAATCTTTTGATTCATCTCATGCATGAGTATAATTGCTGAAAATTAACGGCAGATATGAAGCCGATATGCTGGCATTTTCCGGGTGTTACTATGGTGGAGGAGAGAAAGAAGTGACAGAACTAGGTGCATTGCGAAAGAGATGGAAAAACTTACACGTGAGTCTACATATATATTTGTCCTCATCATTCTTAATAACTATCGACGCCACACATTACTACTACGTTTTTCAGACAAAGGATCCAGAGAGGGAAAGAAGGCAAGGAAAATGCCCGCTAAGTCCTGAGGAAGTTGGGCTTATGCTGAGAGCATTGGGTTTTGGGGACGATGTCCATTTGTATGTAGCTTCGGGTGAAGTATACGGCGGTGAAGAAACAGTGGCGCCTCTAAAAGCCCTCTTCCCAAATTTCCATACTAAAGAGACGATGGCCACCAAGGAAGAGCTAGCCGAATTTTCATCCTATGCGTCTCGTATGGCTGCATTGGACTTCATTGTCTCCGATGAAAGTGATGTCTTTGTCACCAATAACAACGGAAACATGGCCAAGATACTCTCTGGAAGAAGGCATATATCTATGTTTTCAACTCTTTTAGTCAAAATCATGCTGCAGGTTTGGGTTCTAAGATCACTTTTTTTGTTTATTATTATTATTATTGCAGGAGATACTTTAGTCACAAACCAACAATCCGTCCTAATGCCAAAAAACTACACAAGTTGTTCCCAAACCGGGACAACATGACATGGGATGTGTTTTCGTCACATGTCCGGAAATTTCAAATTGGTTTCATGGGAGAGCCAAATGAGGCAAAACCGGGAAAGGGTTCGTTTCATGAATACCCTTGGTCTTGCATATGCAGATTCTAAAAATGATTGGGCAGAAGCAGAATAGAGAGCAACGGTACAAAAACCAACTACTTAGTTATATGCATGCTTAAATAAGGGATCAAGGACAGGTCAGAATCAAGCTTTTTCTCTTATTGGATCCACCATTTTTTCTTACATAATCTTTGCCTTAAATTGAAGGCAATTCATCGTGGAAAGAGTGATTTGTACATTGACAGTATCCAATCTCTTATCATTTCATTGGTAATTTGAGAAAAGCATTTAATGAGAAACACTTTCCATTAATAATATTTTGATGAGTTAGCATTTTGGTTTCACTATTTCTAATTCACTCAACTATTTTATTTGTAGTAGTTTGAGTTTCAAATAAGAATTAATCATAAAACATAAAAATATTAAATATTTTAACCTTTTTTTTTTTCTTTCTGCAACTCATACTTTTAACTTCTTTTTCTTTTCTTTTTGTTTTACTAAAATTTTAAAATTCAAATAATATTTTTATTTAATTTTTTAACATGTAATGTATCAAATTAGTCTTCTTTTCACAAATTTTGATTTGATACCAATATTGCATATCAAAAAGAAAAACTATACCCAATAGACATTATTTATTTTTACTTTAATATGTGTTGGATTTGAATCAATAATAAGTTATTATATAGATTTATTAGCAATATAAAAACTAGTAGATGATTTTTTATAAAATAAAGATATTATCCTATTTAAATTATATAATTAACTGTTTTATTTTAATATTTTTATTGGTTTTAAATATTTTTTGTTGAGTTCGAGTAATGATAGCAGCTTGGACAAATTGAGTTTGAATTTTATAATTCACTTTAAATTGTCGTGTTATTTGTTATTTATTATAAACAATTTCTGAGTTTTGAGATAAAGATAATTCAATATAATATATAGAAACTATACTTCAAATTAATTTAAGTAAAATTTTAAAATTTCAAAATTTGTATATTGACTACATATTGAAATACTACTCAATATTTAATTTATAAATAAATCTCTGCCGTTAATAAACCCTATGCAATTCAATCACTAATCATTCAATTATGCTAATTCCAAATGGGTCAAATCTTTATATCTCTCTTCATCCAACTAATACCCTTCTACCTTTGTGGTTTTAAAACTTTTGAAATGACCCACCACCATTACAGACCTTGAATATTGTGTTAAAGTGACAATTTTTTTTTTTTAATTATAATTGAAAGACGGGGTGAAATTTTAAGAGAGAATCACTATCATGTAAATCTAAAATAAATTAAAAAAAAAAAAAAAAAAAAAAACTTGATGAAGAAATACATGTAGATATACACAAACACATGTAAAATTCTAAAATATTGGGTTACTTATTTGGAAAGAGGTATACCTACAACATATAGACCTTCATTGCTGACCCATGTTTTGAATGAGGTACTTATACCTACAACATACTATATCTTTTTATCATACATTCATATAAATACATAATTGACTAATTTCTATCATATAAAAGCATAATAGTTCCATAAAACTATAGAAATATCATTTTTCTGCTTAAATTTTATTTTACTAATTTTGACAAAAAAAAAATTTGGCGCATGGTATTGCACGCACTCAAATAATAGAGCACGTGTGGTGAACCCACTCAGATGAGGTGAGATTATGGTAAAAAGTTGTTGGCCAATCACCTTTTTACTTTTTTATATTTTTTTTTGCACTTTTTCACCTCAAATTTCAATTGTCTATAATTTTTACTTCTCAATTCATTTTTTTATGAAAAACGTATCAAATTAATTCTTTTTGCAAGATCTTTAATGATATTCATAATGTATATATAAAAATATTTTGTAAAAATATTAAATATTTGTATTTTACTTGTTTATACAAAATAATATTATATTAAAAGTATATTTTATATATTATGAGTTTTATTTTTAAAAAATAAATTATTATTTTATGAAATTATTCATTGAGTAACAAAATATCATATGACACCATATTACAACCAAACTACATAATTTAATAATTAATTATTTTTAAATATAATTATTATAAATATTACAAATTGGACATGGTAAGAAACAAATACTAATTTATTGTAAATTGTGGGGTATTTGATAACACAAATGCTTGATGATAAGGGAAGTATGGCATGCCGAAGAATTGATTTCCTAAAATAATTTATTATTGTACATAATAAAAGAAAAAAAATTGAAAATTGATAATTGATGGTCCACGATGCACCGACGAGCCCGCAGGGGCCTTTTCATCAAAACTTAAAAGCAACAAGTACACATTAATTCGTATCATTCACTCCCTCATCCAACACACACACACACACACATATGTATATATATCAATAACTTCAATTTACATATTTTTTCTCTAAAGTAATTAGAGAGAGAGAGAGAGAGAGAGAGAGAAAGTCCCAAAAGAAAAAATATTGTTTTGTAATAAAAGATGGTGTAGATGGGCATAACAAAGTTAAGATGGATTAGGGAGGAGAGCAGCAGAAGGAAACATGAAGGTATGTCCACAATTTTAATAAATAATTGATTAGGGTTTTGTGTAAAAGGTATAAAAATATGGAAGGCATGCATGTGTCCGTACATTCCCATAGATTCATACTACACTTATAAATAATATTAGTGTATTTTCCCACATATATTTTTTTGGTGAATTTAATATATAATTTGAAGAGAAAGCGATATATTATATAATAAAAATAAATTATTCATAAAATAACAAAATAGATAAATTTAATGAGATATTTTCAGAATCGAACTTTCTGTAAAATAAAAGAGTCTGTCGCCTTGGCCCTTAAAAATTATAAAATTTTAAAAATTAAAAATTATTTAGATATATATGTATATATATAATATATATATTTAATTGAATTTTGACCTAAAATATTTACTGAGTAGGAATAACTAATGTAGATTGAGTTTGAAAGAAAATTGAATATGCTGAGCAATTGGTATGTATGTAGAGCGGGTCCAAAATTGGTATCGGGGGGACCCGCACGTTGCATGAGAATCAATGAAGCAAAGTTACATGAGATAATATCCTTAATTTGTTAGGGAAAAAGAAAAAGAAAAAGGGGAATAATATGGAATATGCGTTTGCTTTATTGAAAGAGCATTATGATTAAAATTGATAGGTAAAGTTTAAAGTAGCAGCAAATCCCCCCCTCGCCACCTGCCTGGATATTCTCTTTTATTCTACTACCCCTCTATTCATTCCATTCCACTTCTTCAAATTACCATTTTACCCACATTATATATTTTTATATTAATTAAGTTCATTTTTTTGCTGATATGCCCTGATTTTCGTTATTATTAGTTATATTTATATAATTAAATTAATTATTATTCAAATTCTCTTAACCCTTGTTCCCCCATCCTCTTTATGCTCTCTTTTCTTGTATTTCCATACTTAATTGCTTTTCTTTCCAAATCACAGGATATTCAATTCATCACTGGTGCTTTCTTTGATAAACAATGCATTATCTGAATTGGATTAACTCGAACAATATTGGAGAATAGAAAATGTAACAAATCAAATTGTTTGTGTGGACCTAAAATAAGAAAAGTTAAACAATTCATACATGTATATGTCAACGTCAATGCTAGTGGAATTCATGCTAGTGGAATTCTAACGATAAAGTCAGTCAACAATTTAAATCGTTACATTATATATGAACTAGAAAATCAAAAGAAAAAAATTGATGTTAAAAATCATTATAATAGAGTGATGGAGAAAGTATGAAAGGAGAGATTGGATGCAATCATCAACATGAAAAAAATAAAAATTATTTTATCAAATATTTAGGGGAAATATAAAATATTCCCTGACTAAAATATTATTTGAATAATTAAAATATATGAACATATAAATTAGAAATTGGATTGGAGGAAGTATTGGATTTAGTTGCATTAGTTCCGTTATATAGTTTGTTGATTGATTATTGACTAAAACAAATGTAATCATGATGTGCACCTTTTTCCAGTGATTCTATATCATAATTATTCCCATTTGCTTGTACGAGAAGAATAAAAGATTATAGATTAACTCTGAGTGGATTTTCTTTGTTATCATCAAATTCTATCCAAACTCTCTTTTGTGAGTGTCTCTGTTTTTTTTTTTTTTTTTTTTTTTTGAGGAATGTTTAATTTTATGTAAATTGTTTTTTGAAAATACTTATAATTAAAATAATTTGATTATAGGTCTAAAAATAATGTTTTTGGATTTGAGGTGCTGAAAATACCATCTTCAATATCTAATGTCCATAGATATGTGTTCACGCCCAAATTTATTGCATGAGTTTAATTTGTGCACTATAAATTATGCTGGGAATTTAAATTCTGAAATAATTTAAGAGATATTATTGTTTGGAAAATTAGAGAAATAGCATAATTTTACGACAAATGAATATGTTTGTTGTGAGACAGTTATAAATGGCTTATGCAAGATCATGTTTCTCAGAAGTTACGAAAAAATGAAAAATATGAAAAACTAAAAAATAAAATACGCATTTAGCAAAGTCGGATTTCAAATATTAAAATACAAAATTTATATTTTTTTGAGATGTAAATTAGTTTAATAAAATTCTATTATATATGCAATTTCAAAATAAATAAAACTTAGCATATTTAATTTTATTTTACAATTTTATAATTTCAAATTTTGAATTTTGTTTGAGCCATTTAAACCTACATTTAAGAGTCCTACAAAAACTGGAAAAAAAAGGGCTAATAAATGTTTTTGGGAGGATGAAATAATGAGATGTTGGGGGCAAAGTGGATTTTAGGCGAATGAGGGTTGACGAGGATATACAAGTCAAACATACAGGCTACTAGGCAACTAGGTCCTCCACTGCATTTTACATAGAATCAGAATCACCACCTCCTTCCTCCTCCTTCACACAACACCCGCACTTACTCTCTCTACTATCCGACGCCACTCCCTCCTGCCAATTCCCATAAAAACAAAACATACCATATAAAAAGAAAGATTCTCTCTTCACCATTCTCCTTTTTCTCCCCCACCCCATCCATCATTCCTTTTCTCCTCCACCATGCTTTAAAATATTCACCACTGAATATCTGTATCAGAGTTTTCATGGGGTGCAACACCTCCAAGATCGACGACTTACCCGCCGTCGCTTTATGCCGTGATCGCTGTGCTTTCCTCGACGAAGCCATGCGACAGCGTTTCGCCTTTGCCGAAGCCCATGCTGCTTATCTCCATTCTCTCAAGGCCGTGGGTCTTTCTTTCCACCGTTTTTTCAACCAAGATCTCGACAATTCCGCTTTAGGCCCCTCATCGCCGCTTCTTAACCTCCCCCCTCAGAAAAAGGGAGACCCTCTCCCACCCGAATCGCCCGGTTCGTCGCCGGCCAAAATTCAGCACCATCTCCACTCGCGCTCTGACTCCGGTTCGCATCTCCATTTCAACTCCGATTCCGATGGCGAGGATGGCTCCGGTTCAGACTCTTTGCATCATCATGATGGAAATTCTCCGGTTCATCAGCAGCAAACCTATGGCGGCGGGTACGATTTCGACCCTCCTGGAGCCCATGTCGGCGGCGGGTTTATGAATATAAGTTATATGAAAAAGGAAACGACGCCGTCTGTAGTGTACACACAACGGCTCAACCAAGAAACTATGCGTATTGGTGAATCTTCTGCTTCGTATTATCCTTATCCTAATGATTATTCAAATTATGGTGGTGGAGGTGGATTTTTCGGTTCTTCTTCTGCACCAGCTCCTGTGTTGGTGGCTTCGACTTCGAGAGCGCCGCCACCTCCGCCGTCACCACCAAAAAGCTCGACGTGGGAATTCCTGAACCCGTTTGAGCCATTTGAGAAGTACTATCCTGCTTACACTCCAAGTCATGACTCAAGGGAGGTAAGGGAGGAAGAGGGAATACCCGATTTAGAGGATGAGGATGATGAGATCGTGAAGGAAGTTCATGGTGATCAGAAACTAGTGGAGGGCGGAAGAAGCAGCAGCTCGAAGCCGGTGGCATCAGAAGAGGACGACAAAATGGCCAACGACGCTGAATTACAGCATACGGTGCATAAGAATGCGGTCGAGGGATCCAAAGATCGTGGCGGTGCTGCCGAATTTAAGCCCCGTGTTGGATTCAAGGATGATTTGGAAGTTGTCAAAGAGATTCAGGTTCAATTTCATCGTGCTTCGGAGTGTGGAAACGACCTTGCTAAGTTTCTAGAGGTTGGAAAGCTTCAATATAAAGCGAAAAGCAGCAGCCATCATGGTAAATATTTGATTTTTATGTGTTGATTGGGCTATTATCAAATTAGGAGCTAACTTGATGGTTTATCTATGCAGTTTCTTCCAAGATATTGCATTTACCTGCAGTATCCTCACAGGCATCTAAAACCTCTGATAGTGATGCTCCTGCCTTGTTAGAGATCCATCAAGATGTGGAGCTGACTTCTAAAAATCTTTCTTCAACTCTACATAAGCTATATCTCTGGGAGAAAAAAATGTATGAAGAAGTTAAGGTACACTAACACTGTAATTCTTTCATTAACTCCACATTCTTGTTTCTTTTATCTATTCCCTGATACAATAATATTCTATGCTTTTAAGCCTTTTGGACAGTTGTAGTTGCTTCATTATGCCATCATGATGTCCTCACTATATTGTATGTGGTCCCCCTCCGCTTTTCGTTTTTTTTTTTCAAGAAGACATTCGAGGATTAAATGCAATGTTTTTTTTTTTTTTTTTTTTTTTTCTGTCATACTAAATAACATTGATTTCTCATCCATATTTTGGGGATGCACCCAATGCATTAGCAGTAATTTCTGAATAGCCATGGCATTGTTCTTCAACTGCCTCATAGGAAATTGTGAGCTAGCCTTTGACTTGTGTCATTCTGATGGATTTATGTTTTGTTGTCTGCCAATCTTTGTTTAACTATTTGTGTTGTTCTTGATTCAAATATGTATTGTTTGTGTCTCTCCAGATTGCGAGACTGATATACTGATCATTCTTTTAGCATTTGAGCAAGACCAATTTTTGATTAAAAGAGCTAATGTTTTCTGTACGTTGTCCTTTACAGGTAGAGGAGAAAATGAGAGTTCTGCAAGAGCGGAAGTCCCAAAAAGTGAAGCGTATGGATGAAAGAGGTTCTGAGGCTCAGAAAGTTGATGCAACCAGAAGTTTGGTCAGAAGCCTCTCCACAAAAATCAAAATTGCAATTCAGGTAGTCGATAAGATCTCAGTGAAGATAAGTAGGTTGAGGGATGAGGAATTGTGGCCACAGCTAAATGAATTCATCCAAGGGTATGTGAATCCCTATGGGTATTTTGCAAACTAAAACTGCTTATCCTGGATCATGTTGCTCCAAACTTCAGCCTTGATTTTTCTTCTGTGCTAACTGTTTGTTTTTCCCATACTTTGTGATTTGTGGTTGGGTTTGGTTCGGTTCTCGTTCAGATGATTGACACTCGCGCCTCCCAGCTATCTTGCACGCTCTATTGATCCTATGATTTCGATTTGAGAAGCATATCTTATGGAATTGGGAGAAAACAAATTAATTGTCCAAGGTAGTAGATAGTATGAATGGTAGTTGATATGAGCTGCTGGGGCAGTATGGCATTGCAGCAATGAATTTAGGCATTATGTTAGATTTTACAAACAACCTGATTTGGAAGCAAGTATCAAGCTGAAGCCTAGAGAAAAGGAGAATATTACAGTGTGAAGTCTCAGATATATATAACCCACACACCTTAAGTTATGGCAACATAATCAACCTCGAAGCTAATGAACTTATTCATTGCCTTCAGCATTTCAAAAAAGTTTGCAATCAGTCCCCCCCCCCCCCCACCCCCCTTTCTTTAACCACAGGATCTCATCTCCCTTTTTTCTAATTAGCCCTCACACTTTAGCCATTCACCATCACTCACTGTGACGACACTCCTTCGTATTCCTCATTCACTCCTTTGCTTTGTTTGTTGAAGAGGATAAGTGGCAACATTTGCATGACTATGACCTGGTTTTTCAGCTTTCTGCAGTGGCATTCTTCCTAGCGAGAGAGAACTCGCATTTTGATTTTCCTTTTATTATTTTCCTCTCTGTTGTACCTTAATTTCTGTTCAGTGCCTTTTCTATTCTTATGTTAGTATTTGGAAGTAAATTGTATTAGCTCGTTTTTCTGGACAGCACTAATAATTCAAAATTAATGAAGCTCTCATGTTGTAATTTTCAATAGAATGTGATTAGCTTGATTTTTCTCTATTCTCACTATTTGGAAGTGATTTTGATTAGCTTGCTTTTCTCAGTAGCACTATTCAAAACCAAAAAGTTTCTCATGGTGAATTTTCCAATGGCTTTATTGTAGGTTCACTAGAATGTGGACGTCCATGCTGGAGTGCCACCGCAATCAGTGCCAAGCAATTGGAGAAGCCAAACATTTAGATGCCATTGCATTCCACAACAACTTCACCGATTCTCATTTTGAAGCCACTCGCCAGCTTCAGCATGATCTCATTAATTGGACTCTGTGGTTCTCTCGTTGGGTTGATGCGCAAAAGGCTTATGTCCGAGCATTGAACAACTGGCTCATGAAATGTCTCCTCTATATTCCTGAGGAGACCACTGATGGGGTAGCTCCATTCTCTCCCGGTAGAATCGGGGCACCCCCAGTGTTCGTCCTTTGTCATCAGTGGTCACAATCGCTGGACAGAATATCCGAAAAGGGGGTGGTCGATTCTATGAGAGACCTAGCATCGAACGTCCTTCAGGTGTGGGAACAAGATAAGGCTGAAATGCGTCAAAGGATGCTGGCGAATAAAGACGAGAGGAAAGTTAAGAGCCTGGAAAAGGAAGACCAGAAGATACACAAGGAGATTCAGGCATTAGACACTAGGATTGCTGGAGTGGACAATGGTGCGCGGTTGAGGGGGCATCATCTGGTGTATCAGAGTGAGACGAGTAAGGGAAGAAGCCTTCAGGAAAGCCTACAACATGTTGTTGAGGCCATGGGAGGGTTCAGTGCAAACTCTTTGAAAATGTACGAGGAGCTATTGCAACGGATTGAAGATGACCAGCTTGCCGTGCCCGTGACAAATAATAAATAATGGTGCAATGATTCAAATACTTGTGGAAGAAGAGAGAAGCAAGGCATCTCAACGATTTTGAGCATTCATTTTTGAGAAATAAGGTTAATCATGTGTAAAGAAGTAGAAGATCTATGAATAATAATGTAGTTGTATCAAAAATTATTTTTAGAGTCAAATGGAATTTGAATCTGGAATGGGGGTTGGGTTGGAGAATGGATAAATTGTGTAACCGTTGTGATGTCCAAACCTTGAGGAGTTAAGACAGCCAATCTTTCAACTGAGATGGAGATGGACAATGGATGTGACAGAACAGGAAGAAATAGGGGTTACATTGCATCGTAATGTCTTTATCCTACAAGTAAAGCATTAATCGTGTGGCTGGATGTTCAAAAACATAATCTCTATTTTGTTCCTTCTTTTTTAACCAACCAAAATGTTTGTGAAGACTAGAGTGGTGATTCTGCACAAAAAAATTTAACCACTCCTTTTTTTTTGTTAATTTGTTTTTTCTCATCATATATCATCTTTTCTCTTTTTACTATTCATGTTTTCTATCAATATAGAGTATAACATATTTTCTTCGACATTAATAAACATTAAATTTAAGCATACCCTCTTATTGAAATCAGTTAATTAATGAAATAAAATAAGTTTCATTTCACTTATTTACAAAAAAGAATCGCATCTAACTATATTTATACCAATATATGAATAAATTAGTCTATATATAATCAGGGATGTTAAAAGGGCCATGCCCCGACGGGCCGGCCCGTTTAGCCCGAAAAGTTTTAGGGTTAGGGCTTGATTTTATTAGCCCGTTTAAAAGTCAACCCGTTTAACCCGAGCTCGATTAGCCCGAAGCTATATAGGGCTAGCCCGCTTAGGGTTAGGGCTAACCCGATAGCCCGAACTTTTCTTCTTATTTGTCTATTTTTTAATATCGAATTAATAATATACACCATTTTTAATTATTTTTCATATACCATATTTGATTTTTAGTAGAATATATTAAAATTTATATTTAATTACTAGAAGATTCTAAATAATGTCATTTAAATTTAGAACTTAAATGTAACATGATTTTAAATTTTATGACAATGAATGCTCTTAAAACTATTATTGAGAGCATGAAATAGTGTATACGACTTAAATGTTTGAATCTTTAAATTTTGTATAGTGATATAAAAGTTCTAAAATATATAATCTTTTAATGTTATCTAAAATTGTATTTTAAATAGAGCATAAATTGCATTTAATTAAAATTTTAAATTTAAATATATAATTTGACTATTTTGACTTATAGCCCGATAGTGGCCCGATTAACCCGAAAACTGCTAGGGTTAGGGTTAGGTTCACCATAATCAAGCCCATTTAAATTGACCCAATTAAATCAAGGCCCGATTAACTCGAAACCTGCTAGAGCTAGTCCGAAACCGACAGGGCTAGCCTGTTTAACACCTCTATATATAATAATTTACTATTCTGTCCCTCCAAATGTTCCAAATGTGGAAATATTAAGATAATTTGTCAAACTTTCATGAGTTGATATTTTTTTTTTTAAATATATTTTCAATCTGTTTAAATAAAAATTATTTATTTATTTATAATTCATTTTAAACGTATAATATATCGAATTAATTATCTCTACCCATATTTCATATATTAATATGAGATATTTGATTAAAAAAATATAATTATTTTGTGATTATGTTTGAATATATATTGTTTATTGTATCATTTGTATAGGATTTTAGCGGCAAATATTATTGTAATAATTTTTTTTCAAAAGCTTATCAAATAATTTGATTTTTACAACAAAGGAATATGATTTTTTACATGTTACTACTAGTAAAATAATAAAATATTATGAATATTTTCTTAATTATTAATTTACTATAAATTAAATTATATATATTTTAAATATAGTACAAATACAATACTAATTCTAAATTAAAAGAGATGAATAAACTCCGACCCGCAATACAACAGACCCGAAGAGAAGGCAATGGATGAAGACATTATAATTTACAGACGTGGTGAAGAAAGCCTATTCCCGCGCATCCATGCAGCCACCCTTTCTTGGTACATGCGACAGTCGGTGACACTATTAAATTCTCATCACCAACTTCATATCCATTTAATTATCTTTTTCGATTTTCTTCTTTTGCAGATGACGACGTGGGTGCAACATGGCGCGGACACTGCTCGACAGAATCCCACATCGGAAAAGGGTCGGGATCCTCTGTCTCCCCTCACCTCCATCATATAAAACCATGAAATATGCCATAAGACCATACTCACTCCCAAGTCCCACAAATTAAAGAACCATGATTTCCACTCCTCTGAGGTCTAGACTTCTAAGCCACACTCGTTCTTCTAGCTTGCCTTCAAGATCACACCCTCTTATTCCACACTTCAACGATCACTTGCACAGACTCAACTCTTGTGAATCCACCTCTTCATCCTTATCTTCAATCACCAAAAGACTGCATCTTCTTGATGATCTATACAACTGTGTTGATGACTTGTTGCTTCTGCCTCACACGCAGCAGCTTTTCGCCCGAGAATCGCACGAGAAATGGGTCGAAGAAATATTGGAAGGATACCTCGGCCTTGTCGACGCTTGTGCCACGGCTAAAGATTTCGTCTTCCATGCCAAGGAATTCGTGCTCGATTCTCTCTCAGTCCTTAGGCGCAGACGTGACTCGGATGATCATCTTCCCGCCTTCTTGAATTCAAGGAAGACGACGAAGAAGATGATACACAAGTCTTTGAGAAATATCGCTAGTTTCAGGAATAAACCTTCTGTTTTGGCATTGGATAAGGAGCAAGAAACCATTGCTGTCATAAGCATGTTGAAGGAGGCTGAGTCCGCGACTCTACAACTCATTGAGACGGTGTTGTTTGCTATTTCTGGATCGAAGGGCTCCAGGCTGAGTGGCTGGTCTCTTGTTTCCAGGCTGATGAACCCGAGAAAATTTTCGGAACAAGATGTTGAGTTCGGAGAGCTGGATGCTACCTTGTACAAGCTTGTTAGTTTTAGGACATCAAAATGTGATGCGACGATGCAAGTTGATGAGGTGCATCAGCTGTTGAGAGAGATGGATGTAAGCATCCGACTTGTCGAAGAAAAAGTCGAGGGTTTGTTCAAGCGTCTGATCAAGACAAGAGTTTCACTACTCAACATGCACAGCCTGTAGTTGAATCAAATGTTTGTAATAGGGACTTTGTAGATGTTACTAAATTAATTTTACTTGTAAATGAATCACACTTGTATGAAAATGAGAGGAAATCCAATATTATTCAATGATATCATCATATCAATTTCTTACACCAATGGTTAATTGTTTTTATTTTTATTGCAATATAAAGAAATGAACTAACACGTGGTTTTCTTGTAATGAAGCTGAGTTATAAGTTCACCATAACATAATTAGTTTGCTTTATTTTCCTCTGCCTCAGTTCAATTTCATGTCTATTACAAGGAAACATGAGTCTCAGTTGATTAATGATCTCCGAGTTTGGAGAAAATACAACAGCTAAAGCCACACGAGGGCCTTGAATAGTTTAATGATCATCAGAGTTGTCGAGATTCCAATTGCCTGTTAAGACAGGACAATGACTGACCAAATCATTAATGGGATGTTTTTTTTATTTAAAAAAGTTTAATCCTGAATATACACGCTTTGAGCAATGAGGAAAACATATTAAAAATACAGAGGAAATTTGTCGTTTCTGCTAATCGACAGGTTGAAGCCGTCCGTGTGCAACTGTAGAAGATTGAGAAGATGATGCAGATCCTACCTGCCTTCATTATGAAACAATATTTTGAGATACACTCAGATTTTGGAAATAAATAAAGATGGGATGAAGACTTGGCCAAAAATAATGTGATGCAGAGTCATGTGATTATGCAGTACGTCAAAGCCACTCGTGTAGACAACACATTTGCATGTGAAATTATGCTAAGAAATCAATGGATAAATCTTGCATCCCTAGTTAACTTCAAAACCAGATTTTCACCTGTTACAATGAATACAACAAATTCAGAGATTCGTTTATGATCTACGGAGTTTGATGAAAACATACATTATTGTTTACAAATGTTATTCAAAGGGTTCATTGTCTCATATCTACCGCCGTGTTTGTGCGTTTATTAGGAGGCATAACAGCTCTTTGGTCTCCAACAACCATGAAATGGCATCTTCACATCAAATTGAGATGCCTCTGAGTTCGTAACAATGCCAGCTCATTTGTCGTTTATACTTTCTGTAGAGACGTATAGCCAAGAATGATGATGATACCATAATTTCTTCCCAGACAAGACATGGCACTCGTGCACTAGCTAATAATGTGGATCAGCCCGCAAAATTTGTAGATATATATATATTATGTTAACAAGCATTGTGGTTCTGATGGTGGGAGACATAGCACAAACACCGCCTTAATCCAGATCAAAATCACATTGCTCTTCATTGAGATGAGAGTTGTGATTCCTTTTGTCCCCCCACCCCTATATATACTCACCATCTCTAATTTGAGACAACACAGCCTTCTTACAACATACTTAATCTTCAAACCTTAAGAGAAAGCAAAAAAAATGGCATTCTCGCCTTTGAGATCAAAAGCCCTTCACCACAATCGTTCTCTTAGCTTGCCTTCTAAATTAAATCCGGCTACATCACAGCTTGACCACAACTTGTCCAATTTAAAAACTTCTGAGGCAGCCTCCTGTTCTTCATTGTCATTGATGAAAAACCAAGTAAACAGCCTCAGAAGCTTGTATAGCAACATTGATGATTTACTTCTGTTGCCTCGCATCCAACAGATCATTTCACAAGAATCTCAAGAGAAATGGTCTGACCAAGTATTGGACGGTCATATCAGGCTTTTGGATGCCTGCACAGCAGCTAAAGAAGTTGTTTCAAACACGAAGCAAGAAATACAGGAGCTACTTTCTGCTCTAAGGAGGAAGGAAGCAGACGGCATCTGCTGCTATCTCAACTCCAGAAAGAGGTCGAAAAAGTTTATCCAAAAGTCTTTGAAGAACTTGAGGAGTCTCAGAAGTAAACACAATATTCCTGACCATGAAACAATGTTGTTTGTGTGTAAGCTAAAAGATGCAAAATCAGTCACTGTCACAATGCTCAAGTCTTTGTTGTCGCATTTGATCGGGACTAGGACGCAGAGTGGCTGGTCTTTGGTAACAAAGCTGATTCATTCCAAGAAAGATGAAGACACATATTTGAACGAATTTGAGAAGATGGATGCTTTCTTGCAGACGAGCTTAGAAGACATTCAAGCTGAAATGCTTATGAATCTCTTGAAGGAGGTCGACTCCAGCATTCAAAATCTTGAAGAGGAGCTTGAATGCTTCTTCAGGCAGCTAATCAAAACCAGAGTTTTCCTCCTCAACATTCTCAACCACTAGGCATTTACCCCTTGATGGGACAAGAAATTTTGTATATCAGGAAATAGGTGCTTAAATTACATCTGTACATGAAAAATATAATTGTAAATTTACGTTGATGATTCACTATAAACGAAACTATACAGATTTCATCTACGTGGCCCGTCTGATTTCTTAATATTTGAACACTCAGTTCATTCGTCACACGAACAACTAGCCCATGTGACTATTTTGTGCTTTGCTACCCTTTTATCTGCCTTTACAATTATAGTGATCACATAAAAGACAGTAAAATAAGCAGAACCGAACATTAATGGATAAATTGAACTTCATTTTAAACAAAATATGGTAACATTATTATCAGTGAGTCAAAAATCATATTTGCAAATCATAAGTGGATTGTTGAAGAAGAATGTCATTTCCAAATACTTTAAACAAAATGGATGTTGAGGCCATAGTGAGATGTTAGCAAGGATAAATCTGAAAGTTACTGCACTCTGAGACTAAATCCTAGATAGCATCAGAAGATATACAACTCTGCTGTTCGACAAACCAAAATAACATATGATTTTGAGAGTAACTGTTATTGGATACATGGCAGGACAAGGTATTACATTATATGTATTAGCTCATTTATTTGAATCTGAAACATAGGCTATGTTTGTTTATGGATTTTCCAGCATGGGTGGGGGACTGGCCTATCCAATACCGTGTTGGTACTAAGAAAGACTTGCCTGGGCATTCCCTCCAACCTTAAACAAACATACCCGTAATATTGTCGATGTTCAGAAGATTGCAGCTATTGGACAAATATGATGTTAAAATTTTATGCCAATAAAGTTGTGAACATGGTATATTTACTCACTTGTTATTTGGTTGCACATAATTTATTTATTTTTTTGAGAAAATAAAAATGAAGTTTTAACAATGGTAACTTAAATTTGATAGTCATTGTTCGGTGAGGAGATTGAATAGACTATTCACCAACAACTAGATACCACAACTCTGCATAATCTGAAAGATAGTGCAGATCATACTAACCCATTTTATAAATATTTTGTGAGATTTCCATAGAATATATTAGAATAAAATCTAATGAATATGCATAAGTCCAAATGATTTGTCTTTTGTGAATGGATAAGACAAAAGTTGTCTGCAGATTATGAGTTATATCCCAAAATCTGCTAATATTAGTCCTCCTAAGGACAAATGCGTTTGTGTGTTGCATTAAGTATGTAGATAATTACGATTCCATATCAAGAATCCGTGCTGCTAAAAATAAAGAAATCAAACTCTAAAAGATGATAGATATAAATATTCATTCTGCCCAGCAATATATATACCAATCAAATCGGATATGAAAGCAGCATAACTTGCCTGCCCTTGCCCATAACCTCTCATAATCCAAGTTGACAATAAATTGATTTCCCAGTCGCCTTTTGATCAAACTCAACCTTCTTAGGTGAAATAAATATACTTGCATATAAATGTATAAATATACTGCCAAAGATTTTACTGCAACTCCTCCAGTTCATTAACAAGGTCTTTATTGTGTGTCCAAAAAAAACAGGTCTTGAATTTTGGGTTTCATGCTGTATTACTAGGAAACATCATTCCCAGTTGAAAAAAAAAATAAAAAATCTCAGTTTGAGGAAATTACAAGGATTAAGACCACACGAGGGCTTTGAATAGTTTAATGATGATAAGAGTTGTCAAGATTCAAAGTGCCTGCTAGTATAGGACAATGACTGACCAAATCATCAATGAGATGTTCTGGTTTTTTAAAGGCTAATACCACACGCTTGCACAGCAACAGATGTTAAATAATACTGAGGAAATTTGTCTTTTCTGCTGATGGAGCCATTCGTGTGCAATATTGAGAAGAAGATGCAAATCCTACCTGCTTCCTTACATAATGCATTAACTTTTTTGAGATGAGAGGAACGTGCAAAATAATGTTATGCAGCGTCAAGCTAGCTAGTCCACTCGTGCAAGAAATGCAACACAATTTAAATAACACAGGAGCATGTGAAATTATGCCAAGAAAACTATGAACTGTACAGCATGTAATAAATGATCCGACAGCAGTTGGACACAAGTGGGGGAGTTCTATTGTAGAGGGAGGACATCAGAGCTGAGAGATTATAGTGCAGAAATTCCACGGAAACACCAAAATGAATCCTATAAATTCTTAATTGACAAAAAATAACCCAGATCTGACTTGTATCTTATGCTGGTGTTTGTGTGTGTGTGAGGAGGCATGTAGAACCTCCATGGTCTCCAACAACCATGAAAATGTCATCTCCTTCTTCTCATCATTTTGATATGCCTTGTGAGTTCACAACAATGCCAGCTCATTGTCATTTTTATTTTTCTATCAAGATTTGAGGAGATCACCTTCCCAGGAAATAAAAAATCTTTGAAACAAGAATGATGATGCAATAACAGACCAGACATAATAGAAATGGCACTCGTGCGGTAGCTAGTAATGTGGATCAGCCCTTGAAATTTTCCAGGTATGTTATGTTAGAAAATATTTTAAATATAACCCCTTGGTTCTAATGGTGGGCGGCATGGCACAACCACCGCCTTAAAAATTGCGAAATCCAGATCAGAATCACATCACTCCTCATTGAGATGAGAATTCACCCCTATATAAGCTCACCAAGTCTGTATTCGGAACAGTATAATTGTTTAACTTCAAACCTTTTCTGCAACAAGGAAAACGAAAACAAATGGCATTCTCACCTTTGAGATCAAAAGCCCTTCACCACAACCGTTCTCTTAGCCTGCCTTCTAAATTAAATCCAGCCACAACTCAGCTTGCCCAAAACTTGTCCAATTTAATAACTTCTGAGACAGCCTCCTGTTCTTCATTGTCATCAATGAAAAACGGAGTAACCAGCCTAAGAAGCTTGTATACCAGCATTGACAATTTGCTTCTGTTGCCCAACATTCAACAGATCATTTCACAAGAGAAGTCGGTTGACCTTGTACTGGATGGTTATATCAGTCTTTTGGATGCCTGCACAACAGCTAAAGATCTCGTCTCAAACACAAAGCAAGGTGTGCAAGAGCTGCTATCTGCCCTGAGGAGAAAGGATGTGGATGGCATCCGATGCTATCTTCATTCCAGAAAGAAGTCGAAGAAGAATATCCAAAAGTCGTTGAAAGCCTTGAGGAGTTTCAGAAGCAAACAAAATGTGGAATCATTGGAGCAAGACAGTGAAACAAAAGTTTTTTTCTTTAAGCTAAAGGATGCTGAATCAGTCACTGTTTCCATGCTTGAATCTTTGTTGTCCTATTTGATTGGGACTAGGATGCAAGCAAGGCTGAGTGGCTGGTCCTTGGTAACCAAGCTGATCCATTTGAAGACAGTGACGAATTATCAAGGTGAAGAAACAAATTTGAATGAATTTGAGAAGATGGATGCTTTCTTACAAACGAGCCTGGAAGACATTCAAGTTGATGATCTTATGAAACTCTTGAAAGAGATCGATTCGAGCATTCAGAATCTTGAAGAGGAGCTGGAATGCTTGTTCAGACAGTTAATTAGAACCAGAGTTTTTCTCCTAAACATTCTCAACCACTAGCCATTCACTTGTGATGGGATAGGAAATTTTTGTATATCAGGAAAAATATTGGTCTACACTTGTACATGAAAATATAATTGTATATCTACCTTAGTGATTATAAAGAAAATAATCTACTCAGATTTCATCCATATTCATATTTTCTGTATTTCATCATGACAATAACTGTTCATTATGGGCCTTCAAAACATAAGACTGTATATGAAATGTCCTCTCTTGTTTTTTTTTTTCACTGCAGAAGCAGTTACCTGAGATGGTGGCAAAGATAAAAGCGAATTTACTGCATTACAAGGCTGAATTTTCATTTCAGTTTGAGGACAAACAAGAGGGCCGGGCCCGAATAGATTAATTATCATTGGAGTGTGAAGATTCCAATTGCCTGCTAGGACACAACACTGACTGACCAAATCATTATTTAATTTAAAGTTTAATCTTGAATACCACACGCTTTCATAATGAAGAAAAATATTAGAGATACAACCAAATTATGTCTTTTCTGCTAATCCATAGTTTTGATCAATTGGATCGTGTTCACTTTTATAAATCTTACCAACCTATTTATTGCAATATTTTGTAGAGCCAAACTTGGCTTTGTCCTGGCCCGAAGAAATGCAAAATAATGTTATGCAGCATCAAGCTAGTTAGGCCACTCGTGCAATAACAGATTAGCATGTGAAATTATGCTAAGAAAATTATAAAATGAACATGTAGCTAGTAAATGATCAGACACAAGCAGTATTCTATTTTTTTAAGGTACAAGTGGGAATTCTTTTGTAGAAGGAGGGCATTTTTTATGTAAAAGATGAACTTAGAAATTCTGGTGCAGTAATTCCACCAAGCTCTTATCAATAAGTTCTTGCAACCTTACTCAATTTGATTAATAAAGAAGTCAATTCTTGACAATGTTATTCGAAATTGTTCAGTCTCATCTCATAAATGTTATGGTCTTCAACAATCCAAAAAATGGTTTCTTCTTCATCTTTGCCAGCAAGAATGATGATGCCATTATTTCTTCACAGACAAGACAGAATACAAATAATGCTTGTGCGGTAGCTAATAATATTTATCAGGACTTGCAGATATAATATGTTAACAAGTGTTTAATTATACCCCATTGGTCTTAATGGTGGGAAACATTGCACAAACACCGATTTAATAATTGCAAATCCAAATCAAAATCACATCCCACCATGCATTTTGAGATGAGAGTTATGATGCCTCTTGTCCCCTTCACCCCTATATAAACTCACCAAATCTGTAATGTAAGACACCACAGTTTAAATTCCTTTTCTGCAACAAAAATAGACAAAAGAAAATGGCATTTTCACCTTTGAGATCAAAAGCACTTCACCACAACCGTTCTCTTAGCCTGCCTTCCCAAATAAACCCGTCTGCTTCTCAGCTCAATGAAAACTTGTCGAGTCTAGAAGGTTCTGAGATCTCCTGTTTCTCATTGTCATCAATGAAAATCAGAATAGAAAGCCTTACAAACCTGTATACCAACACTGATGATTTGATTCTGTTGCCTCACACTCAACAGATCATTTCACAAGAATCTTCTCAAGACTCTTAGATGCCTGCACAACAACTAAAGATCTTGTCTCAAACACGAAGCATGGTGTGCACTAAGGAGAAAGGATGTGAATGGCATCCGCTGCTACCTTGACTCTAGAAAGAGATCAAAGAAGATTATCCAAAAGTCTTTGAAAAACTTGAGGAGTTTCAGAAGTAAACAAAATCTTGCATCCTTGGAGAAAGACGACGAAACAATGGCTCTTTTCTACAGGCTAAAAGACTCAGAATCAGTCACTTCCACCGTTCTTGAATCTTCGCTGTCCTAAATGATTGGGACTAGGATGCAAGCAAGGCAGAGTGGGTGGTCTCGGGTGGCCAAGATGATGAATCCCAAGAAAGGCCAACATGCAGATTCAAATGAATTTGAGAAGATGGATGCTTTCTTGCAGATGAGCCTAGAAGACATAGAAGTTGAGGAACTTATGAATCTGTTGAAAGAGGTTGACTCGAGCATTCAAAATCTTGAAGATGAGCTGGAATGCCTTTTCAGGCAGTTAATTATAACCAGAGTTTCCCTCCTCAACATTCTCAACCACTAGCCATTTGCTCCTATTTTTGTATATCAGGGTAGTCTAGACTTGTTCATGAAAATATACTTGTATATTTACATGGACGATTAAGTGGAAAAGAAATTATGCTGATTTCATCTACATGATTTGTCTGATTTCCTAGTATTCGAACACAGTTCTTTCTGCACCTTTATCTTGCATTAGTTTGTTTGAAAATCCTTGACAACATATGATTATGATTGAGTATCAGTGGATGATATAGTGTGTGTCTTGATCTCTACTTCCACCATTGCAGCCCTCTGCTCCAACACCTTCAACGAGGTTGCCTTTCTGTATATCTTACACACCACTATATCGTGCACGCCATGTAATGCATTACAATAACGAAACTGTAACTGTAAGTAAGAAAACACTGATCCATTACAATGGAGCTTACCTGGGAGAATGTATCAGGTAGGCGATACCCATTCATGATCCATTCTGTCTTTCTTAGAAAACCAATGTTTTCTTTAACCCCAACATTTCGGATCCCATAAACTCACTACTTTCCGGTTTGAACCAGTTGCCTTCCAGAAACCATTTTCTGTGGTCCTATTTGGCATTCCTCCACTGCCCTGCTTTCTTTCTCTAGGTACAAAGAAGTTCCATTCCCTCTCACCAATTTTTGCGAGACCTGTTTCACTAAACATTTTCAACCATAATTTAGTTTACATAAGAAAAGAATGTCGTAATGGGATCATTACCTTTAGTACCTGGTAACTCTGTAGGATGATAACTGTAAACATTGAAGAAGCCCAGATGATGTCATTGACATTTCTGCATCCTCAATTTATTCTTCACTTATTATTATAAGTTGGCTCTTATTAAGGAATCTATCTTGGTGACGCTCTTTGGGCCTTACCGTATTAGACTTCTCAATTACCTATTAAATTTATTCTGGGTTGGGCTTACATTATTAATAGTTTTAGCAATTGATCACTTCTATCTCTCTCTCTCTCTCTTTTTTTTTTTTTTTTATTATTAATCTTTTTTTTTCAAAGTTGCTCTTTCTGCATTAATCGTTTGATGGGCTTAGTACTTGTTTCTTAAATCTTGAACTCTGTGTGTGTGTATATTACTCTCTCTCTCTCTCTCTCTCTCTCTCTCTCTCAAACTTTGTTCTTTTGACGTCGGTATGATATTTGTAGCAGCAGCAGGGAAGAGTTAGAGATGCAGTGGCACCACCCTCACCCTTACCCTTGTAGATTGGGTGTTCTCTCTCTCTCTCTCTCATCAAGAATTTGTTGTGAATTTCGACATTTGACATAGAAATAATGTGGATGGACTGCCCTGTCAATATGATTATAAACAGCCTATGCAATTATGATAAATGCTTGAATTATTATTGTGTGGTAGTCTGAGCACAAGCCCAAAGTAATGTTCTCAAACCAAATAACAAATTGGAGGGTATGGCTATCTCTCTTGCTACCTGAATACATTGCCACCGGACATGTTCTTTGGAAAACAATGCCACATGCTCTTGAACCCCTTCATTTTCTCTCTCCAATTTCATTCTATAAATCCCTCTCCAATTTCCAATTCCCTTTTCAAATCCAAAAAACAAAATATCCTTCGAAAGAACAATGATCAGTCCCAAGAAACTCATCAAGATTGTCCCAAAATGGCAGAAATTCACAGCCCTCCAGCACAAGCGAGTCTCGTTTCCAAAAAACACTGGATCAGACGGTTGTTGTAGTACAACCTTATCAGTGGTAGACAAGGGGCACTTTGCAATCTACACTGCTGATCATAGGCGCTTTGTTGTGCCTTTGGCTTATCTTGACAATCCAATTTTCAGACAGCTATTGAAGATGTCTGAAGAGGAGTACGGGCTTCCCAGTAATGGCCCTATTGTATTACCATGCGATTCAATCTTCATGGACTTTGTCATTTGCCTCATCCGACAAGGTCAAGCTGGACATCTCTATGAAGCTTTGCTAAACTCAGTTGCTAGAAACCGCTGCTCGCTGTCATGTTTGTACCAAGGGCAGGTGAGTCAGCAGCTGCTGATTCATTCATAGGGGAAAATCCCACATGAACAAATGAAATGGAATATAGTGTAAACATTTCAAAGTCGATGAGTGGTTAGGCATACAAAGCGAACCCCTGGCTTTGAACCTCTACTTGTATCTTCATTCAGAACATTTGATGAAAAACAGGCCATTTACATTTTCTTGTGCTGCAATTTTCTCTTAGTCAGCTGATTATTTGCCTTATTGAATCAAAAGAACCATAATATCACCTGGAAAACAAATTTATAAATTAATTTGTCACTGAAAGTTTCTGAGGTTTGGTTCCACCCTGCTTTCAATGTTGCTGCAAATTCAAATATGTTTTTTCTTCTGCATTTCTCCACGATGGATTGATTTTTTATTTTTTTTAAGGAAAAAAGAAAGAAAAAGAAAAAAGTGACATGTTATATTCTTATAAATGATTTGCAACCAATTTTTCAGGAAATACAGCAACGAAACGCATTAAAAAAAATAAAAAAATCATGAATTTCTATGTTACGTGATGACCTGACAGCCTACTAACAGAACTCCTGTTGCTTTCTAGCCAAATACATAATGGAAATGATATATTCTTCTATCGCCACCATACAAAGGTGACCATCCACCACATGGTTTTCAACTCCTCGATTTCAACAATAATAGTGAACTGTGATTTAAAATCAATCTCCAGTGCACATAATATGACTTTCTTTCATTTGCATTTTGGTCATCCAAGAAAGTTGAATCCTTACAGATGTTCTTTCTCAAATACTCGGAAGGAAATGAAATGATCAATCTGACGAAACTATTCAAGATGGGAAGGAAATGGCATTAAGAAGAGGGTTTCATTTCCAAGTAATAAGTTACTGTAGTAGTATACCAATGGTAGTTGACGAAGGTCATTTGTTGTCTGCACTGCTGATAGATTTTTTTGTCATTTCAACAACAAACTTCAATGATCATACTTTGCATATGTACTAATTGACTTCTGCAGAAGAAAAAAAATCAATGATCAGGCAGAGAGATAAAACAATGTGGATTTACTAAATGAAACCAATAAAAACATTCAACAAAGGTATTCTTCTCAATTCCTAAAATGTTTACCACATTGAATTTACTGCTGCTATTTTGCCTTAAAACACGATGAGTTAACAGTACGATCATGGTATGCTAGTAACATCATATTGTAATAGCATTCACCCAAAAAAAATAAAAAAGAATCACACATGAAGCGGCCACATGGTGGTGTTCGAGATTACAATGTTGAGTATAAGTTTGCTGCTTTCAGCGGCACATTCTGGCCTGTTTGACGGCTCAACCAGCATGCTGGGTCCAACATGCCTCATTCTGCACTTGTCAAATTTCCCTTCTCATTAAATCTGACAACAAAATCTATTGATACTATGCCAAGTATCAATAAATCAAGCAGCAGAATAAGATGTATCATAGATAAACTTTTTCGCCTTGTGGCTCTAAGTATTTCAGGCCCTCCAGCTACAAAACTTGGAGCCAGTATGTTGTCTACCAACTCAACACAAGAAAGAGAGTGCCAAAAAAAGCTTTGCAAGAAAAGAGATAAGACCGACATTTCCACCCTCCAAATCATCCTAACATCCCCACATTTCACATGCCCTTGCAACCCAAAACACCAAAATCACAAAGCTACATTAAATGCATTGTCTATGACTATTCTTATATCACCATTTTCTTCATCCCATCACAAACAACGATCACTGATCATTTCAAGAATTCAATATCAAGAAAATTCATCTCTACAATTTTCAGTTTCAGGACATCAGAAAATCACGATGATTAGTGCAAGAAAACTCATCAAGATAGCAAGGAAATGGCAAAGGGTAGCAGCCCTTGGAAGAAAACGCCTATCCTTTCCAAGAAAAACCGATGAAGTTAGTACAAGCAACCAATGCTCAGAGCTGGCCGAGAAAGGCCACTTCATTGTATACACAACGGACAAAGTTCGATTTGCCTTGCCCATTGCTTATCTCAACAGCCAAATTTTGAGGGAGCTACTCAGAATGTCTGAAGAAGAATTTGGATTGCCAAGTGACGGACCAATCACATTGCCCTGTGATTCACAGCTCATGGGATATGTGACATCTTTGATACAAAAGAAGGCAGCCAAAGATGTGGAGAAAGCTTTACTCTTGTCAATGGCTGCTTGTAGATATTCACCATCTTGCTTTTTACATCAACAACAAACAAGCCAGCATATGTTGTTATCTACTTAATGAGATTAATAAAAGTTTGTAAATTATAGAGAAATCTTATTTTCATTTTGTATTCTTTTGGCTAATAAATTGAAATGGAAAATTCCAACAATTACTTCCTGTCCATGAATACTTCTATTAACTGTCTTCACTCATAGTCCAACAAGCGTATGTAAGTCAGTTGTGGTCATGTGCAAATGCTAAAATGATTTATCCTTACAGAGAATGAAATCTTTTAGACTTCATTCATAATATTTTTCATGTGTACTAGATGATTCTTGCATAACATATTACCAATAACCAGTAATGTTTATCTATTTTACAACATCGTTAGGAAGATAATTTTTTTTTTTTCAATTTCTAATGAGAAGGGGGGAGATAAAGCAATTTAAATATACTTAATAAACCAATTGACATTGACAAGGTATCCTTATCAACTCCTAACGTGATAATACAATTTCTCCGCGCATATCTAATGTATTCCCTTGTACAAGTTAGTTCTCTCTCAAAAACTCCCTTGACAAATTATCTTCCTAAATTTTTCTTTAACTACATTGTATAATGAACATCTGGCAAAAAAGGAAATATGACTAAATGTTCAACTCATATTAATTTACTGCTTTTTCCAAGAAAGAAAAGAAAAGAGCAGAGCTTTTAAATTACATCACATTATGATGATTATTAGTTTCTATCTTATACATCTGACATCATGAAAACTTCCATCCAGGGTGTGATCACATGTTGGTGTTCAAGCATTTGATTATCAGTATATAATCTAACGTTGCTCCTTTAAGCCACATAGTCTTCCATGTTTGGTAGCTCTACCGGCATGCTGGGTCCACCTAGCCTCATCTTGCACCTGCCAAATTTTCAGTATCATTGAATTAGAAAATCAATTCCCTGTGTATTATCCCAAATTTTCGACAAATCAAACAGCAGAAAAAGATTCACCACATATCCAACTTTTTATTCTTGTGGTTCTTAGGAATTTTGGCATTCCAATGACTGATCATTTTGGGTAACTTGGACCAAATTTTCCATCCAAACTCCATACAGGAAAAAATAATGCCAAAAAAAGCTTAACAATTAAAGAAACAAAAACCGACATTGCCACCCTCCGAATCTTCCTCTCCTCCTGCTTGCTACCCTATACACCACAATTAAAAAGCTACATTTAATGCACTGCCTGTGACTTTTCTAATAAATATGGCATTCGCCTTCAGGCCCTTCACTATTTTCTTCATCCTGACACAAAGAATAATCAGCAATCAAGATTTCAACATCAAGAAAAATCTCCCCTCTAATTTTCAGTTCAAGAGATCAACAAAACATGATGATTAATCCACGAAAACTTATAAAGATGGTGAGAAAATGGCAAAGCATTGCAGCCTTTGGAAGAAAACGCTTATCATTCCCAACAAGAATCGGTGAAGTTAGTACGAGTGACCATTCTTCAGAACTGGCTGAAAAGGGGCATTTCATCGTATACACAACGGACAATGTTCGATTTGCTTTCCCAATTTCTTATCTCAACAGTCTTATTTTCAGGGACCTACTTAGAATGTCTGAAGAAGAATTTGGACTACCAAGTGATGGGCCAATAACATTGCCCTGTGATTCACAGCTTATGGAATATGTGATATCTTTGATGCAAAATAAGGCAACCAAAGATGTGGAGAAAGCTTTTCTCTTGTCAGTGGCTTCTTATAGATATTCATTATGTAACAATTTAAATCAACAACAAACAAGCCAGCATATGCTATTATGTGGCTGCTGAGATTATGTAATAAAATTTTTGCAAATATTATCGAATGCTTTTTTTACTTTTTGGCTTATACATGAAATGATGGGTTTTCAACAATTTTTTCCTCTCAATGGACATTTCTATGAACTGGTAATCTTCACTTACAGATCCAAAGAGTGTACAAAATCAGCAATGATCAGGTTCAAATGTTAAAATGAGTTATTCTTCAATAGAACAATGAAATCTTTCAAAGCTCATCATAATATTTTGCATATGTACTAAATGATTCCTAAATAACATATTACCAAAGCCAAGTACTTCGTATCCATTAAAAAACAGAGACAGAAAGAAAGATAAGGGTGGCCTTATCAATTCCTGGGGTGATGTGATACATTTTCTTTGCTCGTAATTACTGTACTCCCTAGTTCAAGTCAGTTCTCTCCTGCAGACTTCCTTCTAAAATTATCTTGCTAATTTGTTCTTCAACGTCAAGGGACGAAAAGGAATATCTATATCTGGTAAAAAGAAAGTATGGCTGAATATTTCTCATGCTGAATTGGAAAATGGACAACATAGAGCTTGCAGTTTGATCATATTATGATGGATAGTAATTTTCTTACAGATCATAGTAACCTCCATCCAAACTGTGAACACATATTGGTGTTCAAATATTTGATTTTCAGTATATCATTTAACTTCTCCTGTTTTAACCACATATTCTTCCCTGTTTCGTATCTCTTCCAGCATGTTCGGTCCAACAAACCTCATCTTGCATCTACCTAATTTGCCATGTCATTAACTCGAAAATGAACTTCCATGTGCATTGTCCCAAATTATCAACAAATCAAGCAGCAGAAAAAGATTCACCATGTATCCAACTTTTTCTTCTGTGGCTACCAGGTGTTTCAGGCCTTCCAGCAACTGATTATATAGGTTAACTAGGCCCAATTTGCCATCCAACAAGAAAATAGAATGCCAATAAAAGCTTAGCAGAAAGAAGAAACGAAAACCCGACATTGCCACCCTCCAAATCCTCCTCTCTTCCCTAAATTCCACATGGCCTTGCAACCCTACACACCACAATCGCAAAATTGCATTTAATTGATTGTCGATGCTTTCCCAATATATAAAACTCATCCTTTCACCCATTTTCTTCATCCCAACACAGACAGCAATCAGCAATCAAGAATTAAACATCAAGAAAATCAAATTTTCATTTCAACAATCAGAAAATCCTGATGATTAGTGCAAGAAAAGTCATCAAGATGGCAAGGAAGTGGCAAAGGGTTGCAGCCCTCGGAAGAAAACGCCTCTATTTCCCGACAAGAATCGACGATGTAAGTAAAAGTGACGAACTGGCTGAAAAGGGGCATTTCATCGCATACACAAGGGACAAAGTACGATTCGCTTTCCCAATCACTCATCTCAACACCCCTATTTTCGGGGAATTGCTCAGAATGTCTGAAGAAGAATTTGGACTACCGAGTGACGGACCAATCACATTCCCCTGTGATTCACAATTCATGGGGTACGTAACATCTTTGATGCAAAAGAAGGCAGCGAAAGATGTGGAGAAAGCTTTGCTGTTATCAATGGCAGCCTGTAGATGTTACAATTACGAACAGAGCAGCCAGCATACGTTATTATCTTGCGGCTGAAATTGTGCAGTAAAATTTTGTAAATTGTACAAATTTTCGTATTTTTGCCTCGTAAAGGAAACCAAATTTTGGCGGTAACAACTTACGAGATTTCTGGGCCTAATGGATAGTCGTAGAGATCAGGTAAAGCCCATTTAGTGAGAAAGGCCACCAAAATATGGGCCTCCAGCCCTTGTTGAAATAAGCAAGCATTGATCGATAAAATAAATAGAGACAGGACCCTCGTAAAACGGTTAGAATAAAAAAAGGAGCTTCAACTCCAATAGTTTCTTCTTGTTTCACTCAATTTGGTCTGTGGTCGGTACAAAGAGACCCTGCTACACGTGATTCAGAGACTAGCATTAATTCACAAACTTATGTTAATGCATAGGATTCAAGTGTAAATAAATAAGCTGCCCCAAACTACAGGAGTTTCAAGATTGGTCGGACAAAATTCCAATATCAGAACTATTTTCTGGAAAGGAAAATGACATGCTGATTAATCTAAAAGAAAAATATAATCTCAAGAGTTAATTATATTTTCCAACTCCAACGTACATAGTACTATCTCTGCTCTCAACTGGAGTGGCGATAAGCCGTCCAAACCGACATTTCCGAGTTCTCCACGTTCAATGCCCGACATCAGGCATCTGAGTTCCAATGTCCGAGGAATTAACTCATCAAACGAGATAATGTTCATGTCCCTACTTGGAAACTTATACTGCAAAGGATGGTTTATAGTCCTCCCTTCAACTATATAAGCACGTGTTGGATGCCTACTCCGATCACATTCAACCTCACAAGCAATTACAAAGCCATTCACCTTTCCCCCGTTGTTTTACCTTTTTGTTCAATCTCTCAGGAAAAAGAAATGGCAGAGAAAACCCCTCAAGGCCATGCCAATTACTCCAACATTGAGGACACTAAACAGCACGGTTGTTTCGATTTTATGACAAAGAAAGATGAGAAAATTGAAGATCTTGTAATGACAGATGCAGGCAAAGATGAGAAGCACACTCTCATGGATGAGCTTCAACGCACTCATAGCCATTCAAGCTCTGTAAGTTCCGCAAGATTTAACATTCTTGAAGTCACTGACATTGTTATATATTGTCTGCTTTGAGCTAATGTCTCATATCCATAGTGTTTTCTTTAACTAAAAATGACCGCCTACGTACTAATGAAGACACGTACCCATCGCTCCTGTGTCTAACTAATTCGAGGCTTTGTTTGCATTCGTAATAAAAGGTTGTTACTTTCTTGTAATCCGGAGAAAATATATCCATTTTTGCATGCATTTTCAGTCCAGTGAAGAAGAAGTAGAAGAGGGGGGAGAAAGGAAAAAGAAGAAGAAGAAGGGTCTGAAAGAGGCAATCAAGGAGAAGATAACTGGGGACAACAAAGAAGGAGAAGAAACTGAGCCAAAAGACACTCCATGTGTTCCCATGGAGAAATGCAGTGGAGAAGAAAATGCTGAAACAGGTCGCCCCGAAGAAAAAAAGGGTTTTCTAGAGAAGATCAAAGAGAAACTTCCAGGGCAGCACAAGAAGGGCGATGAAGAAATCCAGACTACTGCACCTGCGGCGTGTGATCATTCTCCAGGCAGCGACAACAAGGAGAAGAAAGGTATAATTGACATGATCAAGGAGAAGTTGCCAGGTCACCATAAGAACAACGAGAACGGGATCCAGAACTGAAGTTCAACTTCCTAGAGCGTCTAAACATGATCCTGGACAACCATGTTTTCCTAAGTAATGTTAACTGTACTTGTTCTAGAAAAGCTCGAAACTTAGTATGAGCTCTTCCTTTTTTCCTCCTTAATTTGTTATGTTAGTTTCTTGTTAATTGTATTGTACTTTTTCCACAACAAATTGGTCATGTTTATGCAATGTTATTACGTCCTAGCACTAGTAAACTTTTCTACATGCATGATTCCAACAACATACGTGGAATATCAGACAAATTTTCTTGAACAGTTCCTGAACATGATCAGTTACATATTCGAAAAGGCAAAATCAACTAAAATTGTTTACAGGAATCAGCTGAGTCATAGAAGTGGAACTCAATAAGGCAATTGGATTGCCAGGGTGTGATTCAGAAGCAGACAATTCGTATCAATAGTTTAACTGCTCACATCACCGTCTACATATAGCTTCGAAGAATATCCTTTGCCAGCTCAGCCGTTCCTGAATAATCCTGTGCAATGGCCTCAAAATTTGTGAATCTTCTTGTTTCCAACGTTAGATGAGAATCGCCCTTCTCCGATCTTGTCTACATGTGAACCAGTTTATTCATAGATAATATTAGAAGAAATTGACGTTTCGTTTACGGAAACAGAAATCTCTGTTGCACAAACATAAACTATTATGCCCTGGTATGAACTATTTTGTCCTCGTCCCCTGTCAATATCCTTGCTAACCCATCCTCTGTCGTCTAATTGTAGTGCCCTTAATCACTACCTTGTTACTAGGTTCTGATTGTACTTTCATTATTATTATTTTTTATTCAGTTTTTCTCTTAAGTCACTGCATCTCATTGAGAATTGTAGATTAATAAATTACAAAAATAGCTGTACGGTTTCGAATTCAGGCATGATCAGCTGAAACTGTAGATTTTGGACATCCAACTTATTAGGTCATTCCGCCAGAAAAAAAAATCATTCATAGTTTTTGTAAAATATATCATTATAAATAAATTTCCTGTTAACAGTACCTCCTTGAACTTTACCAAACACCAATTTACATTGTTCTATAAATTCTCAATACCAAAACTACACAGTTGAAGAAAGCAAGAAATCAGCAATTAAACCAACCTGGTTTGATTATGGCCACACCATGCAGTCCTTCCATTCTGTCTGTGCTCATCATCATCTGTGCCACTTTCATCCCTCACTTGGCTGATGATACTCCCAGACCTATTTTCATCCTTGGTGATTCCACAGTTGATGTTGGGACTAATAATTACCTGGCTCGAAGCAATGCAACTGCCAACTTCCCCCTCAACGGGGTCGACTTCCCACACTCCCGTGCCACCGGCAGATTCAGCAATGGTTTGAACAGTGCTGATGCTCTTGGTTAGTCATACTCTACCTTACTACGACCTATGTCTAGTCTAGCAATTGATTGTGCTTTTGTATGAGTGGTTTAATTTGATTTTGTAGGAAAATAAAAAAATAGGTAAGTAGGGAAATCAACAGAAAGCCTAAGAATCACGTTCAATCAGTTTTAAGAGTTTGCACACACTTTAGAATCATTCTTGTTTTCTTAAAAAATGATTTTAAGCTGATTGTGGAGTTCGCAAACACCCTCCTAAATTATCTGCTAACATTTTCCATATTGTGGTCCATTTCAGCCAGATGTTTCGGGATGAAAAGAAGCCCACAGCCCTTTCTGTTTCAGCTGACACTGGGATCTCATCATTTCATAAAGCATGTGATTAAAGGTGTGAACTTTGCCTCAGGGGGCTCTGGACTTCTAAACATAACTGGTTCGAACCTGGTAAGGCGTAGGTTGTTATTTTCCGGTCTGAGAATTTATTACACACTGCATTCTCTGATGTTTTCGTTTCATGTTCCATTGCATTTCCAACAGACAGTTGTGCCCTTATATCAGCAGATTACTCAGTTCAGTACAGTGCGCGATAATATCACTGCATTAATAGGTTCATCTGAAACAGAGAAAATGCTCTCTAAGTCTTTGTTCTTCATCAGCGTTGGGAGCAATGATATCTTGGAATATTTCAATAGCAGCAGTTCAATGCCAATAGAGGAATTCATTTCACTACTGATGTCAACATATTCCCAGCACATCACAGTAAGACATCTCCTCTCCTCTCCTCATTTAATTACGTGTACCTTGAACCAATTTGACATGAGCAATATTGGTACCAGAATTTGTACGAACTTGGAGCGAGAAAACTCGGCATTGTAAGTGTGCCACCAATTGGATGCTGTCCGTATTCAAGACTCATCCAAATGAAACTTAACGGCACAAATGATTGCTTCCTTCCCATGAACGAATTTGCTCAGGCATTCCAAACAGCCCTTGACTCCCTTCTTCGTAACATCAGCTCACAGCTTCCCGAAATGAAGTACTCTCTTGGAGACGCATACCAAATGACCCTTGATGTCATTAAAAATCCAAAACACTTCAGTAAGAAACTCATTCATCAAGATTTAACAATGATTTCATGTTAAAAAGAAATTGAATACATACATAAAAAGTAAGTAGTGATGGTACTAACCTTTTTGTCTCTCCAAAATGTCATAGCAATTGATATTGTGGATTCGGCATGCTGTGGAAATGGAACCTTAAATGCGGAAGGCCCATGCAATGCAACAGCTTCACTTTGCCCAGACCGCAAGACGTATCTGTTCTGGGACAAATTCCACCCGACGCAGAAAGCCTCCTATCTGGCAGCTCAGGGACTCTATTACGGGTCTTATACATCCCCGATTAGTTTTGGTCAACTGGCACTGGATGATTAGCAATATGGAGGCAACTTATCATCGAAGAACCATACAACGGATCACTCTTTTAAGAATAAGTAAAATTGTTACAGAAATCATGATTATGAGCTCATGAGCATGGTGGATGAGCTACCATACATATTATTTTGTATACATAAATTTCTGCAATTTGTATCGATGTCTGCAGTTTCTAATGTTTTCTTTAATGTGATGGAGTTATATTATATACAACCTTTTTCTTTTCCTTATCATTTTGCCACCTGAATTTCACATTTTTTTTTTATATCCGGTATCATCTCACACCTGTACCCCATACAATATGGATCGAGATACTAAAGGCCGCTTTGGTACGATTATCTTTTTAGAAACAAAAAACATGTTCTTTTACTATTAGAAGTTCGTGACATGGCAAGTGAAACTTAAGAGATATGTTTCGTCTTCAACTCTGAAAAGTGGATTTAAAGAACATATTTTTCAAGAAATGGTACAAAACATTTCACGTTATATGAAAAATGATAGTGTTAACCATCATGTTTCTTTTTTACCAGAAGTCACGAAATCAGTTTGGCTCTTGGTTACAGTAAATGAAGCTTTACTACTGCATTAAATTATTAGACCAAATCCTTACCCAATTAAAATTAGTAAATGTCCAAATGAAAATCAAATCGCACAGGCCAGAAGTATCCATATGTCAGAAAACAAACTATAAACAACACATTGGATAAGGAAACAAACTTACACAACCTTAAAATATTTTGTTTGGAAGAATGATAATCAAGAATGATTATCAACATGTACAGACATAAATACTTAATCATCATACAATTTCCCTAATTAATCTTCTCACGCCGAGCGTACCTAACCGCATGACGTCTCACCCACAGCTGATACATCACCATATGAAAAGCATCCAACGGCTGAGGTTCCTCGTTCCAAACCAAATGCTTGCTCGCCGCCACACACAATTCTCTCATCCCCGCATACTTCTCATCCCTCACCTCCGATAATATCTGTTTCAACCGCCCAGCGCCGCCTCGCGGCACCGCCACCAGCAAAGCAAGCTCAGACCATTGCAAAATGTCCATCAACGGCATGTCCTGAATCGGACGGTTCACAATCACTACCGGTACACAGCCAGAGGCCATCGCCTTCACAATCTCCGCCACGTCACCGTGATGGAAAAACAAACAGAACTTGCTTTCTGTGACACCCCGCATGGAATTCAACTGCTCGGATTTTTCCTCAATCGAAAAGTCGGCGTCCAATTTCAACTCGTTGACCAAATTGATCTCCGTCTTTCCATCCCATTTTAGGTAACCTAGAGACGTAAACGACGTTGCATTTAGCTCCGGCGCGTGGGCGAGCGCGAGCGGGGATGTGCTAAATGGAGGCAGCGTGATGTCTTTATGCGGGACAAAGTAACCAGAAACAACGGGGAAAACGGAAATTTGGACAGAATTTTTCTTCAGTTCGAGAACATTCCGGTCGGAAGAGTAGTCAATACCATCGGGTGATAGGAAGAAATGGTCTGCGCCGAGGGTCCGGTTCCAGTAGGCATAGTTGTTTCTGAGTTCTCTGATAACTCGGGCCAAAGAGCGCGTGGACGTGTCGGGGGAGAACGGGACGAAGAAGAGGTGAGCTTCATCGGCGTTTTGGGTGAGAAATCGGCTGCGGAGGAGAGAATTGTAGAAGAGAGAAGCAGGCCCTTGGGGGAAATTAAAATGTTTAGAAGGGGCGTATATGAATATCTTGAGAGTTGTGAGCATATATGAGTAGTCATGGAGCAGCGTGGTCGGAGAGAGGTAGGGGGGAGAAGCGGCGGCGGAGAGGGAAGGAAGCAGTAGTAGGAAGAGAGCGGTGATCGCCGCCATTCGAAGTGGTGGGTGGAGTCGATCAAGGGGTTGCTGAGGTTCTCCTCTTTTTCCTTGTGCTTTTCTGGGTTCAAGAATGAGAATAATTGTGGTTGGTTGAAACATTTATATCAAGTTTTCAACGTCCTCACTTTCTTATTATTTAAACATCATTAATACATAAAATCCACTAAATTAAATTATTTATTACCTACTTTACTCTACTAATTTCCATTATAGCGTACCGTCTACGCTACAAAAAGATTCATTGATAATCAAACCAATAACACAATTGAGCTATTTCAAAATCTTCACACACAAATACACTCCACCCCACAAAAGATCAGTTACGATCTTCTGGGACGCTCGACTGCTTGAGGCAAGCTTAGACAGACAGGCATCTCACCACTTGTGATTTTATTATTATTGCTGAACATCCAACCAAGAAGGAAAGCACAACAAACGAACATTGTCTTGACTGTAACAATCTGCATTTGTTTTCATGGATAGGCCTCAATAACAGAGATAATGTCACCAATATGTTTCACTGTGCACCTACTGAATCCAGCTCCCTTCACCACATATTCCCATTCTTCAGTAGTCCTCTCCTTCCCTTTCTCCGTGTGCGCCAGCATCACCATATCCAACGCCAAACGAACATCGCTATACTTATCCTCTTCTCCTTCCACTATCACTGCCTCCGCCACGATCACCTTCCCCGTCTCCTCTGGAATAGCTTCCCGACATCTTCTCAATATCTCCACACACTCATCGTCACTCCAGTCATGCAGCACCCACTATATCACCCAAAACAGAAACAAACAAAAAGTAGACCAGTTAATGATCATAACATAAGTAAACAATGCTCCTATTGGTAAAAAGTATAGCTACAGTGAGGTATCACTTCATACCATGAGAAAAGCAGCATCAGCCTTGGGAACAAGTTCAAACATGTTCCCACCAACATGCTCCACACCATCACAATGTGGTGCTACAGACACAACATGGGAAAGATCAAAATTAATCCCGCGAATCCAGGGACAAGCCTTCACAATAGTGCGAAGAGCAGTCCCGTCACCACCTCCAACGTCCACCAAAGACCCGATCCCTTCAAACACCTCAGGATAGCCATCAATAATAGCAGATACAGCCCGCCTAGCATGGCATGACATAGCATCGTTTATCAGTCTGCTATGGCCCGGATTCTCAGAGGCATACTCCCAAACATCCTCACCATGTGCAGCCTCAAACGGAGGAACCCCGTTTGTCAGAATGCGTGAGCTTAGTCTATGCCATGGAGCAAGCATCACAGGGCTGCTTTCTAGAAGAACCAAAGCAGCCATGCTGTCCCCGCCGTTTTTCATGAGTAAACGGGAGAGGGGCGTTTGGATGTAGGAAATTGGTGATTTTTGGTTTTGGTTGAAGAATCTACGATGGATCAAGTACCTCATTATACGATGAAGGGGAGAAGGCGAGCAGCCAAGAGCAGAAGAGAGCTCGATGAGCGACATGGCGCCACCATGGCTCTCTATGACGTCAGCTATTCGGAGTTCCACAGCGCACTTCACTACTGCCAGTGGAGTGAAAGCAAACACACAGTCCCATATGTCAACTTGTGCCTTAGCTTCTTCATCTATTGCTTTCACTTCCATTCTTTTGTCTCTCTTTTGTGATGTACAATTAAATCAAACATCTGAACTCTATATATACAGAAACTCCTTGTGTTTGAACATTAAATAAACATAATAATTGGGAGTCTTTATTGGCAAGTGGCCTGTAGACTCGTTGCCATCCCTGGACATGATTCCAATGCATGCAGCACACCAGCCTTACATTAATTAATAGTGTTATTCTAAACGCATA
Source organism: Caryopteris x clandonensis (assembly GCA_028749325.2). NCBI lineage: Eukaryota > Viridiplantae > Streptophyta > Magnoliopsida > Lamiales > Lamiaceae > Caryopteris > Caryopteris x clandonensis. The sequence goes on along the minus strand of JAPYKT020000009.1, from coordinate 10,376,084 downwards.
ATGTGTGTTATTAAGTTAAACTATAATTTAAAACTCAAAATGTAATCGAGAATCCAACTTGTACACCCTAAGCTTAATATGTTAATGACAGCTCACCAACCATTTCACGTTAATCACATTGCTTAACAGCCTCCTATAAAGACTGAACATCATATACTTAAAATCGTAGATTAGGCAATTAAGCTCAGACAAGTGGATGGGCAAGAATTCATGATCAGAATCAAGAAATGTAGGATCCGAAAGGGACTGAATAATATTATATTTTGTTATTTTATTTTAAACTCAAAAGAAAATAAAACGATGTGTAAATCATAATGAAATGTGAGATCCACAAATAAATGTTGCTTGAAACCCTCATGATTTGTGACATTTGCAAATCTGGAGAATCACCATCCAGGATAAAGATGCAAAATTATGCACTAATCTTTATTGCTTGGTAGATTTAGGAATTCAAGACAGAAGAGATGGGGGCTGTTAAATGGATATTTTTCACAATCCTGGGATGAAGAAAACAAACTACAGAAAGTCATGTGCATTGTAACGAAGGTGATCAGTGATTTTGACCAACTGTCCCACAGAATACCAGATCAATGTGTTGGGCAATTCAATGAACACGAACTTCAAGAAAGGTCCTCCCTCATCTTTGCGCTTGGGGCAATGAATCAGAATTTTTGGAGGGGCTGTTACACTGTTAGTTTAGATTATATTGTCATGATGCCTGTCGGGTGTCGGTTCCCTTATAACGTTGATTCTAATAATGCCTATCTCACCTTGTGCACAACAAATCACGATTAAAACTCTCTTCTTAATCATTTGTTTAAAATCACATTATCTTTTCAATTGAACCTAAGAATCCTTGTTTATGAATATTTTATTCCATATTGTAATCTTTCTAGACTTATATTTTCAACTTACGAATACACTCATCAATAAAATAAAAAATTCGAATCAATTGTGCTATCGAGCTTTGGTTCATCATACGAAACATAATTATAATGATTAAGAGAAGTTGCACAAACTAAAAAAAATAAAAAAGAAGGTCCAAAGACTCGGATTAGTAATACATGATTATTCAATTATGGGAAAACATTTAATAACTCATAACTTAAACTTCAATTCTTTTATGAATTATCTTATAGGGTTTGGCAGTATTTGTTATGGTGCAATAGTCATAAGTTTTTTGGCCCACAAGCCACCTTAAATAAAAGTAAACTTGTATTCAACTCCAGGTTGAAGGATGGGGATGGGATGTAAAAGCCCTTTTGAATGAAACCCGGCCCAATTCGACGGGATGGATGGGCCGATCCATGATCTTGGGCCTATCGCTTGATCCAGTAAATCAATAAATCAAAGCAAAGCCCACAATCTGACCTTTTTTTCACACAACATTCTGACTTTGATAAAACATTCTGACTTGTTCATTACGCATAATCAGTCAAGAAATAGTAGATTAAAAGTATTTCCACTGAAGTATGAACCAATCTAAACGCCCCACGTAAGCCATACGCTCATTAACTTTACTATTTCATTTTCGTCATCTCTTTTCTCATCACTCTAAAACCCACTTGTCCACTTTCGAAACAGGATCAGAAACCCGGAAAGCCAGAAACAAAGTTGCTGGAAATATCGAAAGCTTCAATCTTCAGTTATGGCTTTCTCTACAGCATTAACGTCAGCTCCCCATGTTTGCTTACCAAAGGTCGCTCGCCCTACGCTCCGCCGCGCAATTCGATGCTCCGCCGCCTCAATTTCGACTAAGTTTGATCTCAAGACATATTGGACGGCTCTGATTAAAGAAATCGATCAAAAGCTCGACGAAGCAATACCTGTGAAGTACCCGCAGCAGATCTATGAAGCTATGCGCTATTCAGTTTTGGCCAAAGGCGCCAAGAGAGCGCCGCCGGTTATGTGCGTCGCCGCCTGTGAGCTTTTTGGCGGAAACCGACTCGCCGCCTTCCCCACTGCCTGCGCTCTTGAAATGGTTCGCTTTCTTCTTTCTTTTCTTTTTTTTTTTTTTTTCCCCCATCCCCCTCTATTTCTTGTTTATGGTACTATCTAAATTCGATTTCATAGCCAACTTAAAGGTACTTGAAATATTAATGAGATGTTATTGGGAAGCTTATTGAGTACCCCTCTGTCCCGTGACTTGCCTTTAGTGTAAATCTGTTTGATTTAAAGGGGGGCGGGGAAGCATTAGATTGTATTTGTTATGCTGTTCACAACCTGCAAATCTTTTTTTCTATAAATGGACTAAATTGTTCACCATGCATTCTAAACATATTCAAGTCATCATTTGGACGAATGGACTGCTATGGGCACAACAGCAGCAGTTAAGTTTTAATTATAAATATGTTTATAGTTAACTAGGAATTTATCAAAGTTGGATTGATGCCACCTGAAAGTTTGATTATTGTGGAATGGTCATTCTGTAATATGTCTTGCTTAAAAAGTTCTTTGGAAAGTTGATTAATGGATGGTAGTCGGCCTTAATTCTACCAAGACGCAGATTTATTTGCACCAAATACATGATCATTGATATCAATACCACTATTGGCTTGGCTATTGAAGTGCTTTTGTTGATTTGAATTATGCTAATTGTACACTACACAACAGATGCAAGCTGTATGAGAATGGTAAGGCTCCATTGCCACTGTTTCATAGATGCCCTTTGACTTTTGTGGTTTAGTCTAGAGAATTATCCGTGGGGCTCTGACCTACTCTAAAGCTGGGAATGTTGGTAGGATTTAGGTGGACCTGAATCGCACAGACTCCAAGTGGGAGCAAATTGAATTTTTCTTTAAAAAATTAGTGGCTTTTAACTCATGAAATGAATTTATATTTTAGGTTTGGGAGTTTTATTCATGAACTAAGATAGGTGTTTCCATTTCACTTCTAAATTTAGAACGCGTGATGGTTTTATTTGAATGATTTAGTAAATTCTAACTATACACTCATTGGCAGAAAGTGAAGAGACAGAATTCGGTTGACACCTTGTAGCCTCAAATAGACAAACATATCTGGTAAACAGATACACAATCTTTGTGATCTGGAAAATTTTGCAGCTGTAAATCTTGTGATTAGGACTCTTCTTAAGTTTATTTTATTTCTCACCTTTTTGTGATGTCATTTGAAACTTGTACCTTCATTTTCTTATGATCCAAGCCAATCTCTGAAAAAGTGAATCTTTTTGCATAGTATATGTTTCTACTCATTTGCGTACCTGTAATTACATTTTTTGAGTCATGACTTTGTTTGGACTAAGCAATCTAAAGAGACCTACAGCCAAAGTAACTTGTCCCAATTTTTGTTTCACTAACCCAAACAACACCTGAAATTCTATCTTAAGGCTAGTTTTAAATGCTGGCAAAGCTCCAGGTTACTTTGTCTCATCTAGCTGCAGCATTCAATACATAGTTTGGTCTTTTTACCATCCTCTAATTCCTTTGAACAATAGGTTCATGCTGCCTCACTCATTCATGATGACTTGCCATGCATGGATGATGATCCATCGAGAAGAGGCCAACCCTCCAACCACACGATATTCGGTGTAGACATGGCCATATTAGCCGGGGATGCATTGTTCCCTCTTGGTTTCCGCCACATTGTTTCCCACACCCCCACAGATCTCGTACCTGAAACACGCCTCCTTCGGGTCATTGCAGAGATTGCACGAGCAGTGGGGTCCACCGGCATGGCTGCCGGTCAGATTCTCGACCTTGAGGGTGGGCCCAACGCAGTTGATTTTGTTCAAGAAAAGAAATTTGGTGAGATGGGACAGTGCTCTGCTGTATGTGGAGGCCTCTTAGCCGGTGCATCAGATGATGAGATTGAGCGGCTGAGAAAGTATGGTCGGGCGGTAGGTGTTTTGTATCAGGTGGTGGACGACATCTTGGAAGCAAAATCAGAAAAGAAAGATGAGGACAAGAAGAAGGGTAAAAGCTATGTATCAGTATATGGAGTGGAGAAAGCGATGGAGGTGGCCGAGGATCTAAGGTGCCAGGCTAAGGAGGAGTTAGATGGGTTGGAGAAATACGGTGAGAAGGTTCTGCCATTATATAGCTTTTTAGATTATGCTGCTGATAGAAGAGGTTTTAGCTTCGAGGCGTTACTTTAGTTGACTTCTATATCATCTTGCTTAAGCCCATTATAGAGTACCATTTCTATTCTTGCTTTCTCTGTAGCTTCTCTAGGGGAGGGCACTTGTTTGTATTGTTGTATTTCTATATCCTAGGGAATTTCAATGCAAATATTAGTACTATACCACTACTCTCTCTCCCTCTCTAATTCTGGGCCATCTAAATCCATTTCGATATACTTAAAAGCTGGCAGCGACCGCTCCGGACTGGCCCATCAACGCAAAATAGTCGGGCCAGACTGAACTACCTTTGGGTTGCTATTATCGGAGCCCAGCCAAGCCCAAATATACTTATACTATTACATTAAGAGCTAATTTGCGGATCAGATAGCCCAACAGACTAGACTTTTCTTTGGGCCAGTATATTTGCATTCCAGCCCACAGCCCAAATTGCCACCAGTATTTAAAACCCAGACTTTTATTCTACACTTTTTAGTTTATTTTAGTATTGCATTTCAGTAAATAATAATTATAAATTGACATAAAATACAAAATTCTTCAAATATGATAAAAAAATTCTAAAAGTATCTTAACTGTTATTAAAAGGGGAAGTATTTCAATTCAAAATAAGTGTCTTTTAAAAAACAAAAATTGCATTACACAAATAAAATATTAAATATATAATATATACTTAACTAATACTAGTTAAAATATGATTTTTTTTTTTTAAATTTAGTCAGTCATTAGGTGTCAGTAGAAAGATGGTACGAATTAATCCAAGTAAGGGCAATTTAGAAGAATGGACTGTTAATGAATTTTAAAAATAATAAAACATAAGTTATTTAAAACAGAAATCATTAAAAATATCCTTTGTCAATGGGAGGGAGTGGCACTGGCATTTATTAAAAGCAGTATTGTACGTAGACGGAATAGTGCACTAAATTCCATCTCTCCTCTCATTGTTTATGCCATTTTAGGCAAAACGATTTGGATCCAATTATCAATTCTAAATTAGGAACATGAGGTAGCTAGATTAATCAAGAATGTTGCTATTAGCTCACTAGCTGTTTTAATTAATTAATACAAGACTGTAAGAATAGTAAGACATATCCAGATTCAATGAACCAGATTTGTTGTCCAGGATCAATGAATATATATTCATATCCTCTTCGTTGTTGAGGAGATTAATGAGTAGGGAAGCAATCCATTGACGCTTCTTCATTTTCATCAACCACGAAAACAATGCCTTTGCTTCCCACAAACCAGGGTTCTTTTTTATATCACACATAATAAATTTATATTTATTTATGAAGTAGATTAAAATTAAATAATTAGATAAAATAAAATGAACAATTCTATTTTTTGAAATAAAAAAAATTCAAGTTATTTAATAATTTTTTGACAATAATAAATTTATTTAATTATATATATATAGTTTAAACTCAATACAAATAATTAAAGTTTATTATTGTGAATCTAATATAAATAATTAAACAACCAACAGTTTCATGCTTTGGAACAAATATTTATATAAATATGTAGTAAATAAATAATGGGTTTCCAATGGGCATGGAGCATGACTACCTTTGTCTTTCCGTGATCAATCACATGCCTACTTGCCTTATAAAATAAACATACATATTTTATATTAGGGTATATTGGTAATATCAAATACCTTAGATTTTTTGTTTTTTTTTTATTTGTGTGAAAGATAAAAATGCACATCTATATAGGATGTAGCCAGAATAAGTTTTACAAGGCTATTATATCTTATTACATATTTTACTATATATTCATATAATATAAAATTATAATATCAAAAAATTAATTTCACATCAAATATAATATTACATTATGTGATTTCTTAAATATATTCAACCGGACGGTGTTGAGCCGGAAAGCTTATGTGGCTTTTTGTTTACGACTCGCAAGTGCACAAATAAATTATAATAAAATATAGTGAGAACATGTATCGTATCCACATGAACTGTATATTGTAAAATCAACTGAGTATTTGTTTTTTTATATTTTCCTTTATCTAAAGAATTCAATTAATGAAAACTAAAACAAATAAAAGGAATAAATAAATAACAAAGCAAGTCAAACAACTAAAGATATTTATAGATTATATGGATGCATTTATATGGGTCATATGAGCTCATTTTAATCTATTAAACCATATTTAATTCTTATATTTGTATGAGCATCACTAATATATTTGGATCCTCTCGCTCGAGTTAGATCCAAAAGTAGATTAGATAACACTTATCATTCTCAAGATACTATCTAACTCTCAATCGTGCCTAGGATCTATTCTCATCATAATACTTATCAATCTCTCGATCTAGTAAGTTTTATGTAATGCATTCATAATCCGTTATTAATTACTCTCTCTCGGGCAATAATGAATTAACTACACATATGCAATTAGTGGTCACATAATTTCATACGACATTCAAATCAAGGAAGGATAAACAAATATAGGAAGAGAAATAATATCGTTAAAGAAAAACATATGAATCAATAGTTATACACTCCTTTTATAGACAATTATTAGGGTTTTGATAGCCAATGTATCTCTGATTGTCCGAATCACACCAAATCTAGAAGATATGCCCGAATCACACCAAATCAAGAAGATATGCCCAAATCACACTAAATCGCGACAGTAAAGATCATATCACGAGGATAATCACGATCCATATGACTTGAAACGTAGTCTATACATCTTTAATTATCTATTTTTCTATCAAAACTTCAACAAACACGTGACGTAACAAAATATAACAAAATCATGATGAAATCATCACTTAGGTACATGCATAATAGTCCCGAATTACACGTAAATTCTATATTTATCACTTTTATGATTGAATAAACAAAAAAAGAATGTAACAGTTAATTCTTCTTTTATTGCTTAAGAAAAGTCTCTTAACATTTGATTTAATTGCTGTTTATAGCTAGTTATTGAGCTTTGTGGTAACAGTTTTGGTGGCCGGCCCGTGCTGGTGATGTGCTATGTTTGCAAACCTGCCACATATCACCTTGGTTGTAAGGTTGTTGATGGGGATGAACTCAAATTGTAGTGGGAGGCTGCTCAATTTCTTGGGGCTCCAGGTCGGTCGGGGAATGGGATCAGTTGGTTTTGATTTGTTGCCATGTTACTACAATATTGCCTATTCAGACATTACATAGATATTTTATTAAATTATAATTATCATATTATGAAATAATGATGTAGATGTAGGTTAGAAGTTGTATGTTTAAACCACTTAAATTTGACTAAATAAAAGAAGAAGATGAAGTGTAGTAGTTGGAGTGGCGCAGCATCAGGTTGCCGCCTGCCAACAGCAAACTCTTAGTTTACGAGGTTCGATGATATATTCCCCAACAAATATGGGAATTTAATATTATGAAGAAGATTAAGAGTAATAATCTTAATTTGGCTTTTGGAGAAACTGAAGGCCATCTCGCACGTAAGCATTTACGATGGTATGCACCTCAACCTTTCTTCATATCCCTCCCAACCCAACCCAACCCACCACCATTTCCATTTCTTTATATTTTCTTACGAGTTCGTTGTTCCGTACCCAAAATATTATAATTTTTTAGAGGCTCAAAATTATTTTTTTGTAGTTACAAAACTTTAGCATAGGTAGCTTCTCTATTCCTATCGAATGGGAGAGAGAGTATGAAAATTATTCAAATATTGTAGGGATCAATTAATAACAAAATAATGTAAATTTTGTATTAGTCAATAATATAATCTTGTCTTCTTGATAATTCTTACAACTGTAGAAAAGAAAGAAACAAAAAAGGGAATAATGGGGCATTATATATAGCAGTGGAGGTGAGAAGGGGGAGAGAGTTGAATTGAGGAATCCCCGACAGTTTATAATTAAACACGTAATATTGAGTTGAAACCACATTTAAATGTTAATTAATAAGAAGGGTGTGGTTAATTATGCTGTGGTTTAAACCTTTTTGATGCCAAACAATTATTTAAAAGGGTCAACCTTATCCTCACTAAACAATCCCCTAATCCCACCACTTAAGGATAACATTAAAAAAAGGTAAGCTGTACTTTTCAGATTAAAGAAAATATAAAGACAGGAAAAACGAGGATGTTGTCCATTCCCACTATTTTTTTATTTTTTAAAAAACAAGAGTGGAGGGTATATTCGGGAGCGTATTCTAGTGTACAGCATTTTCAACCCGCCGCTTCCGCTGCCACCGGTTTGGTTGTTCCCAATCTTCAAATTTAAACTCTAATTCCCATTTTATTTCACACTCACCAAACTTGTTAATTACACTAACTTTTAAAATATAATATTAATAATTTGATTTTTTTATTTATAATTTCACACTTTGCCTTATATTAAATAAGAAAACATTTAATTAAAGCGATACTAATATTATAATTTCTGAAAAAGTTGTTACTTGTTTTGAGTAAAATAATTTTATATTTAATAAATTATTTGATAATTAAGAAACTAATTTCAAGTTACCATGATTTAGTGGAGGAAAGGGACAGGTGAGTACGTGAATCACGTGCAACTGCCACGCTGGACTGTTTCCACGTGGATACCAGTCATTCTTATTACCATGACTCCATGAACCATTTACTCTATAATTTTAAACCACTTTCCTGCTTTTGTCTTTTAAATTAATTTTTTTTTAATATTTTTAGAGGAGTCTCTTTTAATTTTGGAAAATGTAATAGGGGCATATTGGTCAACTCATTTCCCATTTAAGCTTACTTTCCTTTTAAGCATACATAAATATATATATATATATATATATATATATAATTCCTTATAATAATATTTACAATGAGAAAGAGAAAGAGAAAGAGAAAGAGAAAGAGAGAGAGAAAAGAGGATATGGATGTAGGAGTAAACCAATTCAAAGCCCATAGCATAGCATAGCTCGCCTCCTCAATCATAATCTTTTAAATATATTTATTTTACCAGTTACCCTATTTCGTAGTTGCTCACAATATGAAGTATACAAAAATTTTTGTTCGAACCCTTTTCAATCTGCATCTACCACGTCTAAATCCGCGTCCCTACTGAAAATTTTATTTTACGTAAACTGCAGAATCCATTGCATCCAATTTGTGAGCAAACAAGGCTACTCGTGATTGTGAAAATTTTGTGTGGATTTCGGAGTGGTAGATGGTAATGGAAGATACCGAGAGTTGTGGAAGTAGGCGGGTGGAATCCTCGTCGTCGGCAAAGAGCAGACACCAGCAGAAGACAGTGGATGTTTACAATGAGGTTTTGCGGCGGCTCAAGGAAGTCGACCACCCCGAAGCTCAGGAAATGGGGTTTGATGACCAGCTTTGGGCGCATTTCAACCGTCTTCCTCCCAGGTCACCTTTACCTTTCTCATCGATGTTGATATTTTATGTTCAACACACCGAGAAAAAAGATTACGCTATTGTTTTTCAGCACACTACACGTTTAGTATAACTATTTTATTCCCTTTTGAGTGAGTGATCTTTTCTAGCTTGAGTTTTCTGTTGTTTTGTCGAATTTCTGGACGTCTTTTCTTGGATCAATAGATTTGGATGGATGCCTGTGGTGCTGGTTTACTTCTTTCTTAAAAAAAAGTGTCTTTTCCCCATTATTTCTTTTGGACATTTTGGACGTGCTATTAGAATGTAATATGTGGTGTTTTGGACTGAATCTGATTCGAAGTAGTAAACTGTGAAGCGAATTGACATTTGAAAATGTGTTGCATGTCTATTGCTTTCGATGTATAATGCTCTCGTCCGCAATTTGGTCTGTGATTGCATTATGATCGACAATTTGCCGCATTGTAGGTATGCGATGGATGTGAACTTAGAGAGAGCAGAAGATGTTCTCACGCACAAGAGACTGCTGCATCTGGCCCGTGATCCTGCAAACAAGCCAGCTGTTGAGGTCCGGCTTGTGCAGGTTAGTTATTGCGGGGCTGATAGCTCCTACTTTCATATTCTTGGCTTCTGGGTAATTATTGTGGGACGTGCTGTACTTTCTCTTCCTTCTTCTAACAAAATGTTCTACTTCGATGCATCCATCTTTTATTTTAGATGGTGGGATTTGTGATATTAAATTGATTGGTTCTATAAATGAGATCTTAATCTTCCAATGTCAGTTAAAGACTTCTACAAGCTAAAGTGGTGGTGGTGACACTCGTGTGTATGATGGCCATGCATGGAACTGAAACTTGCTACTTTCTGTACTATTGATTAGTCAAGCATTTGGTCCATTGAGCTAGTACTTGAGTTATCCAGAAGTAATTGTGTTCTGTCTGTCTATATTCTATATTTGAACAGTATAGGTGAACTGTTAGACTACACCAGCTCTAAAAAATAAATTCTCTCCTTTATCTTGGGCAGAAATCTACCAAAACTGAACATACCTTAGTAACCAATGTGTGCTTGGATCTGTCTTTAAATGAAAAACATGAATATGCTTGTGCATGATTTCTTACTTAAGTGGTGTCATCAATATGTGGGATATATTCTTGTTTGTACAGGTAATCCCTGTATCCGATGGGAATTTAGGAGATTCAGTCCATTCATGCTCTCCGAGAAGAAGGTATTAACACAATTCTTTTTTATAATGAGTTAGCTGTAACATTATATGTTTTGATGTGCCATCTTTTTATTGTAGTTTTTTGCTGATTTACGTTAATCATTTCCCCCCTTTGCACCCAGTAGTTTTATGTCTCATTGAATATTGTAAAACCTTATGAAGATTCTATGTTCAGCATCCATCCACCACCTGCCTTTGGTTCTTCTCCTAATCTTGAGGCACTATCGCTTCAAGGATGTAAGTCTGAAGAACAAGATGTTGACAGTGGTGGAGATGCTATTGCCAAGTTGCTGAGGTATGCTCTATTGAGACGTTATTTTACTGGTCTTATTGGTGCAAATTAGTCCTCATCCCTCGACTTCTATCAATGAAAAGGATCTGAGCTTTGACTATCATAACCATAAAATTGTCTAGCCTACAGCATTCATTTTATGGCAGTCACCTGAGTTTTTAGTGGTAACAGTATAATTGCATGTTGAGTGTTTCCTACCTTTTGTTTTTTTAACACTGAACAGCTGGGTGTCTAATACCTTGCATTTCAATTATTTATACTTTATTACTGCTGTATAGAAGTATAGCCATTAAGCTTAATGCATATACATTGGTTGAGTTCTGTGTGCTTTTCTTATGTCAATATTTGGATCTGATAAGTTATACTGTTTCACTTACTAGAATATTTAAGGATGTATTCTGGAGCTTAACACTTCTCTTAATTTAAACTGCAGCCCCATGCATGAGATTACTTTCTCGACAGTTGACAGGCCGAAGCTTCTCAGTCAGGTATTTGATGTTTCTTATTATGATGCATCACTCTATGATGATCATCAAATGGTTGTAAATTGGAAAAATAGATGTTTGGACGTCTGCCTTTAATAGTTTTTTTGGATCAATATAAAAGGCGTAACAATTTCTGCCTTTTGGAATTGTGCTATATTTCAGCTCCGAACTTTTTTATATAAGAATGGAAGGGTATCAGGTAATTTGGTTTGAAATGCAAAAAAACTGTTTATTATACCATAAAAGGAACATATCATGGCCCTTTGATTGAACTATATATTGGTGAAACTTGCAGTTGACTTCTTTATTAGCTGAAGTTGGCCTCAACATCAAGGAAGCACACGCCTTTTCCACTGTGGATGGCTATTCTCTGGATGTTTTTGTTGTTGATGGTTGGCCATTTGAGGTACTATCCATCTTCATTTCTATTGTCACTTTGTGTAGAATTGTTCTTTCTCTTTTTCGGTCTTATCATTTTTGGTGGAATGCAAATGAATATTAAAAATTGGCATGGTTTTCTTGCTTCTGAATTTTGTACTTTTGCGACGTTTTAAGAGATAATGTACTTTGTGAACTTTGTTCTTGGCTTCGATCACGGATTGCAATACAGTTCTTCCACATATCAATCTTTTCAAATTTCTTTACCCATACCATCTTCCCTGAAACTTCCTCAAGACTACAATGAGCCACTGCTTCATTTTTCCTTTAAGCAAAATTTGATGCACTGTATTGAATCATATTCTATTAACTATACGCATGCAATCATGTTTTCTTGTGTAAAAACATATCTTAAGTAGGAGCAAATGCACCATTATTATCAAATGAATGAAGCTTAGGAAAGGTCATGAAGCTTACTTTAGGGCCACCTGTCACTCTTTTATCATACAATCTAGAATGGCTATCTGCAGAACGTCTTCATTAATTTAGCTCCATAGACTAAGGGCGAGAGTTCTGACTTACCTCAATGTTTTAACTTTCTAGGAGGTTGAACAACTTCGGACTGCGCTTGAAAAAGAAGTTCTGAAGACTGAGGTACCACTCATCTATGCTTTTAACAGCCAACCTGCTCTTAAGCTACAATTATGACGGATATGTTTGTTTCTTGCAGAACAACTCATGGCCAAATTTACATTCCTTGCCTCCTTCCATTGAACATACACAAATGAGAATCAAGGATGACCCTGATCATCTGACAATACCCAGTGATGGTACCGATGTCTGGGAAATCGATCCTCAATCTTTGAAATTTGAGTCCAAAGTAGCATCAGGATCATATGGTGATCTGTAAGTATCGTGATGCCATTTTTGAAGTTTATGCTTGCAGTTGAGTGTTCAATTTACTGTAGAAACTTTGTGTTCAGATACAGAGGTACTTACTGTAGTCAGGATGTAGCAATTAAAATTCTCAAGACAGAGCGCTTGAATACAGAACTCCAGAAGGAATTTGCTCAAGAAGTATACATAATGAGGTTGGTCTACTTTTACTAACTTTTCCCTCAACAATATTTAAATTTCAAATATAATAACTGACTTTTCAAACATTGGAGATTTAAGATGGTGTTATAGGACTTTATTTTGCTATGAAAAGATTCTGACATCAATACGTTGCTCTCATGGGTTTCTTCCTATTTTGATTTAAATATTGTTTGCAGAAAAATTCGGCACAAAAATGTTGTGCAGTTTATAGGGGCATGCACCAAACCTCCAAACTTGTGCATAGTGACAGGTTTGTGTAGGCACCTATTTGTTTTGCTATTTCTATATATTTCATTATTAATTTACATGTTTCTTTAATTGCAGAATACATGCCTGGGGGGAGTGTGTACGACTATTTGCACAAGCAAAAGGGTACTTTTAAGCTTCCAGGATTACTTAAAGTTGCGATTGATATATCAAAGGGAATGAATTATTTGCATCAGAATAACATAATTCATAGGGACTTGAAGGCTGCAAATCTTTTGATGGATGAAAATGAAGTAAGCATTTTTTCCCTTCATGAATAATCTTATGTTGTTAAGTTGCCGCCCATGGCCTGTATGCTCAAATTTAACTCAGCAAAATATTGAACTTGGAGTTTGAAACTAAAAAATCATTCTTAATGGATACATTCTTGTGGTTAAATTTGAAGATAAAACCATTTAGACATGCATCCTCTAAGCAGCCAACACTTGCTGCAAATTAAGTTGTTACATGCTTTCTTTAAATTCTTACATCTGGTAAGTCTTTATGTTGTAGCTTACTTTACTAAGTTGGGAAGTTTGAAAATGCTTCACTTTTTCAGGTTGTTAAAGTAGGTGATTTTGGAGTGGCCAGAGTGAAAGCACAAACAGGTGTTATGACAGCTGAAACTGGGACGTATCGGTGGATGGCTCCTGAGGTATGTGCCATTTTGTGTGAAAGTAGAATTTAGGAGACTTTTAGGAAGCCCTTGGATGAGGAATTTGTAATGCCAGAATTTGAATGAATAAATTTCAAGTCCACCAAAATCACTAAAAATTGTAAGTGATGGATTTCAAATCCATATGAAACCAAAGGACCACTGATTGATTTGCTACAATAGATTCAAATCCATCCTCAAATCCTCCCATTCAAACTTCCTAAACTTTTTTTTGAGTTAAAGCCTGCTATAGTATACCTGGGATCTTTAATACATTGTAGCTTTTCAACTATCAATTCTGTCATAATAATGCTTGCTTGTGTTGGAAAATGTTTGGTTGATGTGGATTTGAAGTCCATTACTCTCAACTTGAAACAATTTTTAAAGGTTGAAATCCATTGATTGCAATTACTTGCATTTCCATCCCTGAATCGAAACAAACCCTAACACTGGAGCAAAGAGCAACATTTTAGGCTCAATGGTATTCACGAGATACACCATCTATACAAGTGAGCATTTGATAAGAAATCTGACCGAAACCCCATTGGAACCCAAGTGGCTACTTAAATTGGCCATTTGACAACTACATTTTCTAAGTCCTTCTGCATTTGACTTGTGTATATATATATATATATATATATATATATCTTCTCTTTGAAGATTATAGAGCACAAGCCGTATGATCACAAGGCCGATGTATTCAGCTTCGGGGTGGTTTTATGGGAATTGCTGACAGGAAAGGTACTATTGTGTCCTCTAAATTGTTGAAATCAGCGTATGGTTTAATATTCCTTCCAACATTTTCATTTCTGGCATTCCAGCTTCCATATGAGTACTTGACCCCTTTACAAGCAGCTGTTGGCGTGGTTCAGAAGGTTAGCTATGTATTCTGATTTTTCATTTGGTTGTATTATTATGTGCATGAAAATTCTTTTATTATTTGCTGAAAGCACTTCCGTTTCCTATGGTCTTAGGGTCTGCGGCCAAGTATTCCGAAACACACACATCCAAAGCTTGCTGAGCTACTCGAGCGATGCTGGCAGCGCGATCCTACTCTGCGACCCGATTTTTCTGAGTTAATTCAAATCTTACAGCAGGTTTCTAAGGAGGTATTAATTTCATTCAAATATTCCTGCTCCTCCTTTTTCACTAAATAGCTTAAAAAGTGGAAACTTGGGTTTAAAAGAATGTGCAGTGACATGTTATGATGCATGTGAAATAGGTTGTAGGTGATGTTGAGGAACGAAAAGAAAAGTCTGGAGGATTCTTTTCAGCCCTGCGACGTGGACATCACTAGACAATTAATATTTGTTCTTCATTTTACTTGCATGTACCACCCTCCAATTTTGGATCATTTGCCAATTCCCACCCTAATTCTTTTTGCATTGTACACTATCATACCCTACTAATTATCAAACCACACAACACCCTGCTGCAATTTCTCCATAATTTAAAATTTGTAATAATACTATTCGCATAAATTTGTTTCAGTTGTATTTTTTCCAAAAAAATTTCTGTCCTTTTTTTTTTTTTAACAATATTGTTGGGATGGAAAGAAGTGGGTGGGTAATGATTAGAAGGAAGAGGGCATAATGTAGTTTGGTTCAACCACACTCCAAATATCTACACAATTCCCACTTTTTATTACAACCTTATTATAAACGACTCTTATCTGTCCTAACTAATTATTAAGGCTGCCTATGCATGTCACCCAATATCTAACCACTTCCTATTATTCACAACGTAAATTATGTTTTTCATTGCTTAATTCATCAAAATCTCCTCCTACCTACTACTCTTGATTCCCTCAATCGTCTCTTTTTAAATGCTGTCCACATATATGTAATAATGTGTACTAATAAGAATACGATAATTGTGTAAATGCAATTAGTTATGTCATGAATTACGAATAATATATTAAAATATAATATATATATTCATCAATCGATTTAGATTTTTCATCAGTATCATTTTATGCGTTAACTATCTATATATATTATTGCGGTATGACAATAAAATATAATTCAATTTATTTATATTCCCAGCAAATTCCAATATCCAAACCCTAGCTACCTTGAAAAGGATATTCTTTTTAGAGTTGGAAAAGGTGGCAGGAAGATGAATACAACTCAAAAGTCAAATATTATTAATTTATAGTATAATCAAACCCTAACTAACCTCGGCTTCCGCTCATACAACAATGTATTGGCATTTAATTTGCTATAAATACTTCCCATTTCCATACATGCATCAATCTGCATAACACCAGAGAAACATTGACAATTATGAGAGGAAGCAGAAACCTGAGGGGCGTCCCAACCAACATTCAGGGGGCAATTGCGCAGCTCAGCCGGGGAGACGCGGCTGAAGGCAGGCGGATGAGGATTGTGGTGAAGAAGGAAGATCTGAAGCAAGTGTTGGAGGTGATAAGAGATGGACGCCGGCGAGGACCTGCAGCGGCGACGTCGTTGGAGCAGCGGCTGAATTTGATGCGAAGACGGCAGATTTTGAGAGCCGCGAGCCAAGTTAGGGGTACAAACCGGCTCGGTTGGTGGAGGCCCGTTCTTCAGACCATACCGGAATAGCTATAACTTCACTTGGACTGCCTACGTCAGCTACTGCCCAACCTAATACTGACATTCTGATTTTCTATTTCTGCTTATTCTTTTATTAATTTTTTTACATCTTTTTCTGAGGAATTTTGAATTTTTTACTTTCTTGGTCGGACCTGTTTCCAAATTAATTCATAATTAGCATTGTTTCCTATCTTTGTTACATGTTTGAATGTTTGGTTTAAATCTTAATTTCAAGATAAAGTGAAAGACGATAAGTAGAATAAAAAATTTGAAGCTCGGTAGCATTACTATTGTATCTCTCCTTATTGAAATTCTATACTTGTATGTCGTCCCAAAAAAATATATTGATGATGATAATTTAATTAACCTATAAGATCTCCAAAAAAAAAAAAAAAATTGTGTACCTTGGATTTGTAATTTCCAGGTGTGCCACTATAGCTTTTGTGGAATTCTTGAAAGCTCGGATTATGTGTCCGTTATCTTTGGCTAGGGTTTGGACATGAAGGACATACTTGTTCTTCATCTAAACACCCGACATGGTCCTTCACTTGGGACTCGGTTCTTGCATGGACACGTACATGTCCTCATGGCATTGCTCTTAATTAGCTAATTTTATTAGATAACACTATGAATAACAAGTTGAAATGGACCCTATTTCCATGAAGCCCATAGTAAGCCAGGACTTAGCTTAAGCTCACCATTTTGGTCACGAAGATCCAATTCTCGATATTATGAGCATTCATAATATTCTTACCCATATGGAAAGTTATGAAAATAGATGTAGAGAAGTGGGCCAGACTTGAGAATGAAGTATGATTAATTGGGCTTTTTTTGAAGCTTTGTAATCAGATTAATGGGCTAACTGGGCACCTTAACCATGCATTGAGCTTTAGCCCAACAATTGTCTCTTCAACTCGTGTTTATAAACAGTCACCTCTCTCTTGTTACGTCAATTTTATTGCTCTACTTCAATCTTAAATGCTGTGAACTTAAACTGAGAAAGGAAAAAACCCAAAAATGTGTATATGTGTGATGCATTAAGTTGGATGATTGCTAAAAGTAAGAAATGGCATGAAGACAGCAGTACAGCACCATGGTTAACAGCAACCAATATTTAGTATTTAATGCCACCATTGGACAAAACTAATGTAATTGAGGAGGAATCTTGACAAATATGACTAGGAAACTGGTAGTTCTGGATAAAATGGGAGACAAGTGGGACCTCCTACTCCTACAATGGAAACATTCTTCTACAATTATTCCTCATCATTTAATTTCCTTCACTTAAACTCACAATTTTGATTTGACGTATAACTAAGTTGTCTCTTTTCTCTATTTGGGAAAAATTATAAGAGATCATTCAAGTTGTGTATTGTGGGAAAAATTATAAAATTATTGGTTTAAAGAAGAAAGAAATAAATGCATTGTGGGCGGGGCACACTAAGTTTATGGCTTCTAAATTAAAGTCCACCGTTTCATCTCTCGACACCTGCCTCCCTTCATTCTCATTCATTCATAACAATATTATCTTCTCTCCATTTTATTATTATTATTATTATTATTATTATTATTATTATTATTATTATTATTATTATTATTATTATTATTATACTCAACACCACTTAGCTTTGACTTTCTACATTACAACAACAACAACATTGAGAGAAAAAACCATATTTACAACAATAAAAAATATATTTGCATCGCTCAACTACCTTTCTTACTGCACTCTCTCTCTCTCTCTATCTATCTCTACTTCACTCAACTTTTTATCATCAATCGTTCTCTGACTCGGCCGGAAAACCAACCCTCAAACACCACCAGCACGACCTCGTTGACGCAGCCGAAAAGCCACCAGAACTTCTGGCGGAATCTTCTCCACCAACGCTGGTCTCCGCTAGGCGGTCGCTCCATCATCGGCCGCAAGTACGCCCACGCCGCGTGCTGCAACAAGGGGTCCTTGATGGGAATCTCCCGCCAGGTGTCTCCCCGGCAGCACGTGGGGGACGGCGGCATCAAATCCTTCAGGCTGGTGTAGTTGATGTCGCTGTGGAGAGCAATCATCTCTATGTCGTCGTGATAAACGAAGTTTGGGAAGGGAAAGGTGTGAGGATTTAAGGCGAAATTAATTACTGAGTTCTGCATAATGAGTGGGATTGGTTATTAGTTTGGGTGTTCTGTAATTAGGATTTGGATTCATCTTATTTTCTTTATTTTGGGTGATGATATGAGTGTATATATGCGGGCGAGGAGGAGAGTGTGTGTGTGTGTGTGAGGATGGATGTACACGTGTTAGAGCTCTGGTTGGCGTGCGGGTCCGCGGATTTTCCGTGGTTTGAATTTTTGTCTTTTATATTGCTATTTCTGATTACGTTTTAAGACTGCATTTTAAAAATTGAATGAATAGAATCGATTTTAAGAATATTGTTTAATATTAAAAGAAAAGATTATAACATTTAAAATTTTCGAAAATATAGCCACGGATAAGGTGACACCTAAAAATGAGAGAGAGAGAGAGAGAGAGAGAGAGAGAGAGAGAGAGAGAGACAGAGAGAGAGAGAGAGAGAGAGAGAGAGAGAGAGAGAGAGATCCATATACCTGACCTTTTTTTAGCAATTCCTACATTCTTTCTGATATTATTTTTCTTGTAGAAAAGCATCTCGTCCTTTCATGTTTTAAAACCTCCAAATTAGATGGAAGATTAATTTATTAAAATTTGAGAAGAAATCGATCATCCACATTTCATTTTTGTGAGTTCCCTCTAGAATTTGAAAGAGAAAAACAAATGAATACAGAAAATTTGTCAGATCCCAGTCATTCAGATGACTCCAATATTAATGCATAAAATGCAATGGTGGTTTTTAGAAAGTTCTTGGTCCAATTGAAACACAAGAGTTAAGTTTATAGTATAAAATGTTATTAAAATAAATAAATAAAAGGCGAGTCGGTATTTTTTTTATTTAGTACATTTTTATCTTATACGAGTGTATTTATATAGAGTGGACGGTGTGAAGTTCCAACAACGCGTTGTAAGAAGACTATCTATCTGTCCCATCATCATCTGACATCTGGTCAAAAAAAGAGCTTCGTATATTGCTTATTGAATTGACAACCTAACTGTCAGGTGAATCATATTTTGTCATGTATTAGTTGAATTGGAAGTTTACGTACTGGTTAAGCAACGAGCCACACAATTACTGACTGCACCATCTCTTTTCTTTTCGGACAAAAATACCCTTATGAATTATTTTTTCTATCATCCACCACCCAATGCCATAGGTCTTGACTGAACTTTCTGTAAAGGATATTTTCGTCAAAGAGAAAAGAGGGATGGGCATTATTTGGGTGTGAATAGTCCAGTCAGTCGCATCCTAATCAAATACTTCCACTTAACTCAGAAACACTGGCGCCCAAATCAGAGTTGAATGTGCATGCAGGAATTCTGTTTTCCATCAATACAACATAGAGATCAAACTTCCATTTCCGTGAAGTTAGAATACAAAATGATAGAGCTACATCATAGAATCTACAGTAGGATTTTCAACTCTTTAACATCATAATCGCTACAGCAATTAAGAGTTAATCACAGAAGAAAGTATTCAAGTTATTGGTAATACATGTGTGTGTGTGTGTGTGTGTGTTGGTGCAAGGCGAAAAGAATTATGTTACAGAAGATGGCATGGCAGGCTATGGCTAGAACACTGAGATATTCTCCCAAGACGGAGAGAATATATAGACTAAGGCAATAGCTGTGTTTTAACTTTTAAACGCTACCTTATATTAAAATGTGTGGCTCTGTAATTGAACCACAATCTCCGGATGCTATGCAATGCCCTTCCTCACCTCCATAACACATTTTACAAGTCACTTTTGACTCTGAGAAGCCTGCACCATAAAAAGAAACGTTATTAGAACAATGGTGGTTAATTAAATCCAACAGTAATGGGAAGTAATTTCCCCACCTAAAGCAAGATTAAAAAAAAAAAAAACAGCACAACTATTGCATTCTTAAGCTACCGGCACAACCAGCAGACTAAACCAATAAAATATTTCCAATACTAATAATATATGATAAATACTAAGTTGACCCAAGTTCTAGAACACCCCCTCCCCCGTTTTACTTCAACCCTCTTTCTGGATCAATAACCTTCACCATCATACAGTACATGGTTCAACACATATAATCTCCAACTTGATGCACAAAAAGTTTCCATCCACGACAAAGTCACATACCTAAGTTAGAAACAATGAAAAAACTCATAAATCAGGCACATAAATTTGACATCCGCACTAAGTGATGTGAATAATACTATTCATGTGCGAACATAGAAGATCTTTAATTAATTTTTAAGAAAAGAATGACATAATAGAGGGAAAGAAATTAAAAATCCGGAGCTAAGATACAATACTTTCATGCAGTTACCAACCTTTTTCATTTTCTCCAGCACTGAATTTTCATATGCCTGATATCCAGCACCTACAAGATTTCCCAATTTTGGAGCATCAGACTCAACATTTTCAGCAGTGAAAACGGCCGGTGACGAGGCAGGTTGAAGTGGCAAAACTAGGAGAGGATTTGAAAGATTGCCCAACACGTTCCCAATAGCAGCACCCTGCCAATCAAGGTCTCCATGAGAAACTCGAAAAAGAAATGATATCAAGCTAAATCAAGGACTTACTAAAAGAACTTACAGCAGCATCCTTAGATTCCATTACTACCAGGGCTGATCCTTTCTTCTTGGAACTCTTGATGACAACATCTTCTACAGCACCAAATTCTTCAAAAATTTCACGAAGTCTCGTAGCCGTGTAGTCTTCACCGATCTTCTCCCATGAAACTTTAAGAACCTTTTCCTTGGCCAATCCACTACCTCCACCATCCATGCTATCTCTTCCCCTTGATGCTGTGTCTTGCTTAAAAGGTGTTGTAGCAGCTGACATTTTGTTGGCATGCATAGCACGAATTCTTGAAATCTCATCTTTCAATTTCCGAGATATTGTCTCTTCTTCTTCTCGAGCTTTCACGTTGGGGTCAACAGAAAAGGCAGAACGCTCTCTTTCTTCAAGGTCTGACATCATCTTTCGACGCTTGGAATCTTGCTGCCCCTGACGATGAAGCTTTTCCCTTTTTACTCTAAGTAGATCATCAAATAACTTCCTAGCCTTTTCATCCTTGAGTACTTGATAGGAAGTCTGAAGCTTTAAAAAGTTGGCATGCGCATTGGGGTCATCAGGTCTCTTATCTGGATGTAGCTCCCTGGCCTTTGATCGATAGGCTTTGTTAATCTCTTGATCTGAAAGCCTGGAACCTTCCTCACCAGAAGGTAGTCCCAACACAACATAATGGTCGACTTCAACATCCATGTCACCCTACTGCTCAACGGCAAAAAATAAGAACAGAAACGTTCAGATACAAAGGGAGAAAAAAAAATGTTACAGAAATAAAACAATAACACATGGTTTGGTTTTTGTGTCCAACATTCATTGATTTGCTCAATCTCAGTTCGAGGTTTCCAAACAATTTCACCTCTTGATGGATCATCAAATATAAATTTAACACCCTTATACATGACAAATATAGGTTAATATATCAAGAAGCATTCTCCAGTTAAATTACTAAGATCACATTATGTGGTTCTAATGTTTTTTCTTCAAAAAAGTAAAAAAAAAAAAAAATCTACAACAGATTGCCAAGCTAATACAAGTCTTTCCAAATTATAAGCATAAACTATATATTAAAAAGGATAAATTGTCAGGTAAAAAAATTAAAAAGGAGAAAGGTATCCCTTTCTATGATATCTTGCATGAAAAAATCCCAAAATCCAACACGAAAACCAAAATAATTGAACATAAATCTCAAGTAATGAACCTTGGAACCAACACCCAATAAAAGTGAAATACATTAATATACTTCGCTTAAATAATTCAAAAAGAAATCTCAGAGCCATAGCGAACAGACTTTGCAGCAAATAACAATCCTAAAACCCCCAATTTTGACTTCAGAAACTCACAATATCAATCGAAAGCTGAAATTAGGTCCGGAAAATTGTCTAACAGCAACATAATTTGCAAGTTTTCCATAGAACATATACAAAAAAAGGTATATCCTCACTTAAATCACCGAAAACATAAACTGAATGAAGAGAAAAACAACTCTAATAGAATAAAACCTGCGTCGGCGGCAGTAGTGGCAGATCGAGGCGGCGATTTAGCTGTTGTATAGGCGGAAAGGTAGAGAATGTGTCGACTTGGAAGGGGGAAGGGCGGTTTGACGATTGGGGCTAAATCGGGTTTGTATTATTTTACTTAAATAAAATGAACACGCTTTTAAATAGATATTTTCCCTCGAAAAAGGAAAGAAATAAAGAATATATTTAGGGAGAGCGTGTCCAGTCCAGACCCATTGTGGATTGGTAGGGGCTTCTTTTCTTCTTTATTTTTT
Organism: Caryopteris x clandonensis; assembly: GCA_028749325.2. NCBI lineage: Eukaryota > Viridiplantae > Streptophyta > Magnoliopsida > Lamiales > Lamiaceae > Caryopteris > Caryopteris x clandonensis. The sequence goes on along the minus strand of JAPYKT020000009.1, from coordinate 10,353,253 downwards.
CTCGATAACGAGAAGATATTGGTAGTGTTTCTGATCCCCAGAAATAACTCAAAATTCGGTAAGGTATAACTCCATATCTATTTGTATCATTTTATACAAATAAACTCTTTTTCAATGAAGAGTGCTAATCCCTTAAATCGTTGAGTTGGAATGAATATAATTTATCTGCCAAAATATAATAATCCAAATAAAATTTTATTTAAATGAAAGAACAGAATTGGTAACATCTAATAACGCTGCCTTTCTTCCCTTCTCTGACAAGATTTTTCTGTGCCCTTGATTTGAGTTACACTAGTTAATTGGGATGAATAACCCAACCAAATATTAAAATGGATCAAATTCAAGCTCAATAATATATTAATGCGTCCATCCAAATTCAAATCGAAGTTAAAACTGAATCAAGTTCAGAGAAAGAGAGGGAGGCAACTTCATTTGTTTTGGAAACAGCATAACGATGCACAACAAACTCGGAACAGAATTGTCCAGCAGCAGCATTCAACTCCATCAAACCCAAACTCAAGTTAACTCGGATAAAATAAATAGAATTGCAATAACAGTGGCTTTAAAGGTCTTAGAAACCACAAAAATATTGCATCTGAACATTAATTTAGAAAATGCACTGGAGCAACACAATAAATAATACAAACGAATTACAAAGATCTAACTGGTTCTCTTCTCTGTTGAAAGAATTACGACTTATCTTTTACTTCCAAAAAGCCTCGGCTTCCGTAGGGTCCATCAAAGATGTCTCAATCTTATTTAAACATCAAATAATACTATCGCAATGCGCAAGCCAAGCCAAGCCAATTGAACCAGAAACTTTGATCCAGTATCTCTTAATCCCCCTGTTTCAGTTGGATGCATCCCTGCTGTAATATTGGTCCAGAGTCTTTGCTGGAATACGGTGAAGAAGTTCCCGGGGAAAGATCCGAAGTAGGGTCCACGCCAAATCAAGCGACTGGAAGATGTTACGGGTGTCATATGCCCCCTGTGCCACAAACTTCCTCTCGAATTTATCAAGGAACTCCAGATATAGCTGTGTACAGACCAACGTGGAGTTAGTTATGCAAACTAGTTACCAGTGAAAACTAATTAATATGATAAAGCAGTTGTGCACAAATGCAGACCAGATCTTCTGAGGAAAGAGCTTCTTCTCCCACCACAGCTTTCATTGCCTGGACATCCTTCCCAATCGCATAGTTTGCATAAAGCTGGAAAGATTAAATTAAATTAAAGAATAAGTGTTAGCGAAATACAGCTGTAATTGGTTGAGCCAGTCAGAGAGAACAGTTTTACCTGGTTAGACACATCAGAGTGATCCCGGCGAGTCATGCCCTCACCAATGGCACTCTGCATTATATTCAAACAGCAGTTATAGCACCTTCATTATCTACACTATTCTCCTCAAATGAGCGAACTAAAACAAATTGAGTACTCAGTGTAATTACCTTCATTAGACGAGACAAGGATGGGAGCACATTGATTGGAGGGTAGATCTGTCAATTCAGGAAGACAGCATTTGTTTAACTAAATTGTGATACCCCAACCCAAAGACAAAAAACATATCCATCAAGGAAGAACATTCCAAAGATACAATCTCAACAATTCATCCACCTCTTCTAAGCATCAAAATCAGTCATTTGAAGTAATAAAACCCACAATTTTGACAACCACAAAGTGCTTCACTAGAATATAAAAAAAAAAAAAAAAAAAATTGCAGCATAGAACAAGATCATATTGGAAGTTCTTTTAAGATTATGGAGACGGTAAGCCCAAATGCTTTTAAGGTGATCGATCTTATCTCTTTACCTGCCGATTCTGAAGTTGTCTGTCGATATATATTTGGCCTTCAGTGATATAACCCGTAAGATCCGGAGTGGGATGTGTAATATCTGGAAAATTTACAGGTAAAAATAGGGTAAGATTGCTTCACAATAGCAAGAAAGAAAAACAAAAAATAGCTTCATGGCTAACACAGAAATTTAATAGGGAGTAACACCATCATTAGGCATGGTTAAGATTGGAATTTGAGTAATGGATCCCTTTCGTCCTTCAATACGTCCCGCACGCTCATAGATGGTTGCCAGATCAGTGTACATATAACCAGGATATCCACGTCTTCCAGGCACTTCCTCTCGAGCGGCAGACACCTAAGAAGAAAATACGAATTTTAGCTCTTTCTTTTACGGTTTAATAGGAGAAGGGAATAGTGGAAACAGGGCAAGTTTTATAACATAACCCAGATAAGATTGATAGGGTAAAACCACTCATAGATGCACTTTTTTACTAAGAGCTTTTGAATATAGGAGCTATATATTTCAGAAGTTGTTGAAGAAAAGAGAACGCAAGACATCAGCTGACATAGCTTATAGAGCAGCACATTTATTTAGATATTACCTCACGAAGAGCATCAGCATAAGAACTCATATCTGTCAGTATGACAAGAACATGCTTGCCACATTCATATGCCAAGTATTCAGCAGTTGTCAGAGCAATCCGAGGAGTAATAATACGTTCTATTGTAGGGTCATTGGCCTGCAGGAAAACTCATATTATAAACAGAAGATATCTTGACCCAGGATTTACATGGAACATCTTAAAAATTTAAAAGAAGGTAACCAACAAAATTACCAAGTTTAAGAAAAGGGTCACTCTCTCCATTGATCCATTTTCCTCAAAATCACGTTTGAAGAACTGTGCTGTCTCCATGTTCACTCCCATAGCTGCAAAGACAATGGCAAAATTGTCCTCTTCGCCATCCTATAGCACAGAGCATATCATAAAGACAATGTTCAACAATGTATAAATCTGAAGATTTTAAAACCACATAAAATTATTCCGAACAGGCAAACACGGCTATTAACTTAATTTCGCATCCCTAATAGGCCTGACCAGAATAAAGATTCTCAAGACCGAGGGGCAAGGGAGATCCTTTCCACGATAACAATAGTGAAACATGATGTATAATGGGATATTGGTATAAAAAATAAGCTTTAGAAAGTGATAAACCGCATTTCAAATAGTAACAATAGTTGGTTCTAATATATCAAGTATCAATCAACAAAGAAAGAGTCAGTATAATGTGAAGCATGAAAAACTCTTTGTATGCATAAGCAATTGGGAATTCAAAAAAATTTTATCGAGAAGAAAACTTATAGTGGTATTATATACCTCAAGAAGATTATCAGATTTCTCCAGACGTTTCACCAAACCTGCCTGACGACAGATCTGGGCAGCTATTTCATTATGGGGAAGACCAGCAGCAGAAAACAACGGAATTTTCTGACCTCGGGCAATTGAGTTCATGACATCAATAGTTGAAATTCCAGTCTGTATCATTTCTTCGGGATAGGTTCTCTCACTAGGATTGATGGAACTTCCTGAACCAAACAGGTTAATGAATCCATCAAGTATTGACATTGGCTTTTATATACAAAGGACATTTCTCATACACTACTGATACTTGCCAGAAATATCCAAGTAGGCCTCAGGAAGAATAGGAGGGCCATTGTCAATAGGTTTCCCAGAACCATTAAAAATACGACCAAGCATGTCCAATGAGACAGGTGTTTTTAAAACCTGTAAAAAAGTTGATGCACAAGTCTTATGAAACCAGAATTTATAACACCAAATAATTAAAATGGCATCAGTAATCGATCTCATCCCCAAAATTATTATCTGAATAAACCTATTATAAACACTCAAGTGGTAAATAGGATTCATAAACACATGCATGCTTTCTGAAATACTCTTTCTGAATTTGAATGTTTGCAGAGAGCTTAAAAGAAAAAACAATAATCTAGCATCACTCAATTAAGACCCATTCTTAACCCAATTCCAAAGGATAAGCCATCCCGAATACAATACTGGATAAAAAATTAGCCTGAACATGCCGATCCTCCATGATTCATCTCATACATTCAACTCTTCTGAGTACTAACATCAAACGGAAAAGAAGATAGACACTGTATGTCTTTAACAGTTCAACCAAAGACTAGAAAAATGTGCAGAATAGGAAGCGTTGCAAAGATTCACAGGTGGGTATGAGTATAAATACAATGCCATGTCACAAGCAGTCCCTCAAAACTTAATAAGAGTGATATTCTAAAACAATTCCGAGCTCAAGCTTTTCATATAGCACTCAGATTTGATAAAAAAACTGAGTTATGTGTCAAATCATTTAGAATTCCATTTCGACAATTTTCTATCTCAAAACAACATGTTGCACTGGCAAGGAGATAATTAGAATAGTATGGTACAATAGAGAAATGGGAAATATATAGCTTCTCCTGTTTTTCTGACTGGAGTTTTTGGAATGAAACAGAAGACTGTAAATAGAATATATTAAATTGAATATGAGTTCATGTTACTTCGCTAGATTGAATAACAGCAAAAATCTCAAGAGAAAAAAATAGCATGTGCAAACAACTCTACCTCCCCAGTGAATTGGACAGTAGTGTATTTGTTGTCGATCCCAGATGTTCCTTCAAAAACCTGGACAAAAAACACAGGAAAGAAATTGCACTCTCTATTATTTAAGAAATGGACTGAAAGTACTGTATACTGAAAATTAGAAAAGTAAAATCCAAGTAAACATGCATATCAAATGGAGAAGAGGTCCCATAAGCAGGTGGTTAGAAGACTTGTATTAGAGACAAAAGATCAACTTGTCACTAAAGGGTTTAAAGAGGAAAAATGGCTGAGTCGTGTACTTCTTAACACGAGGTTATAATGCTTAATTTTATTAGCCCAAGAGGATAACATGGCAAACCACTCGAATAACGAAAGATGGAAAAATTTTGAGGGCACTTACTTGGACCACGGCCTTCTCTCCATCAACCTCCAAGATTTGCCCCCTTCGGGTTGTTCCATCTCCTAAGCGAATGTTGACAATTTCCTGGTACTTTGGACCCTGACAAAGTTCAAAGAAACATTTGAGCGATCCTGTTCAAGATACATATTCACAAAGACGTTGAAATGTGTTTACATGCTTTGATACAAAAGGAGGAAATAACTGAGAGAGAGTACAAGATATACCTTGACTTTCTCTAGGATAACAAGAGGTCCAGCAACACCAGAGACCGTTCTATATTCTGAAATGTTTCAAGAACATCAAATTATTTACTGTAGAAAATAAGTCCAGATGCAGTATGAATATTAGCAGATCATGTAAAAGTTCTGACTAATTAGTTTTGAAAAATTAGAATTCCTACAGACTATATTTGCTTGCCTTAACAGCTAGTGGAAATCACACTTGCTTAATAACTGGCGTTTGGTAAGTTCCGCCTTGATAGCCATATAATACTAAGGAAACCAGAATCAGCTGTTTTTTGGCTATCTTACATGAAATCAGATTAGGCCCACCTATAGTAAGAAAGATTTCCATGATGTATGCAGAAAAAAGGATAAAATTCCAGTTTGAATATACTATCTTTTCCATTTAAATGTCGATGGTAATTAGTTCCAGATAGAGCTATGAGTTCATGCAAAAGAACTTACGATAAGAACTTTAGCTCTCAGCCTTCAAAAATGATATAATGTGCTAGTCCTACGTCATTTATACAGATCCACTCACTAAGCTCAAGCTAACGCAAACTTAAATTGAGAAACAACAAAAATTCAAATGATGATCATACATACATGCAATGCATAAGTGCAAAAACATCCATTAATAAATGTGAACTGAGAGATGATCAGTTACTATGAGAATATACCCATTCCAATCTCCAGAGTTCCCTCCTCCATGTCTGTGTTGTTTTGTGTGAAGCCCATAGTTAACCTACAAAATCAATAATCTTTCGGTCAAAACAGGATTTGAGTGAGGAAGAAAGAGAGCTAAATGCTACTTGGCAAACAAATTTAGTAGTAGACAGTTTCGGATCACCTCAAAAACTAACAATGATCGCCAACATGGACTACAACTTACTACACCTCTCCTGAGTATGTGGATAGACACTAAATATATGTACTCTTAAGAAGACTTCCTCTCGTCCCGTTTACATTATACCGTACTTCAGGGACAACCCAATCAAATGAGAGTAAGAGGATCTGCCAAACCTCTAGTCCACTTTTTTATGTTGCAGACAAACTGGTCCCCAATTTCAATCATCTGATAACCAGAATCATTTCTCGACAACGATCACTGCGGTCAGACTGAATAGAGGTAGATCATTTTTTTCTATTTATTTGTATGAAGACCATGTGCCAGCTCAGCAGAATTGTTAAACGGCATCAGCTATTGAGTTTTGGATCACGACAAATACAAGGAACAGAAACTACTAATTATTGCCCTCAAGTTTTTTTCGCTGAGAATGGCCAACAAAAGTTTCGAAACCATGCAAAAAAGAACGATCACAAGTAGCTGATGCAAATTAGCAGCTTCATAAATATGCCTCAATCCGACCAAGCTGAAGCAGATTTGGTACTCATATATACCGAATCGATGAACAAATTATGAAAACAAATAAATCTAAATTGTTTGAACCAATTGAAAACTAAACATGCTCTAGTTGGATCGAGAAAGTCGCATACCTTTTACTGTTTCTGAATCCAAGAGAAAACGAGGAGAATTGGAGGAGAGTGAGACTGAGATGGATGAACAAAGCAAACAAATTGAGATCTGACGATTGAAATAAATCAATTTGTCAGTATATTGAATCATGCATCATGTGAAGACTTTTTTATTTATTAATTGATTTACAGTTACAATTACAATTTTAAAAAAAATAAAAAATGAAAACGAAATTGAGGGTACAACCTGTTGAAAGGTGATTTACTATATTGTTTGGCAACGTTTTACTTGGCGAAGGTACAACAAGAATAAGGTAGCAGATGACTGGGTAGGAAGCATTGCATTGGTCCGAATCAGACGTTGGAGAAGCAGGACACGTGTCGTAAATTTATCTGGTTGGTTTATTCAGAAGACAGCTTAGCATATGGCTTTCGGGGAGAGGTAGGTATGTTGATCTTAATTGGGATGGCAACGTGATGACCCGACCCGACCCATCTTTTGAGCTCATAATTGTTTCAATAAAATACAACATAAAAACAGTACATACGAAGCTATTTGTTGGTATGCACTTTGATGGAGGGACAGGAGAGGTCGTTCCACTCTAGTTTAGACTTTGGAGACTAATTAAAATTGTTACATACAATATTTTTGTTATATATCAAAACACACACACATTAATTTATATATTGAAAATATAATTGTAGCCGGCGGGGACAAAGTGAGTTGATCGTAATAGCTTAATCGTCTCGCCCTCATTATATATTATCATCTATAATTTTAATATTATTGATTTTTACACCTATTTTTATAAGTAGTCCGAATTAAATAAATATCACAATCTTCTCAATGATCACACACATTTACTATTGTTGAGTGGCATTTTTCCCAATAAACTGCGACCGTGACATCTTCCCAATTTGAGATGTTTTACAAAAGCTCGTTTGACACATTTTTCTTTTATTTTTATCATTATTCATTACTTCCTCTAAAATATATTAAAAATAAAAAATAAAAGAGTTTTATTGTCCCACTTAAGCTATTGCATCCAGACACTGTAGGAGGTGTGGCAGTATCGAGACAAGTAGATACAAAAAACACAATATAATACGAGCAATCGAGTTTTTCAGGTGACTTAGAGCGGATATAAAAGAGCAAAAGAAACAAAACAAGGATGAACATATGACTTTTCTACTCATCGACTTCCATCTGTAATCTGTTTACTGATCTTCATAATCGAAACTTGTCACATAAATATGAACCGGGTCATCATTTATCTTCAAGGAAACAGAATTTACAAAAAGTGAATCTAGATCAAATAAACGAGAACATAGAAGACAACACGAGTTTAAAGATCTGCTTAGAAAACATAACTATAATACGATTGTCACCTTGAAACTTCGCCTTAATCCAGCCTCTCTCTCTCTCTCTCTCTCTCTCTCTCTCTCTCTCTCTCTCTCTCTCTCTCGGGCATTGGAACTACTCCAAGTATTAGTCTTCGGTTAAAAAGTTACAGTGTACATTAAAGAATTCAAGGGCTGCTCTTATCCTTCAAGAAGCTACCTGTATTCACAAGAGAAGGGTACAACAGGTAATAACAAACATTAGGGACAACCGTACAGTCAAGTTGCCACGGGTTCTGTTGGTGTTGTGCAGGGTGCAAGAGTGTTTGGAGGAAGAGTGATGCCCCCTCCTTTAACAGATATGTTGGGACTTCTGACCGAACTAGCCCTGCTCACAAGATGAGAGTCGAGAAACACAATCACCACCGTGATGTCATCGTGGAAATGACGGCGGACGCCGCGGTCAATCTTCTTCAAGTCCGAGTACCTCATCTCCCGTTTTTTCGCTGCCTCTTGCAATGCTGTTTTGACTAATCTTCTAGCACTTCCCTGCACAATTCAAGCAAAGTGAAGTATGATTATGATAATTGTCTTATTCACTTTTCCAAGAAATTAAATTCTTGGGTTTTGTGGTTTGACAGTCAATAATGAGTGGAAAGTCAATTATCTGTTGAAAGGGACAAGAATAGGAGAAACATGCAGAAAATTTTCTCCCAAAATTTTCTCCCCTAGAACAAAATATGACACTTTTTGCAACCCTCAAGTGTAATGTATGCTGCTTCTATTTTCCTGAAACCCTTTCCTTTTTCTAAACTATATATAGTATTGGGAGTAATACACTTCGCCAACGTCTCATTGCAACACCAGAAATCATCGATGTAACATCTCAGTCCTGGCTTCCAAAGTGACTACACAATTACATTACTGAACTCCCTAAGCTGATGACCATCGACAATATACACAACGTAAATTTCAATCAATATTGAAGAGAAGTGGATATCTAGATATTCACAACAGTCAGAAAGTACAGCATGCTACTGACAGCAACGAAAGTAAAGAACCTTGTGGCAGCAGCAATAATTTATGGGAGAAGAAAAAATTAAAAAGTGGTTTCACATAATTAAAAAAGAACAAATGAAGTTTGTTTCCTTACAAATACCCCCTTAGAGCATTACAGACAGCCCCTTGAGGTCTGTATTTTTCTTACAAACACCCTCCTCAATTGGGGATATTTGCCAGGAAACAAACTTTTGTGGCTTTTGTTGTAACTAGGCTAAACCTCAAGGACAATTTTTGTAATTATCCCCATTAGAAATCTGCTAATGGATTTTAGTATTAAATATCTTACGTTGCGTGGATGATTTTGAACTAGATCAACTGCTTCTTGGTTGGTAAGGTGCTCCCAAAGGCCATCCGATGCAAATATAATGAATTGGTCGTGAGGCAGCAACTGTTGCACAGCAATTGAAGGGTCTGAGCTCAAAATCGGTCTTTTAAAAGGTTCACGAAGTCGGAATTTCTGGTATAGTGGCTCCCTGTTGAATTCAGCCTTTTTCAAATACACGTCTCCAATTGATCTTGAGATCTGCAAATAACATAACATACCAGTATTAACTCTACGAAGACTGACATGTGAATCACATAATTCCATTCAGGGTAAATTGAAAGCGGGAGGCTATAAATGAGAATCTTGAACAACTTTTACTGTGGTCAACATACAAGAGTCAATTTTAAATAAAAGTTTGTCACAAATGTATAAGAATATACTCATCAGGGGGTCAAAAAAATAGGACTAGGACACAAAAAAGAGAATTATCTATTATGGGGACCTACAACAGGTACATCAAATTGATGGCTAAAATATATCAGGGTCTCAGTACACATAGTGGTTTGCCGAATCTAAAATGCAGCACAACTGTAGACTTTATCGACATTGATCTAGCATATTGGAATCCTCGGTTGTTTCATTTACAGCTCCAGAAAATATATAGAGTAGGTGCATAATATGAAAACTTTTAGTATACTATCATCTATGGCAATAATTTGCTCAGTAGCATACAAAGGCATCAATTGCACAGAAGTGAAACCCCGAACTATTGAAGAGTACACCATACAGAGCCACCAATACAGGTAGTTGATATTGTAAGGTTGTTCCATTAACATTCTTATATAACTACTTTCCATAAGATTAATTAGACGGTGGTTAAATTCTTTCTCCAATAAACAAAGTTGCTATAACAAAATACTTCTGGTATACAACAAATTTACTGTAAATTATCAGCAAAACATGGAATTGAAAGCCTAATTTTATTCTCCTAAGTTCTGACTGTTGTTGTTAAATATCAACTACAGCACTACAGCACTTGGATGTAAGCAAACAAGACGCAACAAAGTGACGACACAAAAAATGCTGCTATCTTTTCTGATAATGAGACATTGGAGACAGGCAAGGTCGATTCAGACTTTTACAGTCACATCTCAGCATCGATCCTAGCCTGGAACATGTTTGTTTGTCATCTTCGATAAAATCTCCTACTCAATCCTCTCTCAAAACATTTTTTTTTCAGTTTCTTGCTAATACATGACAACTTCCAAAACATAACATCAGGATTTTTCTCCCATACCTCTTTCCCAGATACTCCCAAACATAATAATATCTTTGTAAGCTTGCAACATGATATTTAATGGCGCAGCACAACAAAAAACAAATCCTAGGGAAAGTCTAAAAACAAATCATTGTGATGGTTTCTGGGATAATGACAAACGGACCTGTATAAGACCCTTCACGCGCCATACATTATGCTTTAGAACTACGATCTGTGAATCATCAGGATGCTGAGACTGCAGTTCCTGTCTCACAGACTCAAAACTAGCGTTATGCTCAGCCGAGAGTTGAATAGCAAGAACCTCCCCTGTAGCCTTGACAAGCCTTCCTAAAACGGCACGTGAATCCCCAAGATTGGCCACGTAAAGAGTTCCACCACAGATGATTCCGACAAGGCAGCAAGACCCAACCGCTGCTATCTGTGGTTTCATGGGCCATTGTCTGCTAACAACTGAGAAAAAACCATCTTCAGTTGCCTGAAACGCCTTGCGAATTACCTCCACTGACATTGATTGATGTTCTGCCGCAAACCCTGCACAATCAATATATAGAAATTAACCAAAGAATTTGATAGCTACAAGAATTAAATATAGAGCCAACTTCAAGTAGCGCTGGAATCATCAGCTAAATTACAAAATAAAAAGTCCACTAAGATACAATATTTGCTTCACATTAATAATTGGTATCCTCATAATATACACCATAAATGATTTTGGAAATCATAATATCTCAACCAATCGTCTCTTTCCTAAGACAAATCAAACATTTAAACTAACTAAAGTTATAGCGAGCAACTCAAAATTCTTTAAAATAAAAAAGGAAAAGAAAACTGCATGGAACTTACTCTTTAGATGTTGGAAGAGATGCTCATTGATGAACCGGGAGGTCTCTGGACCTCCATGTCCATCATAAATCCCGACAAAAGTACCGTATGGTCCTGTATCACTTGTGCTCAGACAACCAGATTCGAGTTGGCTTTGATCCTCTAGTAAATTGTTTGCTTGAACTACAGCCATTGAGAATTCTCCATTGAAATGTTGACCCGAATCCTTATACCAAAGAAGCCCATCCTGCCGGCCACTGGCATCTGAACCCGTGTGAACACATCGATCCGCCCTTGGCCGAAAACAGGCCCTCAAAAAGTTCATCAACCCAGATAACATCCCTCATCTCATCCAAAACACCATCCAAATTATCCACATTTAACGAGCACTACAGATGACTTAGAACAAATGAAACTCAACGTATAATAGTAAATCAGTTCCTTCTCAACAAAGCAGAAATATGCGCAGGAGTCTAGCAACAAAAACCATAAACATAAAATTAGTGTTTGAACAAGAAATTCTAGAAAATTGATAAGTAACAGACTTGTTTGCCTATTTTATGTCAAATTCAGCCACGAGTATCTATAAAACTTATAAGAAAGAAAGGACTTCCAATGTGAAACAGATCTCTGACCATGACCAGGAAACCCAGGAGCATAACCGCCGCAAAAAAATCAGAAAATTCAACACCGAGGAAAAAGAGGATTGAGAGGCTTGAAAACTTGAGTGGTCAAAATCGTTTTTTTCCCCTTTTCAGAACACTGTTTGATCAAGAGTTCAAATTCCAAAGTCCAGCTCCAGGAAACAGAAACTGAAATAACGAAAAAAATGAACCAAAAATATAAACCCCATTCTGTCGAAGTTCATTTAACCCTACAAAATTTCGAAATAAAAGCAGCTCATAGTAAAATGGCTCGTGTGGAATATCAAATTGATGTTACCTTCTAGAGTTGATAGAGAGGAAGAAGATCTGAAAGTGAAAGAGGTTTAGATCTGTGGATCCAGCAAAACCAAATGGAATTTGGAGTCACGAAGATTAAGATAAGATGAAATTTGAAGTGGGTTTTACGTTTATACTCCTCCTCCTTTCCTTGTGGGCAGTGACAAGAAGAAGAAGATGATGATGAAGAAGCACTGGAAGAAAAGAACTCAAAGCAAAAAAAGAAAAAGAAAATCAGAATAAGGAGAGAGAAAACAGATTGAAAAAGATAATCAATGAGAGAGAAAGAGTGGTATTAGAATTACGATTATGGTGAATTTGATTGGGGCAACTGAAACTCTGGTATCCCTCAGCAGACAAACCCCATTAAAAACCAACAATGGAGAGCTTGAAGCCAGCAAAGCAGAGGACCAGTTTTGGGCTCCACACCTTCTTCCAGATAGAAAATCTAGAGAGAGAAAACCCGATTATACCATTTACACAATGTAAAACGATTGGAGGATGAAAAATAATACTCTCACGCGTATATGTATGAACGAATGTGTGTGTGTGTGTGTGTCAAATATTATATAGAACAAAAACCCATCAAAATGTCAAAGAAGCTCAACGCAACTAAAACTAAAATAAAAGTCAATGAAGTTGAATAAAATCAAGGGAAAATTGCATTTGCATGGTTTTTCATGCTACGAGCCTTTGCTTGTGACACGTGGAAACAATGTCGATTCAAAATTATTTCCGTAACATAAATAATACAATGACGTTTAATTCTTTTCTTATATACAGTATAAATATGTAATTATAAGTAAATATTCTGTCAAAAAAAATAGAAAAATAACTTACATGAATTTTAAGTTTATACAATAAAAAATAAGAAGCGTCTTTTAGCGACAACCTGTTCTGTTAAATTTGTTTTATTTTTACCTTATTTACATACCTCAAATTTTCTTACTTTATTTAAAAATTAAGTGTGTATATATATTTAATTTACATTTTGTGTTTATTGAATAATACTAAATTCAACTTTATACATACATACAAAGGCAGGTTCATGGTAATTGTGGATATTTAAAAACAAATAAAGAAGGTGGCTCTTAAAATGAATAAAAAAGAAGAATTGGTAAAAATTGAAGAATGACCTAAATAAAAAAAGGTACTTCTCATTGTGTCTGGGCATTTTTGAACTCAGCCCACCTTTTAAGTGCCTTTGGACATTTGAGCTCTATCTCCCTCCCCATTTGCTCTTAATTAGACCACTCTTCACTTTTTCCAAATCTTAATAATTAGTGTTAGGTAGTTAAATGGCAATTTTTGTGTCGTGCAATTTTCATAACTACTTAATCACGATTTTTACTTAGATGGGACCCATAATCTCCCTTCTTACTTTAAATGATGCCCAATTCTCTCATTATGTAAAAACAAAATAGGATAGGTCACATATTTAGCACTCATTTCAACGTATCCTTCCTTATGTGTTGGAGCATGCAAAATTTAGACCAAATCTTTTATAATCTAAGTACTTAATAAGATGTCTTGGCTCGTTGAGCTCGGGTCAGGAGCTTGAATTGCTAGACTTTGTTTACTGTTAAGTTAACCTTTCATGGGTATAAGTATTAAATGTTCTTTCTTTAGGTAACTTATATGCATGAAGTACATTGTACAACTCGATGTATAATATTATTTGTTTATTATTACTTATTTATTTAAAAAGTACTACTATTAATTTTTTATCTTTAAAAAATAGTAATATTTATTAGTTAAACAAATAATATTGTAGATGATGTTCATGATGCACCCGATGTACAATAAACCTACTCCAACAAAAAATATAATCACATAATTTATAATAATCTTACATATCCAAGAAAATGGTTAATGTGCCACGTGTCAAAAAAAGAAATTTTTAAAATGATTGAAAATCAAGCATTAAAAAATAGATACTTAGATTAATCACATAAATGCATAATTAGTATAATTTCATTAGCCCTTGTTTATCATAAACGTGTTTATTAAGGGATAGCATGTCTCCAAAAGCATTTTAGACAACTTTTGCTCATAATTGTGTAAGAATTAGTTTCGCAATGTCACACTCTTGACCTCATCAAACTATGTTGCTTCTATAAATATTATACATAAATATATTTTATGTTAATTAAGATTTTTATTTATATTGCCATATAAAATATTAGAATTTAAAAATTAGAAAAAAGAAAAAGTGTGAGAAATTAATGATGAGGTGTAAGTGTATAATGGGTGTGGTTTGCCTTGTTATAATAATATGATGTGAAGTAATAGTTTATGGTAAAGAGTCGGCATCCACCAATTTATTCAATCCTAAATCCACACTCATCTATTGTAGGGACTGCTCTTCCATAAATTCTTTCTAATAATTGAGCAAATCACCCACTCTCATTTTACTATTTTTATTTACTTACCCCAAAACAAATTAACAGCTGTCGTATGTATCCTTAAATACCACACAACAAAACCTAATCTAACACACTCCCAACCCATCCTCTACTTTTTTACTATCCTTAACACCGTCAATATATCAATAAAACCCTATTTTTCTCCCACAATAGATCTCAACATATTTGAACTATTTATGAATAATACAAAATGTTTCTGCACTATGAAATGCTTGAAAATGGTCGTAAACTACTTACAAATATTTCAGAAGGTTCTGTAAATAATTTACCAATGTTTGAAAATATCAATCAATACATGTTTTGAAAGATTCTAAAACTATTAAAAAAAATATTATGAACAAGTCTTAGGTAATAAAATATATGTATTGTAGTAAACAAATAAGAACTTGTATATAATATTTTTTGTATTGTCCATGATATTTTTAAATATTTTTATAGTAAATGGACATTTTTAAATATTTTTATAGTATATGGACATTTTTAAATATTTATGCATAATTTAAATAGTTTCGCATATTTGAGTCCACTGAAGAGGTGATTTGTGTGCGGACAAACCAACAATTGTCATAATCATACTCTAAAAATGTAGGGTATATTTTCAGGGAAAAAAAAAACTCACCTTGTCGTAACGATTTAATCATGTGGAGGAAATTCATTATTGGTGTCAAATTATTAAAGGTTATGAGTTGAAATACTGACAATATAAATTCAAAAGAAGCTTAAAAATACAATTATGGGATCGTTCAAATAAAATATATTATTTTTTTAAAAAAAGTATGTAATATACTTTTTTTTTTTGTTAAAGGTACAATATCCAAAGTACAATAAGTTCAGGATTTTTTTTTATTTGACTTATTCAATTATAAACAACTTTTATACAAAAAAAAATCTTTTACGTTAATTAAATGAGCCTTAAGTTTTGAAATTGTACTTTTTTTTGTGATTAAGATTATTTTTTAAAAATATGAGTCATTTTTAAAAGAATGGAATATATGATAAAATAATTTTGTATAGAGAATAATTGGATGGCATGTTGGTGATTTCATTGTCCAGTTGCCAAAAAAGAATGAAAAAATTGGAGGGGTTGAGTTAATTAAGGTTCTGAGTTGAACAGGTAACAGTCCAATCGGTATTGTGTAGTGGGACATGCTGAAATACACTTGTTAGGTAAGTGTATGTATCTTCTTTTGCTTTTATCCGGTTATGGGGATTTCATTTACAACTTCATATCTAATTTTCACTATTTATATAGCTTAATATCAAATATTTAATGGCCTCAACTCCAATATAAAATATGGTATTCTAATCAAATAGAAGGATGCAGCTGCAGCCCTTAATTTCATAATCATTTTCGTTAAGCATAGAAAAAAGATCAAATAAAGAAAATATACTTGCGACCGAATAATAGAGCCACCTTTTTTTCTTTCTTTTTCCTCCCTCCCCCATCTATTTAGGCTTTATGTATAGAACATAACATACATAAATTAAAATACTATTGAAATGATAGCTAAAATCTGTCCATACCAATATTCATTAACAGGTGTAAAATAAAGTCTGAAAGCGATTTGGGGCAACACACAATTCCATATGCCAAGACGTCAAACACTTTCAAGCATCCAACTCTAGTTTGGTCTCAACCATTGCCAATATTTGATTTGTGTTGTCAAGCTAATACATCAAAGAACTTAAAAGTTTCTTTCAGCTCAATCAAAACAATTTAGTCGTCAATATCTAACTTGAAAGATATTTGACTGTAACTATAATTGTTTATACAATGTATTACTGATTTTTTTTATTTAAAGTGCAATCTTCTAAATTAATCATGTCCACCTTAGATTTTAATATTCATACAATCTTAATTGGTTTTAGGTGCGGAGTAAGACTACAAACATTGAGAACAGAACATGAGCCACGAAAAAATTGCAAAGCCAAATACAGTAGATTGATCGATAACTTTTAATGGGTTTTCAGTAAAAAATGTTGTTATATTAGGTTTAAGAAAATATTTAATGTAATTTGAATTAATTGGAGGGTGAAGGAAAAAGGGGAGGCATGAGGGATGGGAGCTTGGAATTTGGGGATGAAAATGATAAAATTGACAAAAACAAAACATGTTTGGGGTTGGGGTTGCCTTATCCTAACCACCAGCTAGAAATCGACTCACAAGGATAATGTTATTCTACCTGAAATCTATCACACCTCTTCCCCTACCCCTCAATCCAAACAATGTACTTACCCTCTCTTTCTCTCCTCCTGCATTCAATATGTGGGCCCCCAACGCCTCAACTATTTTCTATTCATTATTGCAATTCTAATTATTAACAATAACTATTTCAATATTTCTACTAATGTCAACTTATTTTTTAAGAAAATATCATTTATTAGAAATTTGAGATCGAGTGTCATCATATATAAGATATGCATTTATTTAAAAATATATTCTAAATTTTAATTTTTTTGACAAATTTAAAATATATTTTTAGAACTTAAAAATAATGTTTGAATATTTTATTATTATACTTTGAAAAGTACAATTTTTTTTTGAGATATTACAAATAATTTCAGGAAACTAAAATAAATTCTGAAAATATTAAATTAAAATTGTAGACTTACAAAAAGTGATAATAGACAAATAAAAAATAGGAATTACAAAATAAAACAAAAATAAATTTCTAAAGCTCTTTACAAAAGAAAATAATTAGATTACATATTTAACAGAAAATAAAACAAAAAGATCAAATCCATATAAAAATAAACAAAATAAAGTCTACATTCAATTCTCATAATTTATTTTATAATTTTTTCGAGTTTATTAGTAATCTTAACTAAAAAATTGTTCACAATTATTTAGAGTTCTTTTTTTTTTCTTTTTGTAATTTTTAACAATATTTATAATTTTCACATATCTATATATATATTTATAAATTTTAGAATGTATTCAATTATTTAACTTTTCTTCCTCATAAAAATACTTTACGCGGCAAGTGATCAACACCTTATACAATATATGGAAAGTAATTAAAAAAACTTTATATTTCGATACCAACTTACAAAAATACGTGTAGCACAAATTATAAATTGTAATTAATAAATGTCGTTGTAATGTATAGCACAATTCTTACGATGCCCTTTTTTCTTTTTTCTGTTTTCTATATCTTTCAATGTTAAACTAGATAAAACTAACAATCAGTTGAATCAAATTAGATCATTTTGACCGGCTGATGATACAACAAATATTGAACTCTTCGGTCAAGTGTCCTCAGTTTATTTGCAGTTCAATCGATAGCTACTCTCTACCAAGCTTAATAACATAATCAATGGTGGAAACCTCCACTTAATCCTTTTTTTAATTCTCATGAATCACAATATTTTGTTGTCTCCAAATGAAATAATGTTTATTACTTTAATGAACAGTAAAATTGTCAAGGATTTGACTATTGACGTTGGATGTTTTAGTTCGTGATTGATAAAAGACTTTTATGGAGGTGTACCTATCGACTATTTATCTAACATCCAATATCTTATACAACATATCACACGTAAATTATAATTAATGATACATCGCATTCAATATATAATTGTATGATGCATTTACACATTTTTATTATCTTATTTTATTTTTATGAGTTCTTCAACGAGTTGGACCGTACAACTTAAAAAAAATAAAATCACATGTAAATTGTAATTAATGATACATAGCATTCAATATATAATTGTATGATGCATTTACACATTTCTATTATCTTATTTAATTTTTATGAGTTCTTCAACGAGTTGGACCGTACAACTTAAAAAAAAAAAAATCACATCTAAATTATAATTAATGATACATAGCATTCAATATATAATTGTATGATGCATTTACGCATTTCTATTATCTTATTTTATTTTTATGAGTTATTCAACGAGTTGGATCGTACAACTTAAAAAAAATAAAATTATATGTAAATTATAATTAATGATACATAGCATTCAATATATAATTGTATGATGCATTTACGCATTTCTATTATCTTATTTTATTTTTATGAGTTCTTCAACGAGTTGGGCCGTACAACTTACAAAAAATAAAATCACATGTAAATTATAATTAATGATACATAGCATTCAATATATAATTGTATGATGCATTTATGCATTTCTATTATCTTATTTTATTTTTATGAGTTCTTCAACGAGTTGGACCGTACAACTTAAAAAAAATAAAATCTGAAAGCTTCACAAAATTTTATATTTTGGCTCGTACAAAACTTATCCAATTAATTTTCTATATTTTTTCAGTTGTTCGAAGATTGAATTATTAACCTAAATTATTATTTAATAAGACAATGACAATAGATTATCAAAGTCTGAGCTGAAATTAATTATTACTTATTTTGTCGTTTCAAATCTTCCCAAATAATAGGCTCGTTGATTCTCATGCTATGTAATAATAATAATAATAATAATAATAACAATAATAATAATAATACTAATAATAATAATAACAACAATAATAATATACATAGTTATAACAAATATTTGATGATATTGGTGATATAATATATGAATTTAATTGTTATACGAGCAAGTGTAGCATATACAAAGATGATGCATAGCATGACATGCATGTATGTTGGAGAAACTTGCAAAATTGGGAAGTGTATACGTAGGGAAGGATTATGCGAGGGAGTTGGAGAAAATAGTCAAAGTATTCAAACTAGGAGGGATTTCTTTCAATTGATTAATATAACGCGAAAGGGGTGGAAAAATATGCAATTAATCTTTTTTTTTTTTTCTGAATTATTCAATTTAGAAAAATGGCATGAAAATCACGATGAATCTAACTGTGGGCCCTACCTTCCAGAAATGAAATAGGTCATTGCTGCTCTAAGCATCTTAACTAGCCATAGGTTAATCAAATATAAATAGACTTTTCAAGAATATTATATATATATATATATATATGAATTTTAAATTTTGTAAAATCAGATTTTCTGCTCTCATTTGTAATTATTATATTTTTGTTCGTCAAGTCTCTGTATTTTCAGTCGTGAAAAATGAATAATTGTTAAATATATTTGATGTAATCACACAAACGAAGTAACAAGATAACAAGACATTAAAGCATAAAAAATTATTTTACAATTATTGATTAGAACCTCCTACAGTTTATACTAATATTAATAGAATAGTTTAAATATAGTTATTTTGTTTATTTTTCATTTTTGAAAATAATTTTTAAAAAATAATATATCATCTTTTGATTAGTTCAATTTTATCTTTCTTCTCTTTTTGGAATGGTCTGTTTAATTTATTAAAATATATCATTTTTACTATGTTTTTATATATTAATCATTTTTTATAATCTTTAATTTTACATCTATATTGCATATATTAAAATAAATATTATATGCAAAAATAAATTCTTGGGCTAGATTTTAATATTTATTGTGTGTTTGATTATTTAAATTGATTCGGACTACAAATAAATATTAATTAATATTTTTATCAAACTTATTAACTAATTTAATTTATATATAATTAATAAATTTTGATATCGAAACAAAACTCCTTTAATACAAAATAATATTTTGTTAAATGTCTTTACTTGTAAATATTTTAGATATTGTTAAATATATAATTTAAATATTAATTAATTAGAATTATATTATAAATATATTTAATTTATCTTTAAATACATTACAAACTATGTCCAAGAAAGATACAATACAAATTATAAAAATACTACATGAGCTGAAATTAGATATAAGTTGGGTCGATTTTAATTTTATTGATTAGTCCAATGGGTGAAAGCCCATGTGAATTGCTAAGAAAATAGTTTGAAAGCCCATGGGTGGTGATTGGGTTTTGTAATACATGGCTCGGCCCATAATTCCCTTTTTTCTTTCTTTTTCTTTTCTAAGACAATCCTAGCTTTTTCTTTTTTAAGACAATCTTAGTGTTTATGTTAAGTATCCCACCTAAGCCTACCCAAGACACTTACCTCAATCGATGTGGGATACTTAACAGTTTATTACTATAGTGTAAATTATGCATTACTTTAGAGTAAAATTTATATACTCTTTCCAACAATTTGAAGTACTTTCTTCAATTAAAAAATAATTTTTATTTTTTTTTATTTTTAATATTTATTTTTATTACTAAATATTTGTTAAAAACATTATATATATAATTTTATTTAACATTAAATTTTGAGATAATATTTATTTTACTTATATTCTCAAACTATTATATTCAAAAAATATATGTAAAATTGAATATCGGGTAATATTATGCAATTATATTTAAATTTGTATATAATATTTAAAATTTCATATACTTATTTAAATTATATTTTTATTATTATTTAAATTACACATCATATGATTCTAAAAAACTTGATTTAATTTCAGTTTGGATAATTGAGATAAAAAATTACAATATTAAATATTAAAAAAATATAATCATATAAAAAAGAAAAAAAAGTAGCGCAATAAAACATCTACGCTAAAAGTAGTGAAAAATTTTCAAGAACTTCAAACTAGTGCAAAGAATGGAGGATGAAAACTGACGTCAAATGCCAAAGTAGCTTCTTGTTGGAGAAGCTCTAATATACAACGATGACGTACTGATCTTGAGAAAAATATAATAAGTTGAATAAAAAATATATATATATATATATATTATAAAGTTTCATAATATTATTTTGCAGTGAATATTTGTAGTAGTCATGTGTCCAAATTTGAGTAAAATAGTTCTTCAAATTTGGATAAATTAAAACTTATTATGTTTGGAACTGGACATCTCAAGAACTACTTCAAACTTCCTCTTTTATATACCCATAATATTTACAAATTATGTATGGCACTCGACATTACAACTACATATTAATAACTAATCAAATATATTCAATGTTTTTTTCAAATCAAAGTAAATTTACGACTTTTTTTTATCAGTAATTAATCCATAATAGTTGATGAAAATAATAAATATTTGTGAGAGAGAGTTGATTATGCGCATTGATCTCATTACAAATTAATTAGAAAATAGTAAATTATAAATATACCTTGTATTAAAAAATAAATCTAATACTTCTATCCATTTTAAAATATAAATCATTTATTTTATGTAGAGAATATTATTATATATTAATAAAGAAGAATATTATTATATATTAATAAAGAATTAGATAAATATAAGTAGTCGTTGCGGTACGGTTTCAACCCGAAACCGCAACTAAACCATAAAATGCAATGGGGTTTCAATTAAATTATTGCGATTTATGTACTGATTTGGTAATAACGATTTGAAGCGGTTTGGTTTTATTTTATATTTTATATTTTCGAATTATTACATAAGCAAGAGATAAAGATTTAGTTCCGGCCGGCTATACAGTTGAAGACGACCGTCCTGGTTTTTCCCATTTTTATTCTTCTTCAAGACAAAGTCTCTCCCCCTCTCTCTCAACCTATATTTGCACATCTGATGTACGGAGTTAGAAATACAACCATGCAGTATCCTACCTAAATCACAACTTCAAATACCACCATAGAAGCTGCCACAAGCTGGATGTTCAACCATGGAAGATATAGTGATCGTCGGCGCTGGAATTGCAGGTCTGGCAACATCTTTAGGGCTCCACAGGTATCCTCAACAAAACCCTGTCCAAGTCTTCATACATACAGATCACTGTTGAGACATTTCATCGAACATGTAGATAGCTAACAAGCAGAATATACAGAAAGTGCCAATCTCTTTTCTTGAATTCTAACAACTATTACAGATTGGGAATCAAGAGTACAATTTTGGAGTCAGCAGATAGCCTGAGAGCTACAGGCTTTGCTCTAGGAATTTACACTAATGCTTGGAGAGCATTAGATGCTATTGGCGTTGGAGATATTCTTCGTGCTACGCACATAAAGCTTAGTGGGTAACGACGACTTCCTTGTAACTCTAGAAAAGTGATTTTCTTTGCATTTTTCTCTCTGAAGTATTTTCTCAAAGTGCCTCATTTGGTTGTGCAGAGTTGTGACTACATCAGTAATTTCAGGTGGCATGTCAGAAGTGCCTTTTGGAGCCATAGATTCACAGTAAGTGCTGGATTTGACCTCAGATTTATCTTTGGAAATATATGCCATTTCGGATATTATTTAATTTGAGACTAGTTCCTTCACTGAGGAAGATAGAAATGAAGTGAAAATTTATGTTCTCCTCCGTCAGAACTTCGAAGTCTTTATATTTATTTGCCAGTCATGCAATGGCTCTAGTTCACATTACCTGTTTGTGTGTCACTTGGCCGCATGTTGGACTTCAAGTATTAGAAATAGCATCTACAGACAAGAAATATGCATTGTCAAAAACTAAAAGTACAAAGAGCAGCACTTTTACAAATGACTGAATGTGAGACATGCAGGAATGATCATGATATTAGGGCTGTGAATCGAAAAATGTTGCTGGAAACATTGGAAAATGAACTTCCGAGGAATACCATTAGGTATTCCTCTAAGGTGGTTCATATTGAAAACGAGGATCGCCTCAAGTTACTTCATCTTGCTGATGGAACTGTCATAAGAACTAAGGTAACTTGGAAGCCAAATTCTTACTTACAGCTTAGATTTAGAACTCCCACCACTCCAAGTAGTTATTAATTGTGAAGTTCAGTAATGCCATTCGGCAAAAGTTAACAACAATGTCTGCAATTAGGTGTTGATTGGATGTGATGGAGTCAACTCTGTTGTGGCGAAGTTTCTTGGCTTCGGCGAACCATCTTCCGCCGGCCGATCAGAGGCTAGGGGCTTCACATATTTTGAGTGTGGCCATGGTTTTGAGCCAAACCTCATGCTATTCTTTGGAAAAGGTCTTAGGTATGGAGTCATCCCATGTGATGATTATGGAGTTTATTGGTTTTTCAACTTTAGTCCTTCTCCCCAAGGTACTCTTTTGGTTCTTTCAACTGAAAATTGGAATTAATGTAGTCTGAAATAATATTACTGTAAGACTCATAATGAATTGTTGTTTTCTTGTATATCTTAAAACTGTTGCAGAAAAAGAGGTCGAGGAGGATCCAACCAAGTTGAAGCAATTCATACTCAGCAAACTTGGTAAAGTTTGTGATAAGATTAAGCAAGTATTTGAACAAACCGAGCTAGAAAACATGGTATGCTCACCATTAAGATTCAGACATCCATGGAAACTGATATGGGGAAACATAAGCAAAGAAAATATATGTGTCCTTGGCGATGCATTACATCCCATGACACCAGACCTAGGCCAAGGGGGCTGTTGTGCGTTAGAAGACAGCATAGTTTTAGCACGGGTTTTGGGCGTGGCGTTAAAGGGAAAAGCATCGAGTGATGAAAAACAAAGAACTAACTATGAAGAAAACGAGCAGCATCGGAGGATCCAAAAAGGGCTGGAGAAATTTGCAAGAGAGAGAAGATGGAGAAGCATTGATCTTATTAGTACTTCATACATTGTAGGTTTCATGCAGCAGAGTGATGGGGGTTTTATGCATTTTATAAGGGACAAGTTAATGGCTAAGTTGTTGGCTGGCGTCTCGTTGAAGAAAGCTACTTTTGATTGTGGGAAGCTTACTCTTTCTTGATTATATATATGTGAGATGTGAACATAAATAGTATAGATATATGGAACTTTCATTCTATGTCTGGTAATTTTAGTGTCGTTCAATGTATAATATTTTAGTTTATAAGTTTTATAATAATTTTTATTTTATTTAATTTTATTTATGTTTAATATTATCATCACAATTTAAAACTGAGTGACATTTATAATTTCATTTGGCTCAATATATTCTTGAAATGTTGGTAAAATAGACCATAAATTGAATAAAATAAAAAATTAGATATAAATACTGATAAATCTAAGGTGATATATTAAACTAATAAAAGTTAATGGGTATAAACGTAAATTTTCACCAAGTAGATAGATCTATGTAGATGTATGCGTGTGCGTACTGGCTCACGTCATGAGTGTCGTTCTCATCTTGTCCAAGCTGCAATCATGAAACTATAAATCAAGTGTTTCTTTTCTTTCGCTTCTGCTATCATCATAAACCCACTTAGTATTCAATCGTATTCACAACAAGCTGAAAATCATGGAAGATGTGGTGATTGTTGGCGCTGGAATTGCTGGTCTGGCAACTTCTTTAGGACTTCACAGGTATCCTAATTATCTCCATCGCAGTTCACACATTTCATCAAGCATGTAGTCAGCTAACTAGCTTGTAGAACATAAATAAGTGTCAAAGTCTTTTGTTAATTCTTACGACTGCTCTGTCTTGCAACTTACAAGCATATATTTTAAGGTTCTTGTTATTTGGTATGTAGATTGGGAATCAAGAGTTTAGTTTTGGAGTCGGCAGATAGCCTGAGAACTACTGGATTTGCTTTAGCAATTTGGACTAATGCCTGGAGGGCATTAGATGCGATTGGTGTTGGAGATATTCTTCGTGAAAAACACAACAAGCTTAGTGGGTAAGAGACGGTCCCTTACTGGCATTATTCTCTTCATGTGTTATTGTCATTACTCAAATTGACTGCTTTGGTCGTTCAGAGTTGTGATTACATCAGTGAGTTATGGGGTGAAAACTTCAGAGCGGCCTTTTAGAGCCAAAGATACACAGTAAGTATTGGATTTTGCTTTGTAGGATTTGAAAACAGAATTACTTAAGAATCCTTTCAGGATTTGGGACTCTTAATTAGGAAGTGCTTGTATGCAGGGATGGTGACCACGATGTCCGCTGTGTGAATCGGAAAATGCTTCTTGAAACACTGGAAAACGAACTTCCCAAGGGCAGCATCAGGTATTCCTCCAAGGTTGTTCATATCGAAAATGAGGGTTCCTTCAAGTCTATTCATCTTGCTGATGGGACCGTCTTAAAATCCAAGGTAGTTCAGTAGAAACAGATTTTGATTGATGTAAAATGATTTCATAGCTGATAATGATTTACTTGCTTATTTTTCTTGCTTGAGAGAAGTGTTGTAGCGCTGTTTGGCAAGCTCCTAACTTTGTCTATAATTAGGTGTTGATTGGATGTGATGGAGTGAACTCTGTGGTGGCAAAGTTTTTAGGCTTCAGTGAACCATCTTTTGTTGGCCGATCAGCTGTTAGAGGCTTTGTATATTTTGAGGGCGGCCATGGGTTTGAGCCAAAACTCATGCAGTTCTTCGGCAAAGGTGTTAGATACGGCGTTGTCCCGTGGGATGATTATGGAGTTTACTGGTTTTTCTCCTTTAGTCCTTCTCCCCAAGGTACTCTTCTGCTTCTTTCGAAATTAATAAGTAGCAAGACTATATATAGAAGGGCATGAACGCTGTGTTTCTTTGCAATATATGTAGGTAAAGTTGGGAGTATCTATTATGTATCATCACTGAATTGGATTGTTGTATTGTGAAAATGGTGCAGAGACAGAGGCGGTGGAGGATCCAACAAAGATTAAGCAACTCATACTTAGCAAGCTTGGTGAAGTCCCTGATAAGATCAGACAAGTATTTGAAATAACTGAACTAAAAAACATTGTACTTTCACCTTTAAGATTCAGACATCCGTGGAAACTACTATGGGGGAACATAAGCAAAGACAATGTATGTGTCCTTGGCGATGCATTGCATCCTATGACGCCGGATATTGGTCAAGGGGGCTGTTGTGCGTTAGAAGACAGCATAGTTTTAGCCCGGGTTTTGGCTGAAGCGTTGAAGGGAAAATCATCGAGTGATGAAGAAAAGGAGCATTGGAGAATCAAAAAAGGGCTGGAGAAGTTTGCAAGGGAAAGAAGGTGGAGAAGCTTTGATCTTATCAGTACTTCATATATAATAGGTTTCATACAGCAGAGTGATGGAGTTTTGATGAGATTTTTTAGGGATAAGTTCATGGCTAAGTTCTTGGCAGGGGTATTGTTGAAGAGAGCTGGTTTTGACTGTGGAAACCTTACTGCTTCTTCATTATAATGCCCCGCTTTCTTTGTAAGAATTGATTCATTCCCACATGTAAGAATAATGTGTTTCTTTCTTAATACTAAAATGCATTAAAAGATCCTTCTGTTATCCATTTATTTCTAGTAGTCACTCGTATTGTATCCGCAACATTATATAAACAGCCGGCAGGAGATCGGTGTACTCCTGTCCCGTATACGTGGCTTTAACGGCCGGGGGTGCTGATCTGTTTTAAAAAACCTCTCATAACGGCTCACGCTAGCGGACGTTTTTCATTCTTCACCCGGTCCTTAGTAGATCATTGTTCTGATGCTTCGGGCGAAATCCATTCCCAGGGTGTGACGGGCTGTTCCCATGGGAGAGCCAGTAACTTGCTTTCAAAGGTTATTCATGGAAAGGTCTCGAATTGGTTGAGAAATAGACTGTTCACGGAATAGATCCACTTGTACAAGCTTATATAGTTTGGGAGATTAGTGCTATTCTTGTACAGTCAAAGGGAATTGATTATAAAAAAAAACTATTATCACAAAATATTTTTAAAAACACATCGAAGTATATTAAAAATACAATGTTTTATTTTTACTAATTGATTATGCTCATCAACAATTAAAGTCGGTTAATAAAAAAATTATTGCTAATGAAATACTTTTATGAGTGGTTAATTATTGATTAATTGATTGAGTTAACTTTGATATAAACATTTAAAACAAATTATTTAAGTTAATTTATTTTTAGAAAATCATAATCATAATTGAAGTATTATTTTTGAATGAAAAAATTATGACTTAGCTACTTTTATCATTTATATATTTTTTATATATCAAGATTATAACAATAATTTCCTCCCAACCCTTCCTGGAACATTTTGTGATGATTTAAATCATAAAGAAGATGGTAACCTTACTTTATGAATTAAGAAATCGAGTGAAAAAGTATATTAACAATTAAAATTAAATCATATTTTTTTATAATATGCTCTTCCCAAAAATATTTTGATTAATGTCAGATAAGACACATTGCGCCATAATAATAATAATAATAATAATAATTAATAAATGTCGTTGTAATGTATAGCACAATTCTTACGATGCCCTTTTTTCTTTTTTCTGTTTTCTATATCTTTCAATGTTAAAATAGATAAAAGTAACAATCAGTTGAATCAAATTAGATCATTTTGACCGGCTGATGATACAACAAATATTAAACACTTCGGTCAAGTGTCCCCAGTTTATTTGCAGTTCAATCGATAGCTACTCTCTACCAAGCTTAATAACATAATCAATGGTGGAAACCTCCACTTAATCCTTTTTTTTTTATTTCTCATGAATCACAATATTTTGTTGTCTCCAAATGAAAGAATGTTTATTACTTTAATGAAATCATTAAAATTGTCAAGGATTTGACTTTTGACGTTGGATGTTTTAGTTCGTGATTGATAAAAGACTTTTATGGAGATGTACCTATCGACTATTTATCTAACATCCAATATCTTATACAACGTATCACACGTAAATTATAATTAATGATACATCGCATTCAATATATAATTGTATGATGCATTTACACATTTCTATTATCTTATTTTATTTTTATGAGTTCTTCAACGAGTTGGACCGTATAACTTAAAAAAAAATCACATGTAAATTATAATTAATGATACATAGCATTCAATATATAATTGTATGATGCATTTACACATTTCTATTATCTTATTTTATTTTTGTGAGTTCTTCAACGAGTTGGACCGTACAACTTAAAAAAAATAAAATCACATGTAAATTATAATTAATGATACATAGCATTCAATATATAATTGTATGATGCATTTATGCATTTCTATTATCTTATTTTATTTTTATGAGTTCTTCAACGAGTTGGAACGTACAACTTAAAAAAATAAAATCACATGTAAATTATAATTAATGATACATAGCATTCAATATATAATTGTATGATGCATTTACGCATTTCTATTATCTTATTTTATTTTTATGAGTTCTTCAACGAGTTGGGCCGTACAACTTACAAAAAATAAAATCACATGTAAATTATAATTAATGATACATAGCATTCAATATATAATTGTATGATGCATTTATGCATTTCTATTATCTTATTTTATTTTTATGAGTTCTTCAACGAGTTGGACCGTACAACTTAAAAAAAATAAAATCTGAAAGCTTCACAAAATTTTATATTTTGGCTCGTACAAAACTTATCCAATTAATTTTCTATATTTTTTCAGTTGTTCGAAGATTGAATTATTAACCTAAATTATTATTTAATAAGACAATGACAATAGATTATCAAAGTCTGAGCTGAAATTAATTATTACTTATTTTGTCGTTTCAAATCTTCCCAAATAATAGGCTCGTTGATTCTCATGCTATGTAATAATAATAATAATAATAATAATAACAATAATAATAATAATACTAATAATAATAATAACAACAATAATAATATACATAGTTATAACAAATATTTGATGATATTGGTGATATAATATATGAATTTAATTGTTATACGAGCAAGTGTAGCATATACAAAGATGATGCATAGCATGACATGCATGTATGTTGGAGAAACTTGCAAAATTGGGAAGTGTATACGTAGGGAAGGATTATGCGAGGGAGTTGGAGAAAATAGTCAAAGTATTCAAACTAGGAGGGATTTCTTTCAATTGATTAATATAACGCGAAAGGGGTGGAAAAATATGCAATTAATCTTTTTTTTTTTTTCTGAATTATTCAATTTAGAAAAATGGCATGAAAATCACGATGAATCTAACTGTGGGCCCTACCTTCCAGAAATGAAATAGGTCATTGCTGCTCTAAGCATCTTAACTAGCCATAGGTTAATCAAATATAAATAGACTTTTCAAGAATATTATATATATATATATATATATGAATTTTAAATTTTGTAAAATCAGATTTTCTGCTCTCATTTGTAATTATTATATTTTTGTTCGTCAAGTCTCTGTATTTTCAGTCGTGAAAAATGAATAATTGTTAAATATATTTGATGTAATCACACAAACGAAGTAACAAGATAACAAGACATTAAAGCATAAAAAATTATTTTACAATTATTGATTAGAACCTCCTACAGTTTATACTAATATTAATAGAATAGTTTAAATATAGTTATTTTGTTTATTTTTCATTTTTGAAAATAATTTTTAAAAAATAATATATCATCTTTTGATTAGTTCAATTTTATCTTTCTTCTCTTTTTGGAATGGTCTGTTTAATTTATTAAAATATATCATTTTTACTATGTTTTTATATATTAATCATTTTTTATAATCTTTAATTTTACATCTATATTGCATATATTAAAATAAATATTATATGCAAAAATAAATTCTTGGGCTAGATTTTAATATTTATTGTGTGTTTGATTATTTAAATTGATTCGGACTACAAATAAATATTAATTAATATTTTTATCAAACTTATTAACTAATTTAATTTATATATAATTAATAAATTTTGATATCGAAACAAAACTCCTTTAATACAAAATAATATTTTGTTAAATGTCTTTACTTGTAAATATTTTAGATATTGTTAAATATATAATTTAAATATTAATTAATTAGAATTATATTATAAATATATTTAATTTATCTTTAAATACATTACAAACTATGTCCAAGAAAGATACAATACAAATTATAAAAATACTACATGAGCTGAAATTAGATATAAGTTGGGTCGATTTTAATTTTATTGATTAGTCCAATGGGTGAAAGCCCATGTGAATTGCTAAGAAAATAGTTTGAAAGCCCATGGGTGGTGATTGGGTTTTGTAATACATGGCTCGGCCCATAATTCCCTTTTTTCTTTCTTTTTCTTTTCTAAGACAATCCTAGCTTTTTCTTTTTTAAGACAATCTTAGTGTTTATGTTAAGTATCCCACCTAAGCCTACCCAAGACACTTACCTCAATCGATGTGGGATACTTAACAGTTTATTACTATAGTGTAAATTATGCATTACTTTAGAGTAAAATTTATATACTCTTTCCAACAATTTGAAGTACTTTCTTCAATTAAAAAATAATTTTTATTTTTTTTTATTTTTAATATTTATTTTTATTACTAAATATTTGTTAAAAACATTATATATATAATTTTATTTAACATTAAATTTTGAGATAATATTTATTTTACTTATATTCTCAAACTATTATATTCAAAAAATATATGTAAAATTGAATATCGGGTAATATTATGCAATTATATTTAAATTTGTATATAATATTTAAAATTTCATATACTTATTTAAATTATATTTTTATTATTATTTAAATTACACATCATATGATTCTAAAAAACTTGATTTAATTTCAGTTTGGATAATTGAGATAAAAAATTACAATATTAAATATTAAAAAAATATAATCATATAAAAAAGAAAAAAAAGTAGCGCAATAAAACATCTACGCTAAAAGTAGTGAAAAATTTTCAAGAACTTCAAACTAGTGCAAAGAATGAAGGATGAAAACTGACGTCAAATGCCAAAGTAGCTTCTTGTTGGAGAAGCTCTAATATACAACGATGACGTACTGATCTTGAGAAAAATATAATAAGTTGAATAAAAAATATATATATATATATATATTATAAAGTTTCATAATATTATTTTGCAGTGAATATTTGTAGTAGTCATGTGTCCAAATTTGAGTAAAATAGTTCTTCAAATTTGGATAAATTAAAACTTATTATGTTTGGAACTGGACATCTCAAAAACTATTTCAAACTTCCTCTTTTATATACCCATAATATTTACAAATTATGTATGGCATTCGACATTACTACTACATATTAATAACTAATCAAATATATTCAATGTTTTTCCAAATCAAAGTAAATTTACGACTTTTTTTTATCAGTAATTAATTCATAAAAGTTGATGAAAATAATAAATATTTGTGAGAGAGAGTTGATTATGCGCATTGATCTCATTACAAATTAATTAGCAAATAGTAAATTATAAATATACCTTGTATTAAAAAATAAATCTAATACTTCTATCCATTTTAAAATATAATTCTTTTTTTTATGTAAAGAATATTATTATATATTAATAAAGAATTAGATAAATATAAGTAGTCGGTGCGGTACGGTTTCAACCCGAAACCGCAACTAAACCATAAAAGGCAATGGCGTTTCAATTAAATTATTGCGATTTATGTACTGATTCGAATTATTACATAAGCAAGAGAAAGATTTAGTTCCGGCCGGCTATACAGTTGAAGACGACCGTCCTGGTTTTTCCCATTTTTATTCTTCTTCAAGACAAAGTCTCTCCCCCTCTCTCTCAACCTATATTTGCACATCTGATGTACGGCGTTAGAAATACAACCATGCAGTATCCTACCTAAATCACAACTTCAAATACCACCATAGAAGCTGCCACAAGCTGGATGTTCAACCATGGAAGATATAGTGATCGTCGGCGCTGGAATTGCAGGTCTGGCAACATCTTTAGGACTCCACAGGTATCCTCTACAAAACCCTGTCCAAGTCTTCATACATACAGATCACTGTTGAGACATTTCATCGAACATGTAGATAGCTAACAAGCAGAATATACAGAAAGTGCCAATCTCTTTTCTTGAATTCTAACATCTATTACAGATTGGGAATCAAGAGTTCAATTTTGGAGTCAGCAGATAGCCTGAGAGCTACAGGCTTTGCTCTAGGAATTTACACTAATGCTTGGAGAGCATTAGATGCTATTGGCGTTGGAGATATTCTTCGTGCTACGCACATAAAGCTTAGTGGGTAACGACGACTTCCTTGTAACTCTAGAAAAGTGATTTTCTTTGCATTTTTCTCTCTGAAGTATTTTCTCAAAGTGCCTCATTTGGTTGTGCAGAGTTGTGACTACATCAGTAATTTCAGGTGGCATGTCAGAAGTGCCTTTTGGAGCCATAGATTCACAGTAAGTGCTGGATTTGACCTCAGATTTATCTTTGGAAATATATGCCATTTCGGATATTATTTAATTTGAGACTAGTTCCTTCACTGAGGAAGATAGAAATGAAGTGAAAATTTATGTTCTCCTCCGTCAGAACTTCGAAGTCTTTATATTTATTTGCCAGTCATGCAATGGCTCTAGTTCACATTACCTGTTTGTGTGTCACTTGGCCGCATGTTGGACTTCAAGTATTAGAAATAGCATCTACAGACAAGAAAGATGCATTGTCAAAAACTAAAAGTACAAAGAGCAGCACTTTTACAAATGACTGAATGTGAGACATGCAGGAATGATCATGATATTAGGGCTGTGAATCGAAAAATGTTGCTGGAAACATTGGAAAATGAACTTCCGAGGAATACCATTAGGTATTCCTCTAAGGTGGTTCATATTGAAAACGAGGATCGCCTCAAGTTACTTCATCTTGCTGATGGAACTGTCATAAGAACTAAGGTAACTTGGAAGCCGAATTCTTACTTACAGCTTAGATTTAGAACTCCCACCACTCCAAGTAGTTATTAATTGTGAAGTTCAGTAATGCCATTCGGCAAAAGTTAACAACAATGTCTGCAATTAGGTGTTGATTGGATGTGATGGAGTCAACTCTGTTGTGGCGAAGTTTCTTGGCTTCGGCGAACCATCTTCCGCCGGCCGATCAGAGGCTAGGGGCTTCACATATTTTGAGTGTGGCCATGGTTTTGAGCCAAACCTCATGCTATTCTTTGGAAAAGGTCTTAGGTATGGAGTCATCCCATGTGATGATTATGGAGTTTATTGGTTTTTCAACTTTAGTCCTTCTCCCCAAGGTACTCTTTTGGTTCTTTCAACTGAAAATTGGAATTAATGTAGTCTGAAATAATATTACTATAAGACTCATAATGAATTGTTGTTTTCTTGTATATCTTAAAACTGTTGCAGAAAAAGAGGTCGAGGAGGATCCAACCAAGTTGAAGCAATTCATACTCAGCAAACTTGGTAAAGTTTGTGATAAGATTAAGCAAGTATTTGAACAAACCGAGCTAGAAAACATGGTATGCTCACCATTAAGATTCAGACATCCATGGAAACTGATACGGGGAAACATAAGCAAAGAAAATATATGTGTCCTTGGCGATGCATTACATCCCATGACACCAGACCTAGGCCAAGGGGGCTGTTGTGCGTTAGAAGACAGCATAGTTTTAGCACGGGTTTTGGGCGTGGCGTTAAAGGGAAAAGCATCGAGTGATGAAAAACAAAGAACTAACTATGAAGAAAACGAGCAGCATCGGAGAATCCAAAAAGGGCTGGAGAAATTTGCAAGAGAGAGAAGATGGAGAAGCATTGATCTTATTAGTACTTCATACATTGTAGGTTTCATGCAGCAGAGTGATGGGGGTTTTATGCATTTTATAAGGGACAAGTTAATGGCTAAGTTGTTGGCTGGCGTCTCGTTGAAGAAGGCTACTTTTGATTGTGGGAAGCTTACTCTTTCTTGATTATATATATGTGAGATGTGAACATAAATAGTATAGATATATGGAACTTTCATTCTATGGCTGGTAATTTTAGTGTCGTTCAATGTATAATATTTTAGTTTATAAGTTTTATAATAATTTTTATTTTATTTAATTTTATTTATGTTTAATATTATCATCACAATTTAAAACTGAGTGACATTTATAATTTCATTTGGCTCAATATATTCTTGAAATGTTGGTAAAATAGACCATAAATTGAATAAAATAAAAAATTAGATACAAATACTGATAAATCTAAGGTGATATATTAAACTAATAAAAGTTAATGGGTATAAACGTAAATTTTCACCAAGTAGATAGATCTATGTAGATGTATGCGTGTGCGTACTGGCTCACGTCATGAGTGTCGTTCTCATCTTGTCCAAGCTGCAATCATGAAACTATAAATCCTAACTTCTTTTCTTTCGCTTCTGCTATCATCATAAACCCACTTAGTATTCAATCGTATTCACAACAAGCTGAAAATCATGGAAGATGTGGTGATTGTTGGCGCTGGAATTGCTGGTCTGGCAACTTCTTTAGGACTTCACAGGTATCCTAATTATCTCCATCGCAGTTCACACATTTCATCAAGCATGTAGTCAGCTAACTAGCTTGTAGAACATAAATAAGTGTCAAAGTCTTTTGTTAATTCTTACGACTGCTCTGTCTTGCAACTTACAAGCATATATTTTAAGGTTCTTGTTATTTGGTATGTAGATTGGGAATCAAGAGTTTAGTTTTGGAGTCGGCAGATAGCCTGAGAACTACTGGATTTGCTTTAGCAATTTGGACTAATGCCTGGAGGGCATTAGATGCGATTGGTGTTGGAGATATTCTTCGTGAAAAACACAACAAGCTTAGTGGGTAAGAGACGGTCCCTTACTGGCATTATTCTCTTCATATGTTATTGTCATTACTCAAATTGACTGCTTTGGTCGTTCAGAGTTGTGATTACATCAGTGAGTTATGGGGTGAAAACTTCAGAGCTGCCTTTTAGAGCCAAAGATACACAGTAAGTATTGGATTTTGCTTTGTAGGATTTGAAAACAGAAGTACTTAAGAATCCTTTCAGGATTTGGGACTCTTAATTAGGAAGTGCTTGTATGCAGGGATGGTGACCACGATGTCCGGTGTGTGAATCGGAAAATGCTTCTTGAAACACTGGAAAACGAACTTCCCAAGGGCAGCATCAGGTATTCCTCCAAGGTTGTTCATATCGAAAATGAGGGTTCCTTCAAGTCTATTCATCTTGCTGATGGGACCGTCTTAAAATCCAAGGTAGTTCAGTAGAAACAGATTTTGATTGATGTAAAATGATTTCATAGCTGATAATGATTTACTTGCTTATTTTTCTTGCTTGAGAGAAGTGTTGTAGCGCTGTTTGGCAAGCTCCTAACTTTGTCTATAATTAGGTGTTGATTGGATGTGATGGAGTGAACTCTGTGGTGGCAAAGTTTTTAGGCTTCAGTGAACCATCTTTTGTTGGCCGATCAGCTGTTAGAGGCTTTGTATATTTTGAGGGCGGCCATGGGTTTGAGCCAAAACTCATGCAGTTCTTCGGCAAAGGTGTTAGATACGGCGTTGTCCCGTGGGATGATTATGGAGTTTACTGGTTTTTCTCCTTTAGTCCTTCTCCCCAAGGTACTCTTCTGCTTCTTTCGAAATTAATAAGTAGCAAGACTATATATAGAAGGGCATGAACGCTGTGTTTCTTTGCAATATATGTAGGTAAAGTTGGGAGTATCTATTATGTATCATCACTGAATTGGATTGTTGTATTGTGAAAATGGTGCAGAGACAGAGGCGGTGGAGGATCCAACAAAGATTAAGCAACTCATACTTAGCAAGCTTGGTGAAGTCCCTGATAAGATCAGACAAGTATTTGAAATAACTGAACTAAAAAACATTGTACTTTCACCTTTAAGATTCAGACATCCGTGGAAACTACTATGGGGGAACATAAGCAAAGACAATGTATGTGTCCTTGGCGATGCATTGCATCCTATGACGCCGGATATTGGTCAAGGGGGCTGTTGTGCGTTAGAAGACAGCATAGTTTTAGCCCGGGTTTTGGCTGAAGCGTTGAAGGGAAAATCATCGAGTGATGAAGAAAAGGAGCATTGGAGAATCAAAAAAGGGCTGGAGAAGTTTGCAAGGGAAAGAAGGTGGAGAAGCTTTGATCTTATCAGTACTTCATATATAATAGGTTTCATACAGCAGAGTGATGGAGTTTTGATGAGATTTTTTAGGGATAAGTTCATGGCTAAGTTCTTGGCAGGGGTATTGTTGAAGAGAGCTGGTTTTGACTGTGGAAACCTTACTGCTTCTTCATTATAATGCCCCGCTTTCTTTGTAAGAATTGATTCATTCCCACATGTAAGAATAATGTGTTTCTTTCTTAATACTAAAATGCATTAAAAGATCCTTCTGTTATCCATTTATTTCTAGTAGTCACTCGTATTGTATCCGCAACATTATATAAACAGCCGGCAGGAGATCGGTGTACTCCTGTCCCGTATACGTGGCTTTAACGGCCGGGGGTGCTGATCTGTTTTAAAAAACCTCTCATAACGGCTCACGCTAGCGGACGTTTTTCATTCTTCACCCGGTCCTTAGTAGATCATTGTTCTGATGCTTCGGGCGAAATCCATTCCCAGGGTGTGACGGGCTGTTCCCATGGGAGAGCCAGTAACTCGCTTTCAAAGGTTATTCATGGAAAGGTCTCGAATTGGTTGAGAAAGAGACTGTTCACGGAATAGATCTACTTGTACAAGCTTATATAGTTTGGGAGATTAGTGCTATTCTTGTACAGTCAAAGGGAATTGATTATAAAAAAAAATATTATCACAAAATATATTTAAAAACACATCAAAGTATATTAAAAATACAATGTTTTATTTTTACTAATTGATTATGCTCATCAACAATTAAAGTCGGTTAATAAAAAAATTATTGCTAATGAAACTTTTATGAGTGGTTAATTATTGATTAATTGATTGAATTAACTTTGATATAAACATTTAAAACAAATTATTTAAGTTAATTTATTTTTAGAAAATCATAATCATAATTGAAGTATTATTTTTGAATGAAAAATTTATGACTTAGCTACTTTTTTCATTTATATATTTTTTATATATCAAGATTATAACAATAATTTCCTCCCAACCCTTCCTGGAACATTTTGTGATGATTTAAATCATAAAAAAGATGGTAACCTTACTTTATGAATTAAGAAATCGAGTGAAAAAGTATATTAACAATTAAAATTAAATCATATTTTTTTTATAATATGCTCTTCCCAAAAATATTTTGATTAATGTCAGATAAGACACATTGCGCCATAATAATAATAATAATAATAATAATAATAATTAGACACATCGTTATGACAAAATTACCCCGCATCGGTTCGTCGTCCTGAGATTTGAGTTCTTTGGGCAGTCGCCCTCAACTCTTTTCTGCGGCCAAATTTGGAGTAAAAGATCCCCCAGTCTAAACAAGGCCTACAGTTCTAGGGTTTTTCTATAAAAAATTCTCAAGGTAATCATCGAATCTCAGGTTCTGATTCATTCATCTTCCCCTTTTCTCTTCTCCGTAATGATTTATTTCTCACTTTTTACTTCAATTTCAGCGATATTCAATTTTGTCTTCTGACTTGCAGCAGAAGAAAGTAATCAAAACCCTAGCATTTTCGCATCCGTTCAGTTCAAATCTTGTCTCGAGAATCACCATTTCACTCATTTAAGGTAAAATCTTATGAGTCTTTGTAAATCTGCGCCAACAAGAAAGCTATGGAGTTTCCAGTTTTTATTTCTGTTTTTTTCCTTTCGATCATATATTTGTTTATTTCTCAGATTTTGGCAAAAATGACTCAAGACGTTGAAATGAAGGAACAGCAGCCCGCCCCGTCCAATTCCATCTCTTCAACTTCACCCACCATTCTTCAGAGTATGTGCTCATTTTACATGTGCATAAATCTGTAAATTTTCTGAAGAATTTTGTTTAATTATGGATCTATGATATGGCTGTGTTTTAAATTTTGGTGAAGAAACTCTAAAGACTCTGTTTGATTACTTCGTGTGGTTTTAAAAGAGACAAAAGTTATATATATCATTGCCAATTATTTTCACTGGAAAGTGGTACTTTGCACGGATGAGTCTTTGAACTAAGTGACCATGAATTTGCCTTTTTTCACTTCCTTCAGCACCCTGTAATGGAGGCTTGGCATTGTAGGCTTCTGAGTTTTCATTTTTGGTTGATTATGTTAGGCTTGAAAGACATATCTGCATTGGTTGAGACGGGGGCTTATGCACGTGAGATTCGGAGGATTCTTAGGGCCATCAGGTGGACAATTCAACTGAGGAAGAAGCTAAATGCTTCTGCCCTTTCTGCATTTCTCAGTTTTGCACTTGTTCCTGGATCTGAGGTTCATTCTCGCTTGTCTTCCTATATACCTAAGGTAAGCCTGTTGGACTTTCACAAAATGTTCTATTTTTAAGGTAAAAAATTATTTGTAAGTTGATTAATTCATAGGTTGGGACTGTATAATTTCTCTCTAGGCTGCAGTAGATGCAGTTTCTAGTGGTTTTTTTTTTTTTTTTTTTTTTTGGGTTGTATATAAGAGAAGAAATTATTATGATTCTAATTAGTGTTGATTGTGTTGCTTCCATTTCTGTTAGCTGATATTTAGTTCTCTCTTATTCCTTATATATTCTGTTATAGCAAAAAGTTGGATGTGTTACTGTTGTTTTCTGCGACAACTAATAAGGTGGTTAAAGAATGTGGTGATATCCTTTATGGTGTTTTTCACTTAATTTAGTATGTCATAAAAGAGACGAATGGTCTAAGATCTCAAAATGAATTGTGTCAGTCGAACATATGTTATATTTAGTTCAGAGGTCATCTTACTACGTGATGTTGAAGTGGAAATTAAAGAGGATGCCATGTATATTGATCGACAGTTTAATGTACTGATGCTTCCAGGGAGATGAACATGATATGGAAGTGGATACCGCAACATCGGCTGCTCAAGTTCCGACAAAGCACTCCTTACCGGAGATTGAGATATATTGCTATTTGCTTGTTCTGATATTTTTGATTGATCAGAAGAAATACAATGAGGTATGGGCTGTGTGATTAAATTGCCAGAGTCCTGTATTATGGATGAGGTGTATGCTAACCTATTAGCAATTGTGTCTTACTATCAGGCTAAGACCTGTTCTTCTGCTGGCATTGGACGCGTAAAAAACCTCAACAGGCGTACTGTTGATGTCCTGGCATCGAGACTCTACTTTTATTACTCTCTTAGCTATGAGCTTACTGGTGATCTTGCTGAAATTCGTGGGTATGATTTTATTTTTGTTAGTTTGAATTTCTTCCCAAAACCTATGATGCCTCAGCCCTTAGCTGCTGCACGATATTCTTATTTTTTAAGGAATGAAAGAACCTCACCTTTTATTTTATATATATATTTGGTGGTAATTGATGGTGCATATCTGATATAGACTAAGCATTTTTCAACAGCACTCTACTGGCTTTGCACCGGACTGCAACTTTGCGCCATGATGAGTTGGGGCAGGTTTGTTCATTGTTTGTGAGCTATTAGTTTATTAACTTGCTACTGATGTTCTATTGATTTATAGCATGTCATGTATTGCAGGAAACTCTTTTGAATCTTTTACTAAGGAACTACCTCCATTACAACCTGTATGATCAAGCAGAGAAATTGAGATCAAAGGCGCCCCGATTTGAGGCTCACTCAAATCAGCAGGCAAATCTTTTGACACTGCTTTACTATTTATATGTCTATTGACATTGTAAATGGGCATTACCTGTTTAGAAGTATGAGATCATTAGGTTATCATTCACAATAACTATTTGTTGTAACCAAACATGAAACGGGATATGTAACATTGATTGCAAGAGGATACCTGTGTAACATAAATTGCAAATATCATGTCTGTATGCAATGGGAATTCCTTTGTAACCTTTAAAGAACTTAGAACTTCTAAAAACTATGGGAACAATTTGACCAGGGGGGTAAGGTATCTCTATACTGTTTAAGAGATAATTATTGCAAACTTATGTGCAAATGGCAGTTTACTATAGCTGATACAGACTTTTAAGAAATTAAATTACGTGTTGAACATAATATTGCTATATATTGATTATCTGATACTGCAACAGCTTTGAGGTTTTTTTTGCTGTTGCTGATTTAAAGAATATAATGGATGTTGATAAAACAAGTAAAAGTAGTACCATGAAATCAAGTGTGTACTTAGATTGATGATTGCTGGTCCTATACTGTTTCTGGTGTGGTTTATATCTGGACTTAATTTCATGCTTTTGACTGTGCATTGTGCTGACCTCATCTTTGTCCTTTATAGTTCTGTCGCTACCTCTTCTACCTTGGAAAAATCAGAACAATTCAGCTAGAGTATACTGATGCCAAAGAGTCCCTCCTTCAAGCTGCCAGGAAAGCACCTGTTTCTGCTCTAGGTTTCCGAATTCTATG
Source organism: Caryopteris x clandonensis (assembly GCA_028749325.2). Taxonomy (NCBI): domain Eukaryota; kingdom Viridiplantae; phylum Streptophyta; class Magnoliopsida; order Lamiales; family Lamiaceae; genus Caryopteris; species Caryopteris x clandonensis. The sequence continues at coordinate 10,312,663 of JAPYKT020000009.1, read as the reverse complement.
CAACAAGTGGGCTGTGATTGTCCGCTTACTGCTCGGAGAAATCCCAGAAAGAACAGTCTTTATGCAGAAAGGGATGGAAAAAGCTCTGAGGCCATACTTTGAGCTTACAAATGTGAGTTTTTAACATCGTCCAACCTCTGATAATTGCCTGCCATGTTTTAATTCCAATATTGGCCTCTTGGTTACCCTTTTTTTTGGTCTGTGATGGTCAATGGGAGTTTTTCTTCGGAGAATCTTATTGAGTTGATTATATTTGGGGGTATTTAGTGTGTGTAGGATAATTGCTGCAATAGTTATTATACAAATGCTGATGATTGTCCTAATCGAGAGCAAATCTGAATTACCTTGGGGATGTCAAGTTCAGTTTATAATTATTTGTTTAATTAAAAAAATCTCAACCCGACATATTTATTTTTCAGGCTGTTCGGATTGGAGATTTGGAACTGTTCAAAACAGTGGCTGAGAAGTTTGGCAGCACCTTCAGTTCTGACAGAACCAACAACTTGATTGTCAGGCTACGACACAATGTGATAAGGACCGGTTTACGCAACATTAGCATCTCATACTCAAGGATCTCACTTGCTGATGTTGCTAAGAAGCTGAGATTGGATTCTCCAAATCCTGTCGATGATGCTGAAAGTATTGTATCGAAAGCAATTCGAGATGGTGCAATTGATGCCACATTAGACCACACTAGCGGGTGGATGATATCAAAGGAGACTGGGGATATTTACTCCACAAATGAGCCTCAAATTGCGTTTAACTCGAGGATTGCTTTTTGCCTAAATATGCATAATGAAGCTGTTCGAGCCCTTCGATTTCCACCAAATTCCCACAAGGAAAAGGAAAGTGCAGAGAAGAGGAGAGAGAGACAGCAGCAAGAGCAAGAGCTTGCAAAACATATAGCTGAGGAGGATGATGATGAATTCTGATGATTGTTGAAATTTCTCGCAAAGGATGTTACTCAAGCTTGAGTGTTGGGCCAACTAGCTTTATTTTGCCTTTTGCCTTCACTGCACATTGGTAGGTGAGCTGTTTTCGCCCCAAGTATTTGTTGCGTACCTTTTTTTGGACTCGAGTTGAGATGCATCATTCGTTTGAACTCAGAACTTTATTTGTGAGAAACTATAGTTCCGTGTTGAACATGCGCTTTTAACGATAACTGTATGCACATTTATTTTTAATTTTTCTCTACATACATTGCAATTTCATTTAGTTGATTGTATCTTTCCATGATTTCTGCGATTTAATCATATTATTTATTAATAATTGCAACTTGATGCCATCTTCATTTTTGTAATTTGATGATTTTCTCGTGGCGATTTGGATGACATGGCACCACATTCACAGCCCAATGTCTTGGCGTAAGCAAAAGCTACATATTATTTTGAATAAATATTAAACCTTGATTTGTTGTGGCATTTTGTCAAAATTCGGGAAGCTACACCTTCAAAATCCCACCAAAAGCAACAGTTGTGCATTCAGTTGCGAAAATTCGAAAGTTTTATGCATTAAAATTGCAATTCTAAAAGGATTGATGTAACTACAAAAAAAAGTCCGTCGTCCATTTTTTATATATTTATTGTGATTAGCTCTTATTGTTGTCATCATGTTGGTTTTTGCACGGCTGGGACCTTGAAATATTTCCTTGTTCGCTAATTTCTATAATTAGTCCTTGGCATCAAATATATGCTCGAATTCTTTCTTCGATGAGTCTGTACGAAAATAACACAATCTTCCATATGATGTATATTTTCCAACAACATTTGAAGCTGCCTTAACTGTATTCTTATAAACAGATTTCCAAATACAAAAGTTCTGGAGCAGTAACTCGGAAATGAAATAATGAACTTAAGCATTTACGGCTAACAAGTTCTACATGCGAAACAACCCCAAGTTTGAACATACTATTGTTGCACAATTTTAACCACAAAAGCTACAGTACATACACCGAACCCTTGGAATGCAACACCTCTATAGGGTGATATTGTACATAGTGATTGGATAAGTAAGGCTACATTGTAATTTCAAAGAATATGGAAAGCTTCTGTGAAGGGGAAAATGGGCGTCGGCGTTGCACAGTTGGAGCATTCAGCTTGCTGAACTCAATCCAAATGACTTCACAATTAAGCTGACTCTTTCAGCAAAAGTTCTAGAAGTTATCTTTTTACCCGGAATGTGAAACGGGTTGGACACTGCATCAATGTAGGCAGCATGGAACCTACTGAAAAACTGTAGCAGTTTTCACCAAAACAGAGAGGAAGTTAGCTGCATATTATGAATAGTAGACATACCAGGGTATCTGAGCAGTAATTGAAATGACAACTAGAAGTTACAAAGATCAATAATTACTAGGAAAAAAAAGGTATTGTGAGAGGTTTGATCAATGAACAAAGTATTATTAAACAGCATAAGTTTGGAGACTGATTAGAGGTTTGATTACAAGCTATCGAATTATTTCTTAGAAGTACATGACAGATTAATCATGAGAGTACTGTTTCAATCTGCAGAAATTGGTCGTAGGAAATTAACAGAGCAGGAAGTCCATCAAATTGTTATAAAACTTACATTTCGCACATCTGCATCTCGGACATCAAGATCTGTAGTTACCAATATGAACTTCACCTTGGTGTTTGTCAAGTAACCATACCTGTAAACATTGCATCATGAGCTCCAAAAGCAGCAGGAAGGTAAATCAATGTCCTTTAGAGCACCATGGGTGTTAAAGACAAGGGGTCTTTGCACTTACACTTTATAATTTTCAGTTGGATAGAGCAAACCAAGAAATGCCTCATTTATTGCCGGGTTGGCCTTTTTTGGGTTGTTCACTGATGACAGCAGAAATTACCAAAAGAAAAATCCATTCAAGTTATTCAACCATCATAACATGTTAAAAGTCATGAGAATTATTTGTATGGCTGCAGTTTCCGTTAAGCATACACAAAAAGAAGTAGATCACTGAAGAAAACACACTCAAAGCTGTATGCTAAAGTTATCTGGGGATGGAGACACTCTTCATTCATTCGACGCCATCAAGGGTCACCTCTAAAGTGAAACCACAAGCAGCCAAATCATTTCTCATAACCTCGTTCACAGTGATCTAGCCCAAAACCATTATCCTCTTGAGTTGATTGCTAAATATTTTCAACGACTTTGCATTACTAGCCATCTAATGGCCTCTAAATTTGTCCAGGTCATGTCATTGTACTGTTACAAAATTCTGGATCACCAATATCATTACTCTTTCACTATCATAAAACCATCTTAACATATCAGTTAAATTATCAATATTAATGATTATTTCATGATATGCTTTTGAATAATCACATTTAACAATTCAGTATTTCATGGTTGTAACTAATAACATAGCGATCCGCAGCTGATTTGGGAAATTCAGTAATTTTTTAGGGTTTCAAATGTTATGATTTCTTCCACTATTTTTTCTGTCAGTATCTACAGAAGACTAAGCCAAGGATGAAAAAACTGAAAGGATCTAGCATGAAAATTCACCTCTTTCATCAACAACGTCGAGAGAACAATGGACAATATGATGAAGCTTGAGTGCATCGTCTGACTCAGTAAAACTCTGAATGTACAACGGATTATTCTGCAAATTCGAATAAATTCAAACCAAATATTACCAACATTTTGCAGTCATTTGACACAAGGATTAAAACAATTATAAAGATGGATCCAATCACATACGATTATGTAAATAAGGAGACGGCGGCGTACCTGGTGGCCGACGACGGCGAGGCAGACAATCATCTTTTTAAGCTCCGATGTTTAGTTCAGATTCTTCGCTGTAAGTGAGAGAATTAACGAAATAAAATTGCAATTTCAACCACGGGGTTTAAAAGGGTTTACAGTTCAGGTCCCATATTTCACAACAATGCCGGATCTAGTCCCTCACTTTTAAAAAATTGTCACATTTCGTACTCTCTAGTCTCTCCCACTTTATCAACTGTGAACTCTACAGTAGATCACACGGTCTCAATTTAAAAATTGATCGATTCGATTTCAGATTCGAAAAAATTGATATGGAAACTCTCGTTTTTTCGAACTCGTAGTTTCAGACCTTTTTTTTTTCATGGTATAGACAAAAAATATATATAAAAAAAGAAAAAAAATAGAAGAATCACAATTATTTGATTTTAGTTTCACTTTTCTCTACTTTGAAAATTGACGGTTCTGGAATCAAAAGAATCGCTCTTATGTTTACTCTATATCAACAAGTAGTCTTGATAGAGCTGCAGATCGAACTTAACTATTAATACTGTACACAACAACACTTTAATTTTATTTAACTTGACTCCATATGTATAACAGTGCAATTAAGATTTATACACGATGGGTATTATTAATAAATGCAATTATGAACATAAGATATATATTTTTTATAAGTAGACGATGGGTGTTGCATATAACAAATATTTAGAAAACAATATAATAAAAATTGAAAATTATAATTAATTCAATTTTACAATGAATTTGACAGTGGTTTAGTTGTTTGGTGTGAATTACAAGTTATGCCTTTCCGTCTCCCATCATCTTACCAAAGCATTGAACATTGCTTCCTCAAACACATTCTAAAATCCCAAGGTACCTTATATACATTGTAGGAAGAAGATCCTGGAGGGAGGGTGGATTCACGTTTATTTTTTGAAGGGGGGCTCAAAAATACTTCTACGCCACGTAATGACAACAATGCCCCTGCAAGCGGCGCGTGATATATCATCAGCACATCAGCACTTTTTCTCTCTGAATAAACTCTATATACTATATATGACATTTCTTCACGATTAATAGAATCATTTCACAGAGCCGCTCATTCTTTTATTTTCAATCCATCAAATTGTCTTCCTCACCTCGATTTCAAAGGTAACACATACCAAATTTCTGTCCATTATTCTAATCCGTCGATGACAAATCGATTCATACATTTATCTTGCGTTTTTTAATTCTACAACTCTGTTATACATATTTATATTTGATGAATTTATCGGGAATGTATTTGTGTAGGTCACTACTCATTTGATCTTGTTTTACCACATTTTATTTGTTAGCTTCTCTGCTAGCTGCAAGGAGTTTGAATGGATGATGACTTTGGAGCTGGTCTAGGGATTTTTCTTATTTTATTTTTCTCTTTCATTTCCATTTTTGTGTCTGAATTTTTTCATTGTAAGCAGCTGAAAGTGTTTTTCTTGTCGTTTCTATAATCCGAGACCCTGTGAGCGGAGTCTTTTGAAAGGAGTCCTGTGAGCGAAATCATAAGTGGTAGGATTTGATTTATTGCTGTTTAATCAAGTATGTATCAAATTCTAGGTTTGGAGTTAAGTAAAACCTCGTTTTGAAGGTGTATGCTGTCTGAGAGTCGTTTAGAGATTTCTAAATATTGGTGTTTTGAGTGTGCAAATGATTTTTTGCTGAGTTGGACACCAGATTTGGTCTTCTCATTACATTGTATTTCTAACAATATTCTTCAATTCCCTTCAAACCAAAAGTGTTTCTGATTTGCTTATGATATAGCTACCGTCGTCTAAGCAGCATAATCATTTTACAGGTGACATGTTTTTTATTTGATATGTTCGCAATGCCTTAAAGTGGTATATCCTACGGCTTGTTAATTCCTTACTTAAGTAGCTTGCGACTTTGTAAATGGTGTTTTCTGTGTTTATCAGATGGAATCTGGGCAGCAATCGGATGGTTTGGGCTCTAATGAACATGCAACCAGTGACGGAGAAGGAACCTCAAAAGAAGGGATTTCTTCATCTAGTGGGCCTAATACAGATCCAAACTTGAGCTATGAAAATAAACCTGGAGAGATCCTCAAGAACTTGCAAGATGTCTCATACATCTACAGGCAAGATGTTGTCAGAGGCAAAACAAAAACGGTGATTGGGGTAGTGACTGAAGTTGCTGGTGATTCAGATTCAGATAGCAGCATAACTGATGATGAAGACGAGGGTGAAGAAGAGGTAGAGGAAGAAAAAGATGACGAGGCTGATTCTAATGAGGAAGGTGATGTAGAAAACGGCAGAGGTTCTGGAGAGAATGCTGCTGAGAGTAATGACTGCGATGACTCCAAGCACAACCCACTTACTGTCGACCAAGTTAGAGTGCTTTGGATGGATGGGTCTGACACAACGGAAAGTATTAATGACGTGGAAGTTGTTGATAGGGGATTTTTACATGGGGATTATGTGGCTGCAGCTTCTGATCCAATGGGACAAATCGGTATTGTGGTTGATGTGAACATTAATGTCGACTTATTAACACATGATGGATCCATTTTAAAAGGTAAACCATCTAGTGAGCTAAGGCGCATCAGAAATTTCACTGTTGGTGATCATGTCGTCCTTGGGCCCTGGCTAGGCAGAATCGAAGATGTTTTCGATAATGTGACTGTGCAACTCGATGATGGTTCTATCTGCAAAGTAATGAAAGCTGACCCATTACATCTTAAACCAATGGGAAAGAATATTATTGAAGATGGGCATTTCCCATATTATCCAGGTCAACGTGTGAAGGCTAGCTCTTCATCAGTTTTCAAGAATTCTCGGTGGCTATCTGGATTATGGAAAGCGAACCGACTAGAAGGTACTGTGACCAAAGTTACTGTAGGATCAGTGCTCATTTACTGGATTGCATCAGCTGGATATGGAACCGACTCAGCTACTACTCCAGCTGAGGAACAGAGTCCTAAGAATTTAAAACTGTTATCTTGTTTTGCGCATACAAATTGGCAGTTGGGTGATTGGTGCTTGCTACCTTCTTCTCAGGAGTCATCATCTACACCCTTAAACAAGGAATCATCAACACAAGATTCTCATGATTCTATGAAGGATGAACCTGAATCTACTGAAACAGGTGATGAGTCCGATGTAGAGATGACCGCTGCAGAGAAATCAACTGGGGATACTGATTCAATGGAAAATGATTCTGTGGTTTCTGTGAGCAAAAATGGTGAAATATCAGATAATACTACTTCTGCAGAAACATTATGCAACAGCTCGGTCCCAGTTTCAAAGGAAGTTGCTAATGAAACTTGGCCCCTTCATCGCAAGAAAATGCGTAAAGTGGTAGTCAGAAAGGACAAGAAAGTAAGAAAGAAAGTGGAAAATTTTGAGAGAGCGCTGTTAATTACCAATACCAATACTAAAGTTGATGTTGCCTGGCAAGATGGCACAATAATACGGGGTCTGGATTCCAAATCTTTAATTCCTATTGATAGCCCTGGGGATCATGAATTCGTTGCAGAACAGTATGTAGTGGAGAAGGCTGCTGATAGTGATGATGTTGTGGAGACTAGACGTGTTGGGGTTGTAAAAAGTGTCAATGCAAAAGATCGGACAGCTTGTGTCAGGTGGTTGAAGCCCGTTGCTAGGGCAGAGGACCCTAAAGAATTTGATAAAGAGGAAGTGGTAAGTGTGTATGAGCTAGAAGGTCATCCTGATTACGATTATTGTTATGGAGATGTAGTTGTTCGGCTCTCACCTGTTTCATTACCTGCTGAAATAGATTCTTTTGTACACTCTATCGAAAATACACCATTTAGTAATTCATATGAGCTGAAACATACAAAGGGGGGGCAGCAAGGAAGGGAGAACAAAGAAAGCACACCTGCTCATGACACATCTTCTGAATTCTCGGATCTTTCATGGGTTGGGAATATTACTGGTTTGAAAGATGGTGACATTGAAGTCATGTGGGCTGATGGGATGATATCCACGGTATTTTTTCTATAGCACTCATGAAATAGCACCATTTATTTTTCTACAAGATGCCATTTCTTGGCTATCATAGGTTGGTTTATCCTTTTTGCTAACTATGGTTTTAAATACAAATCTTGGCCGTCATAGGTTGGTCCTCAAGCTATATATGTTGTTGGACGAGATGATGATGAATCTATTGCAGCTGGAACTGAGGCCAGTGATGATGCTGCTAGCTGGGAAACAGTTGAAGATGACATGGAAGGTGTCAACAATGTTGAGGTAAATGACTACAAGAGCATTTTATTTTCTTGCCTCAATTATTTAATTGTCTTTGCCGGCATCAAGCGTTTTTATTAAGTCCTTCTGTTTGAGGCTTTGAGGGATGCTTTACTGTGGTGAAGGAGAAAACATTTTATTAATTAACTTCATTTCGCACTATTTAGTATGGATAGACTAAGAGCTTCAGTGGAGCTGCTCACTTGCTATACTTGATTATCTCTCTACATTGCTTAAAAATAAGCAAACTTGGAGAGGCTTAGTTTAGTCACTTAGCCCATGATATAAATGTACTTGATTATATAGGGAAATACTGTCTTGCAAATCCTTACTTACATAAATGTATAATTTTCACTTCTATGTGGTTCAAAAAGAGGTGTAAGGGTTTATATTTGGGACCAAATAAGAGATTGTATTTCTAATTCAGGTTTATTTCTTGGAATTGCAATAGATGGAGATGCAATGCAAAATAATAGTAATTAAGAGAGTCCATTATATCCATAACTAAATGACACTATCCTCTAATGTGATTTTCTAGCTTATCGTTCTAAAGTGAGAGAGGGTGTTTTGGTCAGATAACCTATTTACCTTTTTTTTTTTTTTTTAAATTATTGCTGCTTCATTTTATCAAAATTGTCATAGAGCAAATAGATAGTCGGGCCTTAAGTAAATGATTGATTAAAAATGTTATCTTCTTAATAATGTATTTGATAACATTGCACACCTTCAGGACCATGGGATGGACAATGCTGGTGACAGTGGGCCTGAGATTGAAGATGACAACGTTGCTCCAGAAAATTCTGGAAAAAATGGAGCTCTCTCAATTCCATTGGCTGCAATTGGTTTTATGACGAGATTGGCCTCGGGTATATTCTCGAGGGGAAGAAGGCACTCAGATTCATCAAACTTGGATATGAAAAATGAAGATGATCTTCAACCTGATGAGGTGACCGTAAATAGAGATTCGGATGGTGAATCAAGCTCACAAAAACCTTACAATATCGAGGATCAACTTGCTAAGCTTACTACCAACTGTAAGGGAGAGGAACATGATGCTGCAGAGGCCTCTGATTTGTTAGAGATTGCTGAGACCCTATGTAACTTAAAATCACCAGAAGCAGTTGCTCCACATGAAGAATCCATCTCAACTTTTAGAGGCTTTGATATAGTTAGAGATCCTTTTGGCCATCACTTCCTAGGTTCACAGGGACAGGTTAGTAGTGCTTGTATGGTTTTGCAATACCAAAAAAGAAATTTGCATATGAATAAATTTGATGGCTATCTACTCAAGTACTATGCGTGTACTTTATTTACCATCTTGTCCTTTTTTTGTTAATAACAAGTTCTTGTACAAATATTACAGAACAATGCTGCTAGGAAGTGGCTCAAGAAAGTTCAGAAAGATTGGGACATTCTTCAAAATAACCTGCCAGGTATGCTCCTGCCATTTTCTTAATTTTCCTACACATTAATTTTATCATCATTTTTTGAAACATATCAGCAACTATATTTTAAACTAGAAGTACTGTTAACAGAGGATATATACGTACGTGTCTACGAAGATAGGATGGATCTTTTGAGGGCTGTGATCATTGGAGCTTATGGGACACCATATCAGGATGGGCTCTTCTTCTTTGATTTTCACCTTCCACCAGAATATCCAGATGTTCCCCCAGTAAGAAAACCTCTATTTTTTTTTCATTTGCTACAATATTCCTTGTCAAAATTTGAAAGTTAGAATTTATCACATAGGCAGCCTTCAAATTTCATGTTGCTCAAAACTTCATTTAATATCTATATTGGTTATGTAATCTAATATTCCTGTAACCATTCTTTAAAATTGCAGTCAGCATACTACCACTCTGGTGGGTGGCGAATAAATCCAAATTTATATGAGGAGGGAAAAGTTTGCCTCAGCCTTTTGAATACGTGGACTGGTAGAGGAAATGAGGTTTGGGATGCTTCAACATCAAGCATCCTTCAAGTATTGGTTTCACTTCAGGGCTTAGTGTTGAATTCCAAGCCATATTTTAATGAAGCCGGATATGATAAACAAGTTGGGACAGCTGAAGGGGAAAAAAATTCATTGTCCTACAACGAGAATACATTTTTATTGAACTGTAAAACAATGATGTACCTGATGCGGAAGCCCCCAAAGGTATCAAAGCTTCACCTTTTACCCTATAAATTTTTTGATGCGTGTTTGGATTGTGGCAAGAATGGAACCATCCTGTCCTTTTATCATTTTATACTTCTTTTGGATGACCTTTTCCCTCTTACACCCCTTCTGTTTTGCTTGCTCAACTTATCGCTGCCATCATCATTATAGTCTATCATTGTCTTTGATAGAAAAACATGATATGCGCCTTCGTTGGAATTGAATTGTTCTTTTCCTACGCCTTATTTTTTGAATGGTACCAAATTATATATTGAGACAAAACTCAACCCCAGTAGAAGTTTCCACAACACTTATTAGGCATAATAGATAGTTACCTTGGTTTCCCCTGCAGAAAATTAGAATTTATTCCTTTTTTTTATCCCCCTGTATTTTGTTTATTTAAAATGCTTGTAGTTCCCTCACTTAACCATCACCCATAATATATCCATGTTAGGTATTAAATATTATGCTAGCATGATCCAATTTTGTTCTGACGTAATCACACAACTGTTTGCAGCATTTCGAAGACCTTGTTTTCGAGCACTTTAGGAAGCGTGGTTATTATATTCTCAAGGCCTGTGATGCTTATATGAAGGGGCATCTGATCGGCTCACTCACAAAAGATGCTTCGACTAGTGTTAGTAATAATACTAACTCAAATTCAGTTGGATTCAAGCTCATGCTTGCTAAAGTTGTTCCCAGACTTCTCTCTGCTTTAAAAGAAGTTGGAGCTGATTGCCAGGAATTTGAGCATCTGAACCTGACACAATTGTAGCAGTAATCAGAAGGTATTATATGCAAACCTATCATTGGATTAATTGAAATTCTGCAGTTTCAGCATAAAGTCATTAGGTTTCAAAGAAGATCTGCTTTTAACTTTGGAGATTGGTACCATATTTTCATGCTTGTACTTTGGCTAAGAAATCTGGTTGGAGTGGTCCACAAGGATCCCGCTCCACCAAATGCAAAATTTTGTGAACTGACAAAAACAAAAAAATTGATCACTTCGTGGATAGATGGAATGAAATTGATGTAAGATCTAGATTGGATTATTTCAGCTTTTGTTGAGCCAAACATATCAAATCAATTGATGTTGGACCAAGAACTAAATTTGGCTTTCTTTATTTTCTTTATTTTCTTTATTCACCTATTTGAATAGAGATATTCATTCTCATACATTTTACTTTGTTTCTGAGATTCTGGGCTACTTGCAGAGCTGCAGAAAACCGGCTTTCTGTTCTTGGGATTGCTTGTCGATCTAACAAATTGTCTGACTTCGAAATCTTTTATATGATTACAAATTGGAGAAAAAGGTGTCATGACCCTGTTTGAGGCATTACTATGATTTCACACAAATGTTAATGTCAAGCAGAAGCAATGATTTTTTTTTTTATAATTTATTTATTTATTTTTACCTGCCAAAATGTAAATATTGTCATTGCAATTTGTGGTGTAAGTAAACAGATTTCTGTTTTTTAAAAATACGTACAACTGTGATCCAATCCAGCAATTAGATGGGAAGCCTTTTAACTCCTTTAATTGGATGATTTAGAGTACTGCAATGGCTGGGTTTAATACCCCATAATGGTCGTGCAAGAGAGACATGCCAAAATTATTAGAATAGGAATGCACTCCCGCTCCGCTGTCTTTTATTGAGTGATGTTTTAAGGATTTATATTTATTTCAAAATAATTATCATTTTAGAAGTTTTTGCAATTTTTTTCCAAAGTTATCCCTATCTTTATTTCCAAAATGATATTAAAAAAGAAACAGACGGGGTAATAATATATCATAAGATTTAAAAATGAACATCTTACCATTATTCAATATATATAATATATATTTAGATTCTAGTATATACATAATAAGACTTGATATTTTACCAAGACATTTGTCATCCTGGCTCAGCCCATATCTGTACTAAACGTTTTTATAGACAACCCTACCAAACTTATAAATGAAACATATTTGATTGTGGGTTACTCCTTTCCATTTAAAATTGATCGATCCAACTTGAATCTCCGATGAGTTCGGGCCTAGCAGATTCACATGACTTGTGACTTATAATTTTTGTTGGCCCATCCGACTAAGAGGCCAAATTTGACATCTCTATCCTGAGGAATTCTTTGTCTGGTCATAAACAATATTTACACCAAATTGGGTGTAATTAAAATGTGGATGTTCCTGTCAAACAAAAAAAAAAAAAGGGGGGGAAGGAAGTAAATAAATTATTAGTTTTATGAATATTTTACTTAAATTATTATGTAAGAGAACTAAAACATGAACTAAATTCTTAAATGCAAGATATCTTTTTTTGTCCTCAAAAGATCCTAAAAGTCGTTTTACGTAGAAGCTTTTGTTTTCTGGCATTGTTTGTGTAAAAAACGTCCATAAAATAATTATTTTAAAGGTCTTTTTTTATTAATATCATATTTATTTCAAAGTAGATATAGATTATGACCCTATTGAGTTCAACATGTTATTGACTAAAATTATATAATTCCCAAGTATTTCTTGATCTCTTAGATAAATTTTCCTGAATATTCTCATCTAGAATTTCCGTTTGGATCCCGTAATATTCTTCACCATTAACAATAATAATATCATGATGCAATATTATAAAATTATTTCTTCAATAGAACCTACATTTTGATACAATTTTAGAATAAATAAGTAATTCCATATATACTATGTATTCTGTAACATAAGAATACATCCCGACTGAAAATGATTTACATCAAAGTAGCTAATAGCAATAATAAGAAAATATTCCAAAAATGAATCTGAGACAATTTTATTTCACCGAATCTAATTTGATAACGATTTACATCAAATTACCGAATTGGTGTAAAAATTACGCTAAATTCAGTGCAATAAGCTAGATAATGCCCCTAGCAAGAAAGAAAAAACATATATGCCCTTAGCAAGAACACAGTTACCCAATAAAATCTCAGAATCAGTGTTTGAGAAGAATATAATCTCACTTCTCCCACTGCAGTTCTAATAGCCATGATATGTATATGAGGAGCCCTGCAAGCTACAAACCAAAGAAACACAGCTAGTGTTTTTATCATCTTCGTATCTGCTTTCCGTTTCGCAGATGCTTATTAAGCAACAAAGCAAAATTAAAAGAAATCCTTACAAGATACATCAACCCAGAAGCTACCTTTTTTCTCATAAATCTATAAGAAGTTACTCCGATCTAGGACTGAGGATAAGAGTTTGATTCTATATCGATCCAACAAACACATCAAAATATAAACGATTTGAACAATCCAGAATGAAAGGCCGAACTCTGCAGGAAGATACTTCAGTAATCCACTCAAGAACAAGTTAACCGGTTTCTTCCTTTATCCCAAGGCACAGTATGCTCTTCACAACCAATGCAATTTCAGAATGAATAATGCTCACCACATGTCGTTTTACAACTTTAGGGAGAAGACAAGACACTTCTTTCCTAAGCTTAATACGGTAACATCTACTTATAAATTGTTATCCTTTATTAACTCCTTCAATCCCAACATAAAGCCAGCACAAAGTTTCCTTTTATTGTTGGGTATTTTTTTATTAAAAAGAAAAAAAAGTTATACCTTCTATCAGCCTTCATCCTATCTAAAATCCATCTTGAATTCCTAACGTAGCTTGAGACAACGATTTCCATTTGCCCACTCTTAAGAGATTACTAGTTAGGACAGGCCATCAATCATTCTTCAAGTCACAAACTGCTTAACTTAAGGAATTTCTGGTACCAAGTAACCAGACAATTACAAGCTTCAATTCCGGAATCAGCAATAGCTACTCCAGAGATATACACACAACTAAAATTTTAACTTTTGCACAATACTCAGGTGGAAGAACAGGGAACACTTAGGCAACAAAAGAAACATAGAACAGCCTAAAAATCTAAGAAAAAATATAATAATACCACCTCAAACCTTTTACATTTCTGAAAAAAAGACACATAATAGATACAGAACAGACTTCCATTAACAAGATCCAAGTCTGAACATATGAAGCATATTAGTTTAACTAAGATACATAAATTTCTATTCATCTCCCCTGTTTCTAATACAAAATTCACATTTCTTCCCAAGAAAGAAACTCGCCAAACAAACAAGCTTGCAACTGCTGAAATTATTTTTTTGAAACAAAGATAACAAATAGAACAAAAGAAAAAGCTAAGTGATCATAAACTTTTATTGATCAGATTTCGCCTTGCAAGAAACCTCGCAATAGGAGGAGTAATAGCTAATGTGATTGGAACCCTAACCGGGAAAAGTGCCTTATTGATCAGCACCGCCACAGCCAAAGCGCCGCCGCTCGAGGCTGCAAGCTCCGCCGTCCGATTCTTTTCGTTCACTGTCCGATCGGTTTTTATTGCTAAATCACTTCCACTGATTTCAGTTCCACTCATGTCAGGATTTTGATCAGAAACTTTGTCATCCTTATCCTTTGCAAGATTGGGCAATCCCACTTTTTCAAGCATGGATTCAACATCAACGTTGTTCTTGATGGCAATGTAAAGGCCGGTAATTGACGCCACGGAGACAGAACAATGGACCACAATTCCTACCTTACCATATTTTTTCATCAGCTCTTTAAATCTTCCGGTGGCCATGGTTAACACAGTTACAGACTGAGAAATGGGGATACAAAGATGAAGAGAGAGAAATAATTGCAGTGTTCTGTGAGGTTTGTTGATTAGGGTTTATGGTAAGGGGTGATGAAACTCTCGCAGACTGCATAAATGTTTTATTCGGCTTCGATCTGAATATATGTTTAATTGGGCTTCTATCTGAATATATGTTTAATTGGGCTTCGATCCGCTGTAGTAACCCACCAATGGACTTTTTGCAGTCATCAATTTTGGGCCTTATTGGGCCTGCACATTGAGCTACCTGGTCTAGTCCTGGCCCATTCTAATCAAGTGGGTTATGGTATTTATTTATTACATAACTTCCCACGCTACATCTGATTTTGATGGATAATGTTGGATTCAAATTACACGGTTTTTTTTTCTTTCAAAATTGTACTAAAAAAGTTTAATAATTACTCGAAATACTTAATTTCTTTCATAAAGAAAAATAAAAGTTTACAAGTCATGAGTGGTTACTCATTTATTGTTCATTTTAATTGTTTTAGTTACATTTAAATAAAAATATGATTATTATAAGAGTGTTACTAAAGAGGAAAAATGTAAATAATTTAGATGTGGGGGGTAAGTTAATAGGAATAATATATCATAATAGGCATAATATATCACATAATTATAGCTTTAATTCTGTATCAATTCTTTCCTTATTTCTATCCACTAATTGTGGATCTTGTATAATCCTTGTATTATTTATACTTGTTTGTACGTTGATGAATAGATATAGAAAACATTATTCCATTCTCTAGCCTTTTCATGGTATCAGAGCAGGGTTCCTGACTTAACCCTTCTCTTCTTCTTTCTGTTCTTCGTTCTATCCCCTTCTTCTCTTCTCTCATTTCTTAATCTCTCACTCTTTCTTCCATGGCAGCCAACGAAGCCTTACCTATCACCACTATGATTAATATGACGCCCATCAAACTTGATTCCACAAACTACCTATCCTGGCGCCGTCAAATCATTCACATGGTAGAATGTTTTGATCTTATGGCCTATCTTGACAGATCTACGGTTGTTCCCTCTCCCACTATCACGACTGATGCCGGTGCTGAAACGCCGAACCCGGCGTACGCTTCATGGAAACAGAAGGACATGAAACTCCTTAGTGTTCTCTATACATCTCTCTCACCCGACGCTGCCTCTGAAGTGATCGATGCTTCAACGTCGCTGGCCGCGTGGACCACCCTTGAGGCTGTCTACTCTTCCGTCTCGCGCCGACATCAACTCCGAGAGGAGTTGTTGTCACTCCGCCGCAACGACTCCTCGGTGGCTGATTATGGTCGCCGTTTCAAAGCCCTGTGCGACCAACTGCACACTATTGGCTGTCCGGTTGATGAGGGAGACAAAAGCCATCTTTTCCTTCGCGGGCTAGGGCTCCAATTTGCTGGATTTGCCGACACACGCATGGCCCTAACCCCCATGCCCTCCTTTCGTGATCTGCTTAGCCAGGCCCAACAATATGACCTGATGTTACGGGCCATGGAGGGCTCATCACCGCAGGCTTCCTTCGTCGCTCATAGGCGTGGTGGTGGTCGCTCTTCATCGCAGCCTGGTCGCGGATTTTCTGGTGGCCGCGATTTTGCAGACGCAGCCCAACCTGGCCACGGAGGTCGTGATGGTCGCTATTTCACCGACGCAACTGGTCACGGAGGTCGCGACGGAAGGCGTGGTCGTGGCTTCCAATTCGGCGGTGTGCAGCGTGGGCGTGGTGACTCCAGCGGCAGCCGCTTTCCCGGCGGTTTCGTCCGACGACCACCACGCTGTCAGATTTGCCGAGGGAGCCATTATGCTGACAAATGCCCCCAATTCGTTTCTGCTACACGCACGATGGAGTCTGCTGATCTGGCCCAGGCATTTAACTCATCCTGCAATATCTCTACTCCATCAGATTGGTATATTGATAGTGGTGCATCAGCACACATGACAAACCAGCAGGCTTCATTGGACTCCTATGCTCCTTACACCGGTACTGGTAATGTGGTTGTGGGAAATGGTTCCTCTTTAAATATTTCTCATGTTGGGTCCTTTAATTTATCTCCTGATCTTAAGTTGTTGGATGTCTTGGTAGTGCCTCACATCACCAAGAATTTATTATCCATCAGTAAATTAACTGCAGACTTCCCTGTTGATGTGGTATTTTCTGATAAAATTTTCACTATTCAGAATCGTCGGACAAATCAAATACTGGGCCAGGGAAGATGTGAGAACGACTTATACTTACTTGACAGAGGCATTCCTGCTCTTGTGTCTGCTGTGCAAGAGAATAAATTGAAGGCTAGCTTTCAACTATGGCATTTACGACTGGGGCATGTCCCATTTTCTTTGATATCTTTGTTGAATAAACTTGGACATTTGTCTGTTATTTCAGTTTTACCAAATCCGACACTTTGCTCTTCTTGTCAGCTTGCTAAAAGTAAGAAATTAGCTTTTCCCTTAAATGAGAAACGGGCTGAGAATGTTCTGGATTTAATTCATTGTGATTTATGGGGACCCTCTCCAGTTGCTACATCTAATGGTTTTCGGTATTATGTTATATTTGTTGATGATTACTCACGATTTTCTTGGATTTATCCCTTGTGTTGGAAGTCTGACTTCTATGAAACATTTGTGCGCTTCCATACTTTTGTGTGCAATCAGTTTTCAAGACAGGTTAAAATATTTCAATCTGATGGGGGCACTGAATTTGTGAACACAAGGGTTAGAGACTTTATGCACTCACACGGCATTCTTCATCGCTTGTCTTGTCCCTACACTCCTCAGCAGAATGGTAGAGCCGAACGGAAGCACCGTCACATTACGGAGACTGGTTTATCCATGCTTTTTCATGCGAATGCACCTGCTTCCCTTTGGTTTGACGCATTCGCCACTGCTGCCTTTATTATCAACCGGTTACCTACACCCGTCTTGCATGATAAGTCTCCGTTTGAAGTACTGTTTGGATATGCTCCAAATTATGCTACCTTCAAACCATTTGGGTGTCGTGTGTATCCCTATCTCCGTGATTATGCGGCACATAAATTGGAACCACGAAGCATTCCCTGTATATTCTTGGGGTACAGCAGCATCCACAAGGGTTTTCGATGTCTTGATCCGTCCTCAGCTCGAATATTCATCACTCGACATGCTCAGTTTGATGAATTATTGTTTCCCTACTCTGGTAGCTCAACCTCTGATTTCGCTTCGCAGGGTGATCTATCTACTTTTTTGGATACATTGGAACCTCTTTCGACTCCTTCACCAGAATTGGTTGCCCCTGCTAGTTCAATTGCTCGGCCTCCCCTTTTCAATGACACCGCTGATCTTCCTCCTCCTCCAGCGCCAAATTTGGAAGATCATGTGCCTAATCATGTCGAACCAGAACCTGAACTAGCCAATTATGAGGCACCTCCACCACCGGATGCTCATGTTGAACTGCCAACATCTCCGCCGCCTCCACCACCGCCACCACCAGTGCACACATCACATCGTATGGTTACAAGGAGCCGTGCTGGTATTTTTAAGCCAAATCCGCGGTATCCTGTTGACATTGCATCTACTGCCTTCCTATCTTCACTTGTGGCTACATCTGAGCCCCGTGGATTCAAGTCTGCTGTCAAGCACCCTCACTGGCTTGCCGCAATGCACGAAGAAATCGCTGCCCTCAGCTCCAACAATACGTGGGATCTTGTCCCTCGTTCTCCTGATACAAATGTTGTTGGCTCCAAGTGGGTGTTCCGCACAAAATTTCATTCTGATGGCTCTATTGAGTGCTATAAGGCGATCTTAGTGGCACAAGGGTTCACGCAGATTGCGGGCGCGGATTTTCATCATACATTTAGTCCAGTTGTTAAAGCTGCTACAGTTCGCATCATTCTGACACTGGCTGTGCAAAACTCTTGGCCTCTGCATCAACTGGATGTCAAAAACGCTTTTCTGAATGGCGTTCTTGATAAACCAGTTTACATGGCTCAACCTCCAGGTTTTGTGGATTCCCGCTTTCCAACACATGTTTGTCGGCTCAAGAAGGCACTGTATGGTCTTCGCCAAGCTCCTTTGGCTTGGTTTCAGCGCTTCAGCTCGTTCTTATTTACCTTAGGCTTTCTCAGAAGTAAATGTGACCCGTCCTTATTTCACTTCCATAAGGGCTCCTCGGTTATCTTCTATTATACGTGGATGACATTCTTCTTATGGGCAACAACTCTACTCTTTTGGGTGACTTCATATCGCGGACTAGTAAGGAGTTTGCTATTAAAGACCTTGGTCGCCTCAATTATTTTCTTGGTCTGGAGGTATCTTACACTAATAGCGGATTATTTGTGGGGCAGGCTAAGTATGCCCGAGACATACTTGAACGGGCAGATATACTGGAGTCGAAACCGGTCTACACGCCTCTTGCCACTGGCGAATCTCTTCTCCATGAGGGAGTTCCGTTTTCTGATCCCTCGTTGTACAGATCTCTTGTTGGTGCTCTACAGTACTTGACCATCACTCGTCCTGACCTCTCTTTTGCAGTAAGCTCTGTCAGCCAATTTCTTCAAGAACCCACTGATGACCACTTTCAGGCAGTGAAGCGTATTTTATGCTATGTTAAAGGCACGATCAATCATGGTCTCTCTTTTACTCGTCGATCAGACTCTTCTATTATTGGCTACTCGGATGCGGGTTGGGCTCGGTGTCCAGAGACGAGGCGCTCCACGTATGGCTATTCTATTTTTATTGGTGGTAACCTCGTTTCTTGGAGTGCTAAGAAACAACCGACTGTGGCTCGGTCGAGTTGTGAATCTGAGTATCGTGCGATGGCAAATGCGTCGGCAGAACTCATTTGGGTGATGAATCTTCTTACTGACATCCGTGCACCATCTGTCAGTCGGCCAACTCTTCTATGTGATAATAAAAGTGCGGTATTTCTGAGTCAAAATCCGGTGGCCCACAAACGGGCTAAGCATATTGATATTGACTATCATTTTGTTCGAGAACTCGTCACCTCCGGTAAATTGATCACACAGTTTGTTCCATCAGATCTGCAGATAGCTGATATCTTTACCAAGAGTCTTCCACGACCAGCTTTTGAACTACTTCGCTCCAAGCTCTGCGTTTGCTTACACCCCACGCATCGCTTGACGGGGGGTAATAGGAATAATATATCATAATAGGCATAATATATCACATAATTATAGTTTTAATTCTGTATCAATTCTTTCCTTATTTC
The DNA here is from genome assembly GCA_028749325.2 of Caryopteris x clandonensis. Taxonomy (NCBI): domain Eukaryota; kingdom Viridiplantae; phylum Streptophyta; class Magnoliopsida; order Lamiales; family Lamiaceae; genus Caryopteris; species Caryopteris x clandonensis. Next base: position 10,292,675 of record JAPYKT020000009.1, on the reverse strand, counting down.
TATCCACTAATTGTGGATCTTGTATAATCCTTGTATTATTTATACTTGTTTGTACGTTGATGAATAGATATAGAAAACATTATTCCATTCTCTAGCCTTTTCATAAGTAAATATAGTGAAATAAAGAAATAGATTTAGCATATTATTTATGAAAGGAATGAATCCTTCCTCCCTCTTTGATTGATGTCTGTTAAAAGAGGCAAAATAATTTCATTTTCATTATCTCCATCATATTATATTTTATTTCCTATTTTGTTTATTTTTAGTCTCATTGGGCTGCGTTTACTTCCCTAGTCAGGAATGGACAGGATATAACAGAAACTGGGATTAAACTCGAGACAGGGATAATTTTGAAATTTTTATCCTACGTTTACTTCGTAGGATAACATTAGGATAGAGAAAGATAATTTTATAATATCCAAGATTTATTTTGTGGGATTAGCTCGGATAATGCAAAAATTACAAAATTGTCCTTAATACATAATTGAACCTTAAAAACGTGATTTATATATGAGGACATTTTTGTAATTAAGAATGTGCACAAGGGTAAAACAGTCAATTTCCATTTCTTATCTGATGGGATAATTTTTATCTCAGGGGTCGAGGAGAGATTACTATCCGGCCACTTATTCCAAATTCTGTCATTTATTCGGAATTATCATAATTGACCCAAAAAAATATCCAACCAAATAAACACAAAATTACTCTGAATTATTTTTCGTAATTTAAATTTATTAGCCAAAGTAAATAAGGCTATTCTTGTGGGTGAAGCCTCTGTCCGTTTCAGAGACCTATCATTTTGGTTTGCTTTACATCGTGGCTTTCTCTTACAGGTCTCTCATATCGGGAGCCACCAAGAAAAGTAAAGTAAATACGAGGGGTCCATCAGACAGACATCAACAATCTCCACTTATGTCATAAATAAATTATTATTCCCCTTTCCTTCCCCTCACATTTCATATTCATTCTACATTCTCACTTATTAATAAAATTAGTCAATAATTTTATGAAAATATTTTGTAATAATATAGTCACAAATCATTATGATGGTACAACATCAAACATGAGATAGTATGTACAGTGTGGTAAATACATAATTCCAGAAACAACCCCACAATTATGGTCCCCCTTTTAACCTTATTTATTCGAATAATTAATTAGAATTATTATGTAAAAGAAGTAGGAAGATAAAAATTAGAAAGAAAAAGAGGAGAGAGAAGCTCATAAATAATCACAATAACATTCTCCTCCCATTACACACAAAACCCAAACAAATTTAGATTAATTAATTAACATACACAATAATCACAACACATCCCCACACTCCTCCTCTGCTCAGTTGGTCGGGTTGCTCCTGAAGGATCCCAACGCCTTAATGGCGGCCGCCCTCAATATGTACTGGTGGTAAGCCGCCGCCGCCAGTGCTCCCACGAATGGTCCCACCCAGAAAATCCACTGCAATTATACAAAATCCATGCTTTAATTCAAATCACAAATCATTTCCGGTAGTCGTTATTTTGAAACTGACAAGTTCAACCTCAAATACTTACGTGGTCATCCCAAGCCTTTTCGCTGTTGAAGATGACGGCGGCTCCGAAGCTCCTCGCCGGATTGATTCCTGTTCCGGTGATGGGGATGGTAGCCAAGTGAACCATGAAAACTGCAAATCCGATAGGAAGTGGAGCCAACACCTACACACGCACAAACACAAGAATCCACAAATATTAACAAATTTTATGGAACAATGACATAAAGCTGATTTAGAGGAGTGGATGTGTTATCAGCGCTTACCGGAACGTGAGAGTCACGCGCGCTTCTCTTCGGGTCAGTGGCGGAGAACACGGTGTAGACGAGCACAAAGGTACCAATAATTTCAGCACCGAGAGCTGTTCCGGTGTTGTACTCCGTGGCAACTGTGTTCGCTCCGCCGCCGAGTCTGTTGTAGTAGCTTTTCATGAAGGCTTTAACCAAACCCACGCCGCAGATAGCGCCCAAACACTGTGCTACCATGTACCCTACAGCTCTAATAAGAGACACTTTACGAGCCAAAAACAAACCAAATGTCACCGCCGGGTTGATGTGACCACCTGTGAGAGAGAGGGAGAGAAATAGGGTTTAGCGAATCCAGTGAAGTTGCTCAAACGTAGATAATTGGAACTTTAGTACTTGTTTAGAATGGAACCTGAGATTCCAGCAGTGCAGTAGACAAGGATAAAGATCATGCCGCCGAATGCCCAGGCGATACCGAGGAGGCCAACGCCATCGCATTGGTCGGCGCCGTTAAGCTTCTTGTGGCCGATGACGGTGGCAACGGTGACGTAGAGGAAAAGGAGGGTGGCGATAAACTCAGCAATGAGGGCTCTATAGAAGGACCAGAGCTTCAGCTCACCCATATCGAGAAGTGGTGCCGGAGGCGGGTCCACATAGTCCTTGCCGTGGTGGTGCACCTCCGGTTCTTCGCTTACTTCCTTGGTCATCTCTTCTTCTCTTTGTTATTTTTCCCTTGGCCTTTTTCTGCTTTTTTTTCCAGTTGCAGAGAGGGAGTATGGTATGTATATAAAAGGGTGGATGAATGGAGGATTATTGGGTAAGGGGTATTGTGGGAATGCAATTATGGGGGCCGATTGATTATTATTAATTAATATGTGGGATTAATTATTATTAAATTGTGTAAGTATGACTTGGAATGGGACCTACTTCCCCTCGCAGAAAATAAAAAATAAATAAAAAGTTAGGAGGATAATATTTTTATTTTAAAATATTTTCATAAAATACAAAGCTATAAAAAATTATAAATTTGCACCTATACTTAATTTAATTTATTTAATTATATAAGACATTAATTTAAAAGATGATTTTTTTTGTTAAAAATATTTAAAAAAAACAAGACTATTTATTTTAGATTAAAGGGATTGGTTATTTATTTCAATAGCATCCTATTTACAGCGCAATTAAACATCGTGATTCTTGTAATTTATTATTTTACTTATTAAAAATAATATCAATTTGAAAGATTCACAATGTTTACTCATAAAAATTCACAGATGTTTGAAATGCTTGAATAAAATAAAAATATCCAAGAAAATTTAATGATGATATGTAATTTAGAAAAAAAAAGAAAAAAAAAAATATATATATATAAGTTTGAATTAATTTCATCTAACTTAAAATTTTGTCTTTGGAAGTTTCTTGAAAATTGTAGTTACAACAACTGAATTTCTGCAATTCACGCGCTCTTTATTACAGAGAAACAATTCCATTTAAATTTGATGTGACACATTCTTATTATAGAAACCAGTAACCACGAACCTTTGTTGACATATCTCACCAAATTTACAATTTTTTCTTACAAAAACATGCTCTACTTCCTTCTGATACACACTATTATTACATTAACTAGGATAATTCTAAGATAACACAAATAAATTAGAATTGTTCACGGTTCTACTAAGTGTTAACTTACCAATTAAATCCAAATTTAAAGCCTTATTAAAACTGAAACTATACAAAAAATAAAATCTATAAAATTTTAATTAATTGAACATCCCAAAATAAATCAATCAGACAAACATCAGTTTTATTAGTATAGGAATTACTTTTCTTTCTTTCTTTAGGTAATTGAGAGAGAGAGAGAGAGAGAGAGAGAGAGAGAGAGAGAGCATGTGAAGAAGTATAATCTGTAGGTATCAGTGCTTCGCTGTGGGCGGGTCCATAAGCCAACCCGGAAATCCCAACGGTCACGTGTCTTTTTCCTCAACTCAACGGTTCCATATTTTCTCTGTCCCTTCTGCTGTGACCTTTTCCTTGGATCCTTTTACAGTCACGTGATCTCGAAGTTGGTGAAAAAGTTGAGAGCTTCTTATTTTTTTTTTTTTCTTCTTTCAAATTAAAAATTAATTTATTACGTTATTTAAATTAAAATTTCATCCTTGTTTTAGGAAATGAAACCAAAGTGGCGGTGAGAAGGTGGAACATTTGAAAACGGCCTTTGTTATTTGCTTAAGCAAATGTGATGATGTCAAATGGATAAATGAATGTGTTGTTGTTGGAAAAGATTAAATAGAACGTCATCATTATTACGTAATAAAATAATTACATAAATGTAGATGCCCCACCTGCCAAAAATTGATTAAATTAAAGTAAATGGATGTTGGTCCTCTAATTATTAAAAAAAAAAAAAAAGTAAATTGGGTTTTTTTAAATCTTTATATTATGATTAGAAAATATATTTTTCATAATATTTATTGGAAAATAGTTAAGAAGCAGTACCGTAAGAACTTTGGAATTGAAAGAAGAAATGGATACCTTTTTGTGTAAGATAAACCATATGTTCGTTCGCTTAACCTAAAAGCCTACTCAACGTTTTAAACTTAGTTTTAAAACAAAGGTAAAAAAAACACTCTTGAATTTGAAGAAATATGACATTTGTACAAAACACAAAAGGGCAAAGAATTACTACCTAAAAGGGATATAATGCTTTTATTGTTGGTATGTCCAAATTAAAATTTAAAAATAAATAAATAAATTATTTCCATTTGTATCTATTTAATTTTTACTTGAATCAAATTTTAAATGCGATCTCGACCTACAAACGTTTACGCTTAGTAAAATGAAGGTGGTATTTTCGATTCATTTCATCTTATAAAAGAATGTCAGCCCTCTCACATTTCACCAAGATTATTCAATATATTGAATATACTTTAAAATTCATAATGTAATCTTCTTTAATATACGTTTTTATTGAATATAAATCTAGACTGGAGAAGGACGGATAAAATTCGATCACATACATTTAACTTGTATTACAAGATGTTCAATCAAAAGAGCTTCACTATGTATTCTTATTTAATATTGTAAATTAAATATGGTAAATATAAACGATTAATTTTAATGAACGTCTCTTTTATTTTTTAGAAAAAATTTAATTAATAACATCGAATATATTGGAAACAAAAATTAATTCACCCTTAACCATGAAAATGGACTTTCATTTTGTAACAAATGAAATTAAGGGCAAAGTTATCTTTATAAAAAAAATTAATTATTATTCACATTTATTTTACATATATATGAATAAATGTGAGATTAGATATAAATACAAAGTTTGTGTTTGATTTATACATAATAAAATTAATTAAGTACACCACAAAATATACTTTCATAAATTATAGACACCCCAACTCATACCCACCCATGTAAGATAGAACAACCAAACATTCCTTATTAAAACATTTTCCAAGGCCCAAGGCCAAGCTTATCTGTATGTAATAAATTGGGTAGAATCATTGTCCACTGTCCTTATCCATTTAAATTCCTATTTTAATTGGTTAATGCATCTCCATTAAAAACATATATTAAATAAGCATATGGTATATGGTATCCACTCTTTAATTTTTTTGGATGTTTGGACTAGGCTGTAGGCCTCCGTAGCACAACCGGTTGTAAAAGGTAGTATTTGTTTTGGGTTGTGATAAGGTAGATTGTTAGTAATATGTCAAATTAATAGATTTAGTAGAGTTTTGTTTATATTATTATATTATGAGAAATAAATATTTGTGGATTTAATAATTAGTGATGGATTATTATATATATATATGCTAAATGGATGTCAAAATAAAAAATTTAAGAAAACAATTAATATGATATAATTTTTATAAAAAATGGATTTGAAATAAAAAATTTATAAAAATTTTGGGTTAAAAAATATATATTAAATAGTTTTCTTGAGAATGATGAGAGAAGAGGGAGAAAAAAGAGGTGTAGAGTGGGTAGAGTTATGGATGAAACAACCACAACCTCATAAACAAACACGGGTTGAATTGTGGCACAACCCACAACTGGTTGTTCAAAGGCGTTGGCAAACATACCTTTTATGTGCTTCGATCCATAATACCCAATTATGTGCTTCCAGAATTTCTTCTTTGTTCAAACAGACCCCCTTAAGCCCACGACATCTACACCTTCGATCACTATAATCAACACGATTGTGTGTAGATCATAGATTTCATATATTAGTGCCATTATTTCATTAATAATAATATTTTATTAAAAAAATTATTTTAGAATATAAAATGAGTTTAAGCTGTTTAGCTACCTTTCACAAAAATTTGATAATGTAAACCTAATTATCTTTTAGAAAATATTTATATTTTTAAAATATAATGCTATTTTTGTTTTTTTTTTAAGATTGACTTGTTCTAACTACAAATATATCTTTAATAATATTTTATAATTATAATTTTATTTTCATCTAATAAGTAATATTTTATACTCGAAAACGAGAGAGAGGAATCTAGGAACGTAATATATATAGTGGGGTTGTCAATAGAAAAAGACCATGTGAGAAACAGCTGGCAAAGCCCTGTTTGATAAAGAAAGAAACTGCACTGAGATTATAGAGAAATAGAATTGGACCACTTTTTCTTTTCTTTTCTATTTCCGAGCGGACATTCAAATTTTAAAAAGTGCTATTTTTACAAAAAAAACTAAATTACATAAATTAAAAATTCACTTATAAAAATATTTTATATTTCCTGCTAATACTTTTTATTACATCCAGAATTCATTTATAAAATGATCACTTTTGGAAGATCACAAAAAATTATGCCTTCACTTCTTAAAAAATTACTTTTTTTTTTAGTTAATTCCAAAATTTTTGGTAAAGATTTGTAAATTTAGTTTTAATAATTAAAAACATTAAAATATTTGATTAAAAGCTTTAATTATCAATATCAATAATGAATTTACCCTTTCAAGAATTAAAAGATAAAAATAATATGTAATACTCCCTTCACTTAAAAAAAGAATTTTTTTTTACAAGTGTATAATTTTTTATTTTTAATCAATTTAATAAAACCTTTTCTACACATTATTAATTCACTTGTATAATTTTATTTTATTTTAATCTGATTTGACTTATTCAATCATATATAATTTATTTATGAAATATTTTTCTTATTTTACTAATAAATCAAAGTTTTAACTAATTAAACATGATTTTTTTCCATATAATGTACTTTTGAAATATAATTTTTGTTGTAAAGCAAATGGAAAATGCAATTAGGAAAAAGAAAATTAATATAAATACTTAAATATGGTAGGTGGGACCTGTAGTGAGAAAATCGCATTCTATCCACCACCTGGGATGGGCCTATCCGCCTATCTGCTAAAGTTGTATTTCGAGCTTTTTCCCAATAGAGATAATGATTAATTATTGTCTGATGTGCGTCCCAGAAATTTCGAATTACTTCTCAGAATACACCATTGAAGAGCTGACACGTGTAATCTTTTTTTCCTTTTTTTATAAAGTAGAAAAGAATAAAAAAAGACTTATAAGAAGTGGAGCGGCTCGATGCTTCCAGAGATACCGTTGGCATTCTTTATGTATATTTACAAAAAAAAAAAAAAAAATTTAAAAAAAGGATTAGTGGACCCCTCAGCGTATGTTATCAGGATAACACAGAATCTCCAGCAATATGGATGCAAAATCATTTTTAAACATGATAGGCTGTGAAATGGGCTTGTGGAGCTTTTGGGCCCAATCCAGTTGTTCTGTATACAAACACACTCACTGACTATTTTCTTAGTGAGTCAGCCCATGGACCAATCAATTGAATAAATTCGGTCCAACTAATATCAACTATTGTATATATAAAAAAAAAAGAAAAAAAAAGGGAAGGTATCAATTTATAAAACATCGTATAAATTAATTAATCAAACGGATCATTTAAAAATAGCAATTTAGTAGATATAAATCAATTGGATCTTTATATTATTGGATATGTGATTCTTTACTTGTGTAAATTCGTTGATATTTTTCATTGTAAATAAATGGTCGTTCACTTTTGGCATCAAACATTGTCTGTTTTCAAGCAGGTATGAGATTATTTCGCCTAACTTTTTCGGCTTCAAATACCGTCGAACTGTAATAACTCAGTTGATTTTTTTTGATTTAAAAGAAAAAACTAGGGATCATATTCATACGACTCTATCTGTGATTATCTCTTGGTATATTTGGAAAGCTTTGAATGAAAGAAAGTTTGAGAATGAAGTTTTTAGCTTGGCTAAAATTCAATTTTTGATAGCTAGTAGGATTCGGTTGATGTCCAAATCTGCTATGTTGCCGATTGAATTTTGGAATAGGTCTTATTATTCGTTATAAAAGGCAAACTGACCCGATTTTGGTAAGATGGATCCCCAAATGATGAATTTGTTATACTAAATACTGAAGTGACTGCAAAGGGATGTCCTAGTCCTACGAGAGCAGGTGGTGTTATTCGGAATTCAAATGCTAATTTTGTATTTGATTTTTATAAATTCATTGAGTTTTCAAATAATATGTTTGCTGAATTAACAAGGGTTATCGATAGATTTCTTCATTGTATTGAATTGCAGGTTATATCATTATTGATAAGTGGGGATATCCCAATTTTAAATTTCCAAAGTGATAATCTACATTTGAGTTTATAAATAAAAATATGATTATTTATGAATAAATGTACAAATTTAACACGTTTAGTCAATATATTGAATCCATATGAGATTTTCAGAAATTACTATACAATAAAAATATTTGTTTTTTGTAATAAATGATTTAATTGTATAAAAAATAAATTATTTAATAAAAGTTAGAAAAAAAATTACTATTTTAAAATTACCTTATTATTATTATTATTATTATTACATTAATGAGAAGAAGTAAAATGTATGGTCATAGATACGGTTAAACTGCCAACGAGGAGAATTGGTATAGTCTAAAGAGAGGATGCTTTATCCTCTCGACTCCTCTTTCCACCCTAAACCTCTGATTCTATTCTAATAACGGGAAACACGAAAATTTCGTCCAACAGTTTGTGGATTCTGCAAAGAAAATGGAGAGGCTGATCTATTCCAATTCAATTCCATCCAAAATCCACACTAATTCTCCGTTTCTTCCCCGACTCGGTCGACCTGACTCTCCCCAGAGACTCTGGCCCTCTTCTTTCCGAGCTCGTTCCCGATCGCTCGACGCCGATTCAACCCGCTATCTTGCAGTTTGAATGACTCGTCTTTTCTTTCCCGCAAAGGTGTTGATGACTCGCCGGAGATTAATTTGGCGTCTTCTATGGATTCGCTGAATGGGTCTAAGCGGGAACCTCGTTTTCTCGAATGGATTGCTAAGAAATTGTCGAAGCGGCAAAAGGTACTAATTGTATTTTTTTATATAATTTTTTTTTTTTTAATTTCAATGCTCTGGAAGAATATGATTATTTGAATTTAGTTTATTTTTGCAATTTTCTTTTGTTTTACTTGAATTTTGCTTGCAAGACCTGAAGAATGGGAACATTTTGGTGACCAGAAGTCAGATTTGGTATTGAAGAATTTTTTTTGAACTGTTGTTTGTTATTCGATTGCTCCCTATTTTCGGTTCACTAAATATACTGTGTAAAGTGTGGCGCTGAATGCATGTTTCGTGGCTTCACATGTAATATGTTTCCACAGAATGATGGCTCCTTTTTCTATTAAGTTGATCAAATATCATTTTGGGGTGCTAGTAATTTGTTAACTGCTGAGAAATTAAAAAATTAGAGAACAGAATTGCAAATACCCATGAGGAGAGCACTAAAGTTGGAGTGTTGGAAAGAATTACGGAATAATAGGAAGAAATGAATGTTCATTTTGTAGAATTGCTGATCCCTGCAATGCTGTTACTAACCAATGCTTTGTATCTATTGGAACGAGTAGGAATAAAGATAGTTGGTGATAACAATTTTTCTGAATTATTTATCTACGAACCATCAGAACTCCCTATTTCCGATAAGATGGGATTAGTAAGAATAAAATGATAAGTCAAGAATACTGCATTCCATTTTATTTTATTTCCAGCCATTTCGGAGATGTTTTCTTGGAGGATGTTTTGATTGTGAGATAGGAAAATACATAGAGAATGAAAATGTATTATGATTTTTTTCAGAAAATTGAGGGGATGTATTTTTGGGAAATATGTTGGGATTTTGGTGACATTTTGGGGAGAATGAAAAATATGATGTGTGAAAAATAGTGAAAAAGTATTTGACATATTTGTCTCTGGTAAAAGAGAATGAAATTGTGGAAATGAAACCAAAAAGGGTGAAACTCTGGTACAACTCTACTCTCTAAAATTCCCTCTCTGTTCTGCATACAGAATTAATTACAGATTACATAATTCACATACCCCACTTTGCAGTTGCAAGTCGTTTATAGAAAAAATAACATAGAACCAGTTTCTCAAATGTAATTGACTAGCACTTAAATATACTACAGGTGATCAATGTCGGGACAGTGATACTACTATCAGCAGTCGTCTTATCATTTCTCCACCCAGCTGTAGTCTCACCAGCTTTTGCAAGTTTCCAAAGTGCAGCCAAAACAGGAGGTCCAGCTGCAGTAGCAGTCGGAAATAGTCTCATTCGTAGCGAGTTACTAAGCAGTGCATGGACTGGCTTCTTTGCCGGTTGCTTACACACACTATCCGGGCCTGACCATCTCGCAGCTTTGGCTCCACTTTCTATTGGCCGATCAAAAATGGAAAGTGCAGCTGTTGGAGCTCTATGGGGATGTGGCCATGATGCAGGACAGGTATTATTTGGCTTACTATTTTTACTTTTAAAGGACCGGCTTCATATTGAGGTGATTAGAACATGGGGGACGAGAGTGGTGGGCTTTACTCTGCTGATAATTGGTGCAATGGGGATTCGGGAAGCTTCAGAGGTCCCAGTCCCATGTGTTGCCCTAGAAAACGGGGAATGTGATGTGAGCGAGTATGAAGCACTTGCTAGTCAACCCGTTGCTAAGAAGAAGATTGGGTTTGCTACTTTTGCTACGGGAATCGTTCATGGGCTGCAGCCGGATGCTCTGATGATGATCCTGCCTGCACTTGCTCTGCCTTCTCGACTTGCTGGGGCTGCGTTTCTGTTGATGTTTCTTGTGGGGACGGTTATTGCTATGGGAAGTTATACGGTGTTTATTGGCTCGTGTAGTGAGGCACTGAAAGAGAGAGTTCCGAGGATAACAGAGAAGCTCACATGGGCGTCCTCCCTCATAGCCATTGCTTTAGGGCTTGCCCTTCTGATTAGCCAGTTTTTTGGGTTTAGTCTTTATTGATTTCTGTGGGGATTTTAATTATTTGTTTGCGTAGAAGTAGCTGGAGATTTTTGAAAGTGATGAATTTAGTGTGAGAGCAAATGCTCATCTTTGCAGCTTTATATATATCTCAATGTGAGCTTTGAAAATAGACAGTACGTCTTGTGCCTGAAAGAAGTGCAGCAACTGTCCTCACATGAAGTGCTTAGAGCGTCAACAGAGGCTTGTTGTTTGATTTGACAAATTTTCTCGGTGCACCTCGATACAGAGTTATTAAACAAATGTCCATCACACTTGAGCGTACAACGCTCGGGTAAGATGTTGCATCATGCTCAAACTGCATTGCTCTCAGGTAAGGTGTTGCATCATGCTCGAACTGCATTGCTCTCAGGTAAGGTGTTGCATCACACTAGTATTAACATAATGATCTTATTCCTATAGAATTCATTGTCGTCTACAATTAGTCATGAAAATAAGAAAGTAGGGCAAGTTTTTCTCATGAGAAAAAAGATTGGTACCGCTGGAATAACATCATCTATTCTAGCAGCTCATTTGTGCAAATACAATACAAACGCAGAAATAACATCACAGACATACACTTGTCTAAATTTTCATTATGAACTAAGCACGGGTCCACATTTTACAACCCATTGGTAAAACACCCAAGAGTAGAAAAAAGAAACACAATTATCAAAAATCTCAAATAGAGCAAAGAGCAGTCGCACCAACTACATAGAGAAACCTACAATCAAAATCACATATCCTAACTCAACAAAATAAATTAATTCTCAGCTTCATTTGATTGGAATCGATGGGCAAATCATCCTTTATATTCTGACAACAGGAACCACATTTGTGAACTTCTAACAAGACCATGAAAGAGAAGATGTAACCATGATCTCCTTTATAAAGCATAGGCTAATCGAGAATTAAGATCTCCTCTGAGGTTCAATCAGCTAGTCAATTCTGAACATGAATATGCTCCTCCCTTCCAACGAAAATCAAATTTCAATTGTTTGCAGAAAACAAACAAGGCGAAGTCATCTTTCCTACCGCTTTTTGGCAATGTCATAAAGTATGCATGCATCAGCAGCTGTCTTCATCTGCTTCCAAGAATAGCATGTTTAATCAAGGATTATAATTGATCAAAAAGATTCAAAAAGCACTGGGAGACATGCGCACCATATTTTTGCAAGAAAATAATACACTCCTTTGAAAACTAACATGTAATCATGGTTATGCCAAGAAAGAAACACCAACCTAGGAACCAAAAGTTCGGAATGCTCACCAAACACCTTGTGGCAAATATCTCAGATAAATTTAATAACTGAAAGCATAACCTTCCAATTTTTTGCCAATTAATTTTTTTTTTAATTGAAAAACATATCCTGAGACATGCAAAGAACTCATTGCTATGTTTTGCAGTTGATGAGTCTGACGTTTTAGTAGTTCTTATTGTGCGATTAGTGATTGTATACTTAAGTTTAAAAAAAAAAAAAAAACACTATACACATACTGTTGCATTCAAGCATATAATTGTCGAGAAGTAGATTGACAATTAATAACATCAGAAAACACTACGGAGCACCATAGAATAATGAAAAGCAAGAATTTACAAGGATGTATAAGCATATGAAAATAACTGCATGAATAATTAAGCGCAATTGGAATACCCTCAGCGAGGAGATAATTCATTTACCTGTATGACATTAACTAGTTGCTTGATCGCCCATCCAACAAGACTCAGAGGAAGTAGAGTCAAATAGAACCAGTTTTGTGTGGCACCATTTACTACAACCTGAGAGAGATATAACAGAGGAAAAATAGAACTCCGTAAGTACTGAATCATGTGACCCAAAAAATTATGCAATCAAGTTGATGAGACTTACTTCAGTAAGGTTTTCAGTCTGATTCTTTGCCAGAAGAAACAAAATGATGTAAAGAACCTGTGAACCAAACAAATAAATAAACATATATAAATGAAAGAAGTCATTCCTGGTAGAAACAATATTCACCTCACAGGATACACAGCAGTAACCCATAAATTTCCGATTCCCATAATAAAGCCTGAACAACCAGCTGCTGCTATCTTTAACATCCTTATGGCTAGTTTTTCCCACCAAGAAGGTACTGCAACTCAAAATAGTAGGTGCATATAAAGTTAAAAATGATTTGTTAGGAACGCACCTACAGCACCAAAAACCACGGTTTGCCCAACATAAAACATGAAAAGTGTTGTAAAAAAGTACATACCTATACATTTGCAGCCAATGGCTGCCAATATCTAGAGCAAGCAATGACAAGAAAATCAACCCAGGCCTGGAAAATATCAGGGATGAGCACTAATATTGCAGTGCATGCATGAAATATATATTACAACAAAATGATGTCCAAGAAATTACCTATAAACCTGGGATAGGACAACCAACAGACAAGCAGTGCTTATCCTGGGATATAAAACAGATCAACCAAGATGAACTTTGTCGGGCAAGGGAAAATGTAAATAAGGATATGAGAGAGCAAGTTTTAAGGCAATCACACATAAAGGATAGGATAAACATTAAGACGACAGACAATAAAGATTAAATCAACAGATACCTGTCTGTAACCATGTCCAAAACAGCACCAAAAGTTGAAACTGAAAAGACAAAGTACGTTTTGGTGCTTATTCCCATGTAGTAGGCAGTTTGACAAACACATATTTCATCCATTAGAAACCAACAGTAGGAATAACAATTTCGAATTAATTTTCTTCCACCCAGGAGGCATACGAATAATATTCAACTCATAAACGGGAACATTGTCAGTAATCCTAATTCATGTCGATTCAAACTAAAAGACCGAATCATAAACCCTAACCTTGATTCAGTTTGCGGGCAAACCAACCATCCAATGCATCACATACAAAGCTGAAAAAAGAGAAGTCGTATCAGATTCACAACCATGCTTCACACACACACACACATAAAAGGAAAAAATGAACAAAAGAAAAAGGAAACCGCACCTAATAAAATACAGAATGGAGAAAAGGTACTTGTTCTTGAAGCATATCGCAAAAGCATAGCAATTCATTATAATTCTTACATATCCTGCCCAAGAATGAATATCATAGGATCGATTACGAAGAACCGCAGTAAAATCATTGATGCAGTACAGTAACAGTGTTGAATAGGCCAATAATAAATACTTACCGATTATATTAGGAACGTAAAGGTAAACAGTCAAGGTACTAGGTTTCGATTTATCCGCCATTGGAGAAAACAAGAGAAGAAATCCTTGCAATTATGTCGTTGAATTCTTCAATCGACAAAGTTGATCGCACTGGATTCGTTTTTCAGATGAATTATCATTCAACGCTGCAGATGCTCCGACGTAGCCTTCGATATCTGGGGGGAAGAACGGGGCGAATCTCCAATATATTGTAAATTTAGGGGGTGAGAATAAAGAGAACCCGAAAGGTCAAGCAAGGAATCAACGCCCGCTGCATATAATATTTTTATCTTCCTTTTTATTTTTTTCTCCAGGAATATAAATAAGTGCTGCCCCAAAGGACCTGTAAAGTGGCCTGTTATAGGTCATGTTCCCTCTTTTCTAATAATTGGGTTAGCCCATATATTCCCTTGTGCTGCTGGCCCATGGCCCAGAAATATAGGCCCATACAGATTCGAAAACAACAAGCCCAAAATGAGGACCACGTAAACATATGTACAAAAGGCCCAATACTCCGACCTATCTAATGTCAAAAAGTCAACAATAATCGACCTCAAAACACTACTTTTCATATTTGTTTTTAATTAGTTTAGAGTTTTAAATTTATTTTAGTTAGTTTAGAATTAATCATGTGAAGTTTCAATAAACTTTAATTAATCTTGTCAAACTTATTTTATTTTGATTTTTTATTTATCGAACTTGTGTTTGATATGTTTGACAACCAATTTTGTCGACTTACAATATACTTTCATTGAACCGAATATGCACTGTAAAATAGTTTGAAGAGTTTTAAAAGAGTTGAACACGAGTTGTGATAGAATAACCTGATATTTTTATATTTATAGTTAATTAATTGTGTTTAAATCGATCCATGTAAATACCTAATTTTAAAAAGAGTAATAAATAAATTAATTTTATTTTTTTGAGTAAAATTAACCCGAAATCTTTCCATTTAAGAAGGAAGGAAAAGGCAAGAAAATGAAAGGAGAGAGGAGGGATAAGGAGAATCCTCCCTTTTCCCTTGTAAAACTAAGAAAGGTTCTGTTCATGTGAACATTTGTGGGCCCGCCCCCACCGAATAGGCCCACATAAATGGGCTCATTTTCAAAGCCCACTAATAAAGCAGGGCCATTTATTATCTCCACGCCATCAAGTAAAAGTCCTACAGTAGGGTGCAGTTAGTGGGACCACGAGACGCGATTTCACAAAGCACAGAACCTTCTTTAATGCTTCATACTTTCAACTTTCACGATTCAGGAGTCAACCATAACAGCGACACCACCATTTCCATTACTTGACTTACTGCCTCCCTACTTTCACTGTATGAAATTAATTAAGCTTCCTTTTGAACCATCGAAGTTGGTATAGGGTTTGGCAAAATTAAATTTATCTACTCCCAACACTAAATTATTGCCATTTTCCAACTTTTTTCCTAAAATACCATAAAAAATTAATAAAATAACAAAAAATAAATGAAATATTTCAGTAATAATACGTGCTAGGTGTATATATAATAATAATAAAAAAAAACTCATGATTTCCAACCTTAAAAGATGCAATTATTAGTTGCAGCCGACCAAGCACCTTCTAGATATTGAGCTTGTTAATGTTGGATTCTACCAAAAAGGAAATATAAAATATAATATATTATCACACACATATCAATAATATAAAGAGGTAAAAAAGAAAAAGAAAAAAAATAAAAAGTAAATTATGAAGTCAAAGTGAAAAACAAGGTTTTAGGACAGAATCCAATACAAGGTAAAAGGGCTGAATTTACATTGAATTAGGAGGACCGACAGCCCAAATATGACCATTACGTTACAGCCTGGATTCAGACCCAAAACAGCAATTAAATAATCTTTTAAAAAAAAAAAAAAAAAAAAAAGCCAAATTTCTTTGAGCCTGCCAATCGCCAAACGAGCCTTAAATCCAAATATGTTGTTCCAAAAATGGGCACTTTCTAGACCTAGGTTTATTAGCCTTTCTTCTCATACCTTTAAACATCACAAAGATACCTATTGTTTTTCTTCCTCTTTTAATATAATATTTTTTATTTTTTTCAATTAATATATTATAAATTATCGCTTTTACCTCCATTTATTTGCTAATTTGATTTTTTTGACCATATTTAACTTAAAAATATTATTATAATATGATACTATAAATTGATTTTTCTGACCATATTTAACTTTAAATTATTCTTATAATATGATACTATTAAAATTTAATTGGAATTGTGTTGTTAATAGTCTTATTATTTTAGATAATATTATTTTATTATCATTGGTTCAGTTATGTAATTATTTAACTAAGCTGATTATTGGAGAGTATATTCGGGACTACTTTTAAAAAAAAAAAGTTTTATTGGATCTTATTGGTCGGCAAATGTGTGGCGTTACCAAGAAGATGCTTTATTGTTTAGTGAAATTGAGAATGATGGGAGAAATATCAAATATTAGGCAAATATCGTTAAGTTTCTTCATAGCATTTTTAAAAAATGTAAATATATAAGAAAACCTTTTTTTTTTTTTTTTGGGAAAATATAAAACATTCCACCAAATATGCATCAATTACAAAAAAAATCATATTTCAAATAGGTCACATTTCAACACAAGAGTTTGAAATATGAAAAAAATTAAAATTGAAGGATTATAAATTTACCCCATTTAAAAAATTAGTCAAAATCACTCCACCCCAACCCACCCCCCCCCCCCACCCCCAAAAAAAAAAAGAAAAAAAAAAGAGGAAGTATATGACTAAAACAAAAACAAATGCATGAATTGTTAGAGAAATTACAATGTTTCAACTATTTTCCAAAAAGAAAAAAAGAAAAAAAAAATTATCCCATGAAAAAAAGCAAAAAATAAAAATATATGTATTTCAAATTAATGCCTCTATGCTAGCCTTCTTGGGTACTGTACAAACAGGGCAGGAATCAAGAAAAACCTCACAATGTTTGCAAGAACAGAGATGTCTACAGGGCAGTATAATCATGCAGGAACTTCGAGAATTGCAGCATTTACACAACATCATTTTCCCCTCTTCTTCTTCTTCGATTTCTTCTATGTTTTGGCAGCAAGATTCAGCGTCATCAGCTGCATTTGCAGACAAGTAAACAGATTCTCTCAGCCGTTGGATCGCCCCGTTCAACGATGCAACCATCGCTTCGTTTTCCTTCGCCACTCTCTGCCATGTTTGGCTCTCCATTTCCATTCTTTTCAAGAAATTATGGAGCTCCATTGTTCTGTTTGCTGCTTTTGCGATTTCTTCGTCTTTTTGCTTCAGCAAAAAACGACTCTTGCATTCGTATTTCTTTATTAAAAGCGCTGTTTGCTGCTTCCTTTGTTCTTGCATTGCTAATCTCAATCTTTCATTCTGTTTTTAATTCAAGAAATAAAAAAATAACTTTTAGAACAATTAATATTATTTTAATACAGACAGAACTGAAAATAAAAACGGATTATTAGGAGGGGGGTTATTTTCTCTCACCTGTAAATTGATGAACTGCTCAAATTCCAGTTTTTGTTTCTCAATATGTGCAGAAACACTCTGAGGAAAAACCATGGATGGGTGATCATGGGATTGGATGCTATTATTATCAACTAAAAAGTTGAGATTTTTCTGATGAGAAAAATTCTGAAACTGATCGAACGGCAGGAACTGTTGCTGCGGTTGAGGAATCAAACACAAGTTATGATCAAATCCACAAGCATTTTCCACAAACAAATCCTGAGAGGCCCCCAAAGGAAAGCCAAAATTATCCGAATACAACTGTGCTTGAATCGCCATAGCCGCTATAGATATTTGCAGAAACCAAACATGCACCTTAATTTCTTCGAACCCTTTAAAATCCCAACTCAGAAGAAAGTGGGGTGAGGTTGAAAACAAGAAACTTGCTTTGTTGTTCTTGAATGATGGAGAGCTAATCCAATTTATGTTTGGCAAAACCTATGATGAAAACGTCTTTGGTTTAGTCTAGGTTAACGCATCATTATACAAAAGAGAGGAGGGTGGGGGTGAGGAGTCCTTGTGTGTATTTATATTGAGAGGTTGACATCAATTTTTACTCTATTCCCATTGAAATAAAGTAACTGAAGAAACTTAAAAAAGGGAAGGGAAAAAAAAAAGTAATGGTGGGGGCCTAGAAATCTTGATTTTCTCTCTCTTCTTTCCCTCTCTCTCTCTCTCACTCTCTATTCTTGTGATGCATTAAAGAAGGGTGGCTAAGCAAAGGGCGTACACATGCAGATTTTGTGACTAAACTATCGGATCAGAGAGGGTGGGGGCGTTGTTGAATGAAGAGGGATTCAAATATTCAAGAATGGTGGGGTGAGGGTGGGGGTGGGGGTGGGGGGTGGTTGTTTTTTTGTGATGTTTGAGGATATAAAAATGTGTAGATAAGTTTGTTTGGTACGAAGGAGTATTTATTTTGTGGGGAAAGAAGAAAAGAGAGGGAATCAGGGATTTGTCAGTTTTGGGCCATTTGTAAAGGCTGAAGAATAGGATTCCAACAACTCTCGTAATGCTCAATTTTCTTACCATAACTTCGTCCTACATTGATTTTTTCCACCACCTTTTAATGTTTCTTGAAATGCGATTTCCATGTTGTGTGAATCTACATCATTCACCTCACACCCTTTCCATGAAACGTGAGAGGGCCCCACTTGACGCAATTCCATTGGTACGTTACGAACCCACATCGATGATATTATTCAATACACATGTTGTATGACCATACTAATAATCTGTATAATAAGATAATATAATTATCAGAATATAGATTTTTCTTTGTGGTCCACAAGGTAGTATAAATATCTCTTTTTTTTTTCTAAAAAGGAAATGTCACACTTTTTTTCCCAGCATTACCAATGTTAATCAAGGAAAAATAACAAGATTATCCTTAATCCGGGAAAATAAAAAATTGGAACTAACAAAATTAGGTAGATGAGGCGACCGTTTATGTAATAAGAAGATTATCTTAATCTAGCAAAAACAATTCATTTTTGGAAATAATAAAATTAGGTAGATAATGCCAAGATTCATGTATTACCAATTTCTATCAAATATTATTGAAAATCTTATATTTTACGACATAGAAAGAATTAAACTAATTATCCTTAATCTTGACGAAAAAAATTATTTTAAAATAGTAAAATTTACATAGTAAAATTATTAAAATTTATTTTTGGAAATATTATTTTTTCGGTAAGTGATTCACATATATTTTAATTTAAAATGTAAATCACTTACCGCAAAAACAATATATTTTCATAATATTAAAATTATATGTAATATATGCCATAATCACCTCATAAGGAAGACAATCAAATTTAAAGAAAATCAAATTCGAGACTTACACGATCATCTAGGAAAATCTTTTAACGCGTTTCTAACTTCAAATAATTAAAGCTGTGTTTGAGTGCTCTCTACTCCAGTATTTCAAAATTAAAATATAAAATTGAAGAAAAGAGGTTGTTTTTGACTGCTTGACCTAGCGAGCACCGAGTCAACTTTGTTACATAGTTTATTGTATTATTTTGGGCATGCATCCATGGGTTCAAATGGTCTGAATCCCATATATTTCACACCTTATTAAATTTTATATTTTATTCATTAATATATACGTGTCGGATATTTATGACGTCATAAAAAAAGATTAGCCAATGTTCTCCTGAGGAGATGTGTGTAGTCATTTGCACTCCCAATTTATTCAAAATATGTGTAGACGTGTGTAAACCATCTCCATATTATAAGATCCCTATCATAGAAAAAGACTCTAAGATGTTAATCTGCAAATTCTCTGAACCCGGCCATCGCCAAGTCCATAATAAATACAAAAATCTAACTCCAAATATTCAATTAAAAGATTGTAATTTTCCAATTTAATATATAATATTAAATTATGTAATATAAGTGTCAAACTGAAGATCGTAAATTATTTTAAATATTATACATAAAAATCATAAAATGTATTTGTATTTTAAAATTTTCAATTCAAATCGAACACAAACGGTCACCTGTAATTTTTTTTAAACCTTTTTTTTTCACAAAATAATACCGGTCGTAATTCTAGTACGGATTGTACTGTATTTAGTTGTATAGATATAACCCAAGAAAATATATTTTTAAATAAATACTCCAATATTATGTGGAGTGAAATTAATTTTGTGAGATTGAAATATTTTACTTATTTGATAAGTTAATGAGATAGAGAATTGAATTGACCAATTTGCACGCCAATTATAAATCGGCCACTTGCTACAGCCTTACACTTCGTACAGTAATAATACAAAATAATAATCAAAGCTTATCTAAATAGAGTGTGAATCATGCATGTGCATGTGAAGTGGTTTTCAACATTATACGCCAAATCACAATAATATGTTGTTTTCCTAAGACCCACTTCTCAAAAGTCGCCAAATGTTATGATGATCAGCCAAACACGACTTATCGGCGAACGCCACATTCAAATTCTAATTATAGCAAAATACAAAAACGAATGAAATAAGTTTCTATTCTAGTCGGCAATTGGTATTTGTCTTTTAGAATTTTGAATTTGGGCCCGAATGAATCAATACTTTATTGTAAGTTAATTTGAATCATGTATGATTCTCTATCATCTTGCAACTATATCAATCTTGAGGTGTGGGGATGAAGGACAAATGCCCGGGAATAGATCAAAGAATACATATTGATGGGAGTGGGGTTGGTTATGTGGTTCTATTTTGATTGAGCCAAGTATTATCGACCACTTATAAGGCTTTAGTAGTGTAGAAATAGTGCTTGTTATTGATCAGTTGTATCGATCGAATATCTAGCTTTGATCTGTGTATAATTTATAAATGGCGTATTCTGACCGATTGAAATGAGAAAGTTTATCCAACCCGACAATTAGGTCGGTCGGTGGCACAAAAATGGCCATTAGGTGCTGCATTATTATCTTTCAAATTACTAATCCGTCATTATCAAGCTACCAATTCAGAACAAAAGGACAAATGTTATTGGCGTTGGTCACTCACATGATCGTAATGGTTCGACAATACAATTATAATGTTTTACATATGTATTAATTAAATTTTCTATTTTTTAATAAATACTAATTAAACTGTTGCACATACAACATATGCTATTTTTTTTTCATTAAAAAAATAATAGAGTGGGGTATTCTATATAATAAGATTTATTATATAAGAACGTCACACCAGAATCTCAATACCTTTGTTTTAATTTACTATTTTTAATTTTAAATTATGAATACAATTTTTGGTTTGTGTAATTGTATTATATAATGTCAATGACAAAATATAATATAAGAATAAAATAATAAAAAATAAAGAAATGGATTATAATTGAGATCTTGAGTTAGGCATTATTTGTAAATAGACTTTTGGATAATCCAATGAGATTTAATTCAAAATGGCAATTAATAAACTTTAATTCACATGAAAACTTCATGGAAAATCATGGCAAGTTTAATGACGTCATCTGGTTAAAAATCGAGTAGTACGGATTCTTTGTTACAATTACTATCGTATTTTATTGATTTGTAATATAGTAATTTGTTTATTATTTTTTGTAATACATATTTTGACTGTATCATTTACTTACAACTTTATTGTATATTAATCTTGTTGTAGTAACACAACATTTAAAGTGGGATACAAGAATTCAATTTCTTAATTGAGATTTAAGATATCTATATGTCGTTAATTTATAATGGCGATATAACAAAATTTATACCGATCTAGGGATCTAGGGGTATAAATGAGTCGAGCCGAGTCAAACGCACCATTATTCAAGATTATTTGAAATGTTATCGAGGCTATAATATTTTGTTTGAAATTGGTTTGATTGTTAATTGAGTTGAGTTTAAACGAGCTTTAATCGAGCTGAATACGAGTCGAGCTCGTATTTTGCTTAACGAACTCGAGCTCGAGTCGATCTTTAGATTTTATCAAACGTAAAATTGTGTTCAAGTTTTTTTGATATTATTATCAAACCAAGTTCAAACGAGCTTTTAACGAACGAGCTCGAATCGAGTATCGAATAGCTTGATTTGATTTTCAGTCCTATACTGATAAGTTTAATCCCATCAATTTGTTTAGCAAGTGTTTAGAATAATGAATAAAAAGATTTATCAAAGTTTCTATAATTTTTAGCAATATATATATTTTATTTATGTATTTAATACCACCATTTTAAGACTTAATTAATTTTAATTATTTAAATAATTTTCTATTTATTTATAATTTTATTTGTCCTATTTTATATTTTCAAAATTTAGACATAATATTTTTCTACTATTTCCATATTAGTTTTATAATTTAACTAATTTGAAGATAATATTCTTATGAATTTGTTCAAATTGTAAAAATATGAAAGATCGAGATAGAAATTTTAATTTTTAAGGATTCAATTACACCGTGGAAGTTTGTGGAGCCAATTTAGATGAGAATTAACGAGAGACACACTTATAATTTTTCACTAGTTTGCATATTAATTTGTAAGTTTTCTAGACATTGTTCTAAAATTATAAAACACAAATTAAATTATACATTTCACCTATTCAGAATCTATATATTTAATATGCTCGATCTCAAGATCATTTCACGTCTAAAAAATTAAAACTTTTATTTTAAAAATATATATAGTTAAATAAAAAATAAAAATATAACTCGTCCTCTATATTCATCAACAAATTAACATACTTTTGTAAACTTTGATGGCCTATCTAAAAGGAGCAAAAGAAGTGATAATTATGAACTCCAAATGTAAACTCCGACACATTTTCCTCATTATCATCGAAGTGGAATGGCGAAGACAAGTTGTGGTTATGTGTCCATCCTACTAACAAAAAGGTGTAATGAAGGTACGTGGAAATAAGGATTGAAAAGCACATTTTCCTACCATTTCATCTCCTACTTGTGACAAATCTACGAAACTTCTCTTTTTTTTTTTTTTTCAATTTCTTCCAATCTGCTGTTCGACCACCCTTGATTATGAATAAACACATAGCCCGTGGATAATGTGTTAATGTACCCGTCCCTATCACTTCTTTCACCTGTTTATGTCACGTTATTATCTCTATATTTGTCCGTAAGATATAGATCATTTATATTTTCCCCTTCACAAAATTTGAGTCATTTTATTTTTTATTTTGCAATTCGTTATGAATTAATAATTTTTACTTTTAATATTTATACGCAAATATCTTATGGCTCGTCCACCTCATTGATTTGACACACTCTTCCGAATCAACCTAATTTATATTCAGATTTTTTTATTTACTCCTTCTATTTTATAAAAATGCATGTTTTATGTATGTTTATAAAGTTGAAATAAAAAAAATAGTGGATAACCCACAACCATAAATTAATTATGTCCAACCAATCTCACAATTCTTTCCACAATCAATAATTCCACTCCACTATATAAAAAAATCCTCCATAGGACTAAATTCATAATTTTGAAAAAAAAAAAAAAAAAAAGAATTGTGACGTAGTCCACACTGTGCAGTTGTACTATTTCACATATCAATGTTCCGACAACCTAAATGTCCAGTAAACGAAGAAGACCCATCATGAACAACGTCCCCAGCACTTGCTGTCCACAATACCCACTGCCAAAAATACAAAACAAAATAAAAACAGAAAGAAAGGCATGCAGTGTCTTGTAAGCAATTATGTAAAATCTTACTGATTTTTGGCACACCACAGGGCCTTTGCCCCGAACAAGACGCTACGTCCATGACACCTAAACACTGTGACAATATGAAAAATAGGGTTCCATATCAAATGAATTTACTTTATACTTGATTCGTGATCGTTCAATAACAAGTATAAAAATATTATTTATTGATGGATCTTAATTTATGATAAATCATCAATAATAGTTTTGATCAATATGAATAGTTAGTATTGCGTTGAATCGATTTGATTCGCTCTATATAACAAATTGAGTATTGGTAAACCGATGAATTATTGCTAGGCGATGTAG
The DNA here is from genome assembly GCA_028749325.2 of Caryopteris x clandonensis. Taxonomy (NCBI): domain Eukaryota; kingdom Viridiplantae; phylum Streptophyta; class Magnoliopsida; order Lamiales; family Lamiaceae; genus Caryopteris; species Caryopteris x clandonensis. The sequence continues at coordinate 10,268,366 of JAPYKT020000009.1, read as the reverse complement.
TCTGGATGATATAAAAGAGTCGTAACACAACTCCAAATTTGAGAAAATGGAATAATGATTGGACGTAGGAAAGATTAGTGGTGCATAGTAGTAGCACTACACTATTAATAAAGGGTGTAGGAAAAGACAGAAATTTTAAATAGAAATATTGGTCTGCATTTCCCCAAGCTCTATAATTTTCCTAAGAGTTGTGTCATTTTCCACGTTAAGGTACATCCCACACCACACCACACATGCCGACAAAATACGACTTCAAGATCATCTTGAATTCTAATAAACCCTAAAGAACAAACACTGCCACAATTTAATTTTCCAAGACAAAAACCAACTTATTCTATCCTGCAAAATATTAATTTCCTCGAAGAGGATTAATTGTCTTTTTTGTAGTTTTAGTATATTTTCAAAATAATAAGAATAAAAACATAAAATGAATATGTTTAAATATGATATAATTAATACATGATGAGTGAAACAAAATAAAATTGCAGGAGTGCAGGGGAGCAGTGGGAAGGGATGCATGTGGGGGGGCGCGCAGTAGTGGTGTATGGTTGGTGGGTTTCCGCGCAATCCATGTGAATCCCCTCGCCCCCTCGCTATTATGACTAACTCGGCACATTATGGGGCGGAAGGACCTTCTGCCCATTGTCAGCGTGGCGCCATTTGGGAGACTCTTCCTCCATGTGCCACCTACTTGTTAACTTCTTCATATTATTTGTTTTATGCTATAATTGCACATATATATATACACACACACACATATATATTACTTTTTATTTTCTTCTTAATAGCTCCACAAAAGTAAACCAATTTGTATGCATATATACTAAAGGAATTGACCTCCTTACACACAAAGAATTAAATTTTAATTTAAAATAATAAAAAATGTATGCATACTAACTAACTCGATTCAAATCCACACAAAATAATATTTTTTAGATAAAAAGTAATGCCTTTTGAATATATTCAAAATATATTATTTTTTTTACGATAAGAATATTACTTTTCGTTGAAAAATATTATATTTTTATATATATTTTTTGTAACCAATCAAGTAAAACTAATATTTTTATGATGAAAAGTAATATTTTTATGAACAATTTAAAAAATATTATTTTTTACCCGAAAATATTACTTCTTTTTAAAAAAATCATATTTTACGTGTGGGGAACAAATCTACCAAATTGGTGTTTTAGGTGGAATTCATGAGATCTCAAAATTTTATAGAATGAATCAGTTTATTTACATATAAAATTATCTATATATTTAGCGCATAAAATAAAAGTTCACAATTTTAGAAAAAGTGGAAGTGATATTATGTGAGGTCCAATATTAAAGTATGAAGCATTAATATAATATAATATCAATTTAGGTCGAAATAAATTTAAAATATGAGAATATAACCAAGTCAACGAATTATGAAATGATTTAAGAAGTTAGGCACCATCCAAACACAAAGTATGACAAAATCTCAACATAGAGCATCTACTTAGTATTGTATTAGATCAGATCAGTTGTTCGATATTTAAATTATTATTAATAATAATAAATCATTGAATTTTAAAATATAATTCTTCATTTAATATAAAGTATAATTAGAAGAAATGAAGGTTACCCTTTTTAATGATTAATTCTCAATATTACATTGAATTAATATCAATTTAATATCAATAATAGCGCGTGTTCAGTAAAAATTGAGACATGAATTGTAATAAATTGTGACAGATGACTCATCATTTATAATTATTAAACTATCCATATTTATTAATAAAATTGAGAAATCCATATTTTAATTGGTGAATTAAAAACATTAGCAATTATCAAGTCATTAATTATAATTATTAAACAATCCATATTTATTAATAATTACCAAGTATCCATTTGCCCTACGATCCAGATAAACAGACGACTCAAATAGAAAAGTAGGCCTGACTATTTAGGCCCAAAGTAGCATGCTAATAGGCCCATTTATGAACCCAAACTCTGTAGTAGCCCCGGCCTACTACCATCCAATTATTTATTTTAACCAACATATTTTTAAAACTATAAATTTGTACTCGTACAATTTTTTTTTTAATTCATCGATCTAACTTATTCAATTATACATAATTTTTTTTGTGAAACGTGAAATTTTATTTGTTTACTTTAACTATAAAACAAGACTTTAATTTTCAAAATAAACTCATGTGATGCTACAATCTTTTACTTTAAAATATAACTTTTTTCAAAAAAATATAAATTATTTGTAAAATATGATTTGTTAACATATTACTAATTTTAAAAATATGATTTGTTAACATATTACTAATTTTAAAAAAATGTATAAAATACCTCCAAGATTAGTTGAAACTAGAAGAGACGGATCCCATCAATCCAAATGAATTCCAATGTTTTTACAACTGTGAATTTTCAAGCCATTCTAAAATCTTTCAATCCAAACGTAACCTTATTGAATTTGCAGCAAATTCAAGGTAATCCCCTTCGATTCATACATGAAAGATACAAGAACATCAATCTCTGTGATCTTGGTATGCATCTGGTACAAACATGAGGATAAATTTACATAAACCGATACAAGAATATCATTATCTGATGCATACATTTTCTAAGATTATAGCAAGTACAATGCATTACAGCGGATCATTCCCATGATCTTAATAATAAGATGATTACTAATGATCTTTGTTTGATTATTTATCCCCCTCAGCATCCTTGTCTGCTGAATTTTGCTTTCCTAAGCCTGTAACCAACGACAACGGGGACTGCTTCGTCCAACGTCTAATGTCGTACGCCTTCTTGATCGGCTTCCTCTCCTTGCCGTGCCTTCTCTTTGTTATGGCAATGGCAAGATCGTTGGGGAAGAGTGTCTGCCAGAAAAAAGCATGGACAAGTGTGGAAACAAACAATATGGACACCATTGTTGAAGACATGAATGATAGCGACAAAGCCAGGCCTTTGCTTATTACAGAAGGGGCCTGCTCTGCGTATTTGATCGTTGCAATTGAAGCTGTTGTCATCGGAAAGGTGTACGACCACCATGCCACTGAAAACCTGTCCAAGATTGCCTGATAATATTAGTGATATAAAGTTATTCGATTACTTCCTGCCTAATAATAATCTAAGCTATTTTGACGAACACACATAATCAAATAGAAGATCTCACAATCATGTGTGCTTGGAAAAGCGGGTTGGATCGGAACCATGTCTAATTTAGACATGAGTCAAATGTCATGTCCCAGTGATCATGGGGTTATCAGGGCAGGGTAGATTGCATAATTAATTTTTAACAAAAGTCCTGTAACTTTCTGAAAAAAAACTTGAAAACTATGATAATTTTGCACAAAATTGATATAATTTTTTTCAGAATTTTGAATGTGACGGCTCTGTGAGTATTAAAAAGTTAGAAATTTTAATTTTTTGATTTATTTGTTAATACTATGTGGATTATTAGTAAACCTTGAGGTTGATATAAAGTTAAACCGAATGCCTTTATTATGGAGCCAACTTCATCGTAAATTATAATAAAAATAACAAGATGCAACTAAAAAATTATACAATTTGAAGTTTGTTAGTAGGCAAAAGGAGGTTAAAAGAAAGCACCCGAATCCTCTGAAGAAGTTGATGCGCACAATGAGTGAGCAATAGAGAAACAATGCAATGAAGTAGCAGGTCCTTGCCAAGCCATCAAATTCACCATAGATAGCCCCCCAAGCAATGCTGGCCGCAGCTGGGGTGGCAATAAACATGGAGTACACAGGGTGGAGTTCCTTAGGCAGTGCTTCACTCGTTGGCAATCTCTGATACAGCGTCACAAACACCACCAGATAATGAGCGAACCCGATCGCCCACAGGAACTTCCCCGCTTCATCCCACCCTACTTTTGCCGCCAGAATCGCGCCCACGAAATTTCCGACAACCGAGAGATGTGAAGAAGGATTCGCTACTTTGCAGAGACGTCTTTTGCCGCCGGAAAGCCATTGCCCGTAAATCTTGAGGTCGAGGAAAACGATGGGCGCCATAAACGTGCACCAGACGGCTGGATGGAGTCTGTCGGGGGCTATGCTCGGTGGCACACCGATGGCTAAGAACATGCAGACGACCCATGGGGCGAAAAAGAAGTTGACTCGCACGGGGTGGAAGTATTCTCTCTTAACAGCTTCGAAATAGAATATGCATTTTAGGGTGTAAGTGATGAATACTGCAACAAGTACACATAAGGCTAGTAGCCAGATTGCTAGGTTGATCATGGGCGTGATGTGGAGGAATTTGGTAGCTTGACTTGTGGCTAGTGCACGCCATAGGATGGCTTGACTGCTGAGGCCGAGACAAATACCGAAGCAACCGATGGGGAAACGGAGGAGGAAGGGCCATTTCTCATCCTTAGGTAGGAGTATGTCCTCTGAATCCTGCAAGAAAACAGCACATATACATATTGACTATATAGTATCATGATTTGGGAAAGAGATATAACTAATCTCTCTCACGCGCGCACACACACACATTACCTTGACTTGGTCTAGTTCTGGGCCTGTGAGAGCAGCAAAGTATCTCCCCGCAGGGACACTTTTGTTGACAGACTCATCAAGCCCTCCTCCAAAGGCATCATTATTGGACTGAGCATTATGATCCACCCCACTTTCCTTTCTCAAAGGCAGCCTGGAGTTCTGCCTCGCAAGAGTAGATTTTGTTCTGAATATATTGAAGTCCCCTTTCCTTGCATCCGGTGTATGAACAGAACCGAATCCGCTGAAGCTTTTTCCACTTCTTGGCAATGCCTTCCTCTCCATTTTCTCTCCATTCAGCACAGAAAACCCAGTTTCCAAAGAAACTTGCTTGCTAAAACCATGGCTTCCTCTCTGTGCTTCTCGAACTTTGAACGGTTTGTTAAAGCGTTTTTCTTGATTTTGAGTCATTAATTTTGTGGGCCTGTTATCATCAACTTCTTCTTCTTCATCTTCTTCAAGCACTTCATGGATATCCACAAAATGTGTTCCTGGAGATTTTCTTGAATTTCCTGCCATCTCCATGTTCTGCTGCAATATAATTCTTCTCAAGAGTTCGAGAAAGAAACTTATGTAGTTTATGCAATATTTCACATAAAGATTCAACTTTTGTAAAGGCGGTAAGTAGATCACAGGAATGCAGATACATTAAAAGCTTTACTTTGGTGTTAGTTGTTTGTTTGGTAATACTTCAAGTGAAACCAATGCTTTTCTTGTCTGAAAAAGGTCTCTTCATGGTTTTTTCTCGTGTGTGTGAGAGAGAGAGAGAGATGATGGGCAATCTGTGGTTATTAAACTTTAATTTATGTATTTTATGCAGATAAAATTTCATAAATTACAAAAACTCAATTGTGAAATTGAACAAGAGTACTCCGTTTTTTGGATATAATTATAGTTAATTTTCAATATAACAACAATTTAGAAAAATAAATTGTTAGTTTTTTTTATCCTAAAATATCAATCATGATACACCATAAGAATTATGGAGTAATATAAAATTTAATTATCTTATAAAAGTATGAAAATTATCTTATTAATTTTATCCAATTATTATTTAAATAGATAAAAGTTAAACTCAATAAGTAAAAATATATGAACAAATAAAACTAATTTAAAGATGTTAAACTAATTACATTTATTAAATTTAATTTGTTCTTCAATTTGAAACTTGAAATTTCACTTTTACATTAAGTTATTATACAGTTTTCAATAGTTGCACAAAATGAATGTAAATATTTTATTTGGATTTAATAAATAATAAATTGGTCCATTTGTGATGGTCTTTGCTATAAAATATAAAATTAATCAATTAATTAATTTGCATAAAATAAATATGAGATTGTTTGTATAACAAACTATTTTTATTGTAAAATTATTTAATTTATTATTTTATCTTAATTTTTTTATTTTATGAATTGTGTGTTATTTAATATTTGTAAGAAATACATAGGTAAAAAGAATATACATTTGAGTTTCAAACATAAATTAATCAATTAAAAAAATAAATTAATTTGTTATATAAAAGATATTTATAAATATAAGTATATATTTAATTTATTCATCGGATAAAAAGGAATAGTGGTACTATAATAATAAAATAAAATTTGTATGAATTTAATAAAACATTAGATATAATATGTAGGTGCTCTTACCTTAGCAGGGAAGGAAAAAGAAAATTAAAAACAAAACAGAAGAAACAAATATTTTATAGTTCTCGTAGAAAAAAATATCTGTTGTAATAAATACTGTAATTCCAATCATTCTCCAACAGACAGCTAGCGCATTTCGTAAGGTGAGAGAGAGAGAGAGTTCAGCTGATAGCCATTTCTAGTAAAGCAGCAGCAAGTTTAGTGAGAAGAAATTTCTTTTGAAAATGGGTGTTTTGGATCATCTCTCTAACATGTTTGACTGCTCCAGTGGCCATTCCAAGCTTAAGAAACGCAAACAACTCCAGGTTCTTGCCGTTTCCCCTTTTTATTTTTTTGGAGAAAAGTTCTGATACAGGAAGAAAATGCCTTGTAAATCAAGAATGATTTTTGTTTAATTCAAGTAATGTACATGTATTTATGTGTTTTATTCAGCGGTATCTATGATTTTAGAATTAGCTTTCCGGCTAAGTTTCTGAAAAGAAGATCTGGGTTTATATAATTATTACTGTGTAGCAGTACGCTTATCCAGTTTTGAATGTTAATATTATTCATCTTTTTCTTCATACCTTACATTTGAATCTTGATACTGTGTAGCATTGTGCTCTTCTTCTTCTTTTTTTTTTTTTTTTTTTTTTTTTTTTTTTTTTGCGCGTGTGTGTGTGTGTGTGTGAGTGAGTGTGTGTGTGAATAAAATGGTAACTGGAAATCATATGACCGTTGTCAGAAATAGCCCTGTTGATGGAAAATCCATGTGAGGATACTGAATGCTGTCTCTTTCTGGTTAATGTTCTATTTTGTATTTCATTATTTATGATATTTATTATGCTCACATGGCACCTATTGTGCGAAATTGAAATGTGGAATAGAAGACCTAGTATGCATTAAATTATCAGAATGCTGGACATATGTGAAAAAGATAAGCTTCCAGATACTGGTTATGTATAGAAAATCAAACCAAGTTACCTTATTCTCAATTTGAAATGGATCATTCAAAACTAGTTCGACCTCCATTGTACAAAGAGCATCAAACAAGCTTGAATCAAATGTAAATAATGATGCAACCCCCAAAACGATTCTTGAAACATGCAAAATAATTCAAACAAAGAAACGCATTTTTGACTCAATTCAATTCATTTATATAGCCCCATTGATGAATTGGTATGAGAGTTTCAATCATTTTTAGAACTCCAAAGTACATTTTGATTTATTCCACTATTTCTAATGAGAATTTTCCTCACTCCATTTGACCAGACTGTGGAGATTAAGATCAAAATAGACTGTGAAGGATGTGAGAGAAAGGTGCGAAGGTCAGTCGAAGGAATGAAAGGGGTGACATCCGTGGAAATATCTCCAAAACAGAACAAGCTTACTGTTACTGGTTACGTCAATCCCGAGAAGGTCATCGCCCGCGTGGCCCACCGCACTGGAAAAAAGGCTGAGCTCTGGCCGTATGTCCCGTACGATGTTGTTGACCACCCATACGCAGCTGGGGTCTACGATAAGAAGGCCCCGGCTGGCTATGTACGGTACGCATCCGACCCGCAAGTTTCACAGCTTGCAAGGGCAAGCTCAACTGAAGTTCGGTACACAACGGCTTTCAGTGATGAAAACCCTGCAGCATGTATTGTTATGTGATCATTGTTGTGATTCTAAGGCTGTTATGGTAGTTTTGGTGTGATTTAATGTGGTTGTTGATTTGTTTGAATATTGATGTGAGTCTTGTTTTCTATATAGCTTGTTTGAATAATATTGTTTAGTTTTGGTTGATGAATGAACACTAACCTCTTAAAAAATGGGATACAAGGTGTACTTTGTTCTCTATTGTGTTTCAAGATATCTTGTGTACAAGTATATGTGGTATACTGATTAAATGAAATACGAGATTAAAATATGGTGCGAAAGGAGAATTAGAAATGTCAAAATAGTGAAACAAAATCTGAAGAAACCCTTTACAGAAACAATAAACTATCTTAATTATGCTAGAAACATGGTATCAAAGAATAGTCTGTAGTACAAATCAAGAATTCAGGTGAGAAGGTACTTGTCTCTGCTTTTCCTTTGTCCTTTTATCTTCTTTTCCTCTTCACTCTTCTGAATTCAAATCACATAGTACATCACAAACAAATGAATTTCTTACACAACCACCTAGTTTTATGCCATCATGTCGAACATTGCGCTCTTCATTACAACCGAAGCACCCCGGTTGTATGCAGGAATGGTGATGGGGAAGAACATCTGTCTCACTCCTTCGGACTTCACAATGGGGAATATAATCCCATACGCATTCTGTGCAATGGAGAAAAACCGAAGCCCTTTAGTACAATGTGTTAGCTATCGTGCAAAGATTCAAGAAAACCACTCACCAGAAGTAATTTGACTCCAAGCAAGAGGCGTTTAGGTGAAGGAACCGGCAAGACCAAGCGGCCTACTCCATAGACGGCCACAGCAAAGAAGTGCGCAACCAAGCTCATAGGCTTCGGGTTCAAGCCCGACAATAGAGCTATAGGGCCTTGTGAATACATTCCCCCAAGGCTCAGATAATCAAAACAGGCTTCTCTCATTTCCTTGCTGGCTTGGTCGGGAGCTGGACAGAATACCTGGTATAGGGCTCCTGCTAATGTGTTGATTGTTGATGCCACTGGCTGCAATAAGTGAAAATTAAACACAAGATTGTGTAAGAACAGAAACTATGAATGATGTCGTAAAAGACTATAGGTGCCAAACGGGTAGCATAATACGGTCTGATTCAAGAAAGGTGGTCAAAGATAGCCTTGCACTACAGAGACTTTTTCAACATTGATCAGTATTTTTGAGCCCTGACCTGTAATTATTCAGGCTGAATGGGCTAGCCCGTTTGGCCTTGGTCCTTTTAACATCTCTATGTACTTACCTTCCTAAGCGTGTAAAACGATTCGAGATGGTTGGTGAGGGCAGATGAGTTAGTGAAATCGGGCAAAGGTCTTAGCAAATCACGTAGGACCACCACATCCGACAGAGCAACCGTCATTCCTCCGCCGGTCAAAGGATGCCTCATGTTGAATGCGTCCCCAAGCAGAATAGCACCGGGAGTTGGAAGAGGAGATGCGGGCAAGGTCCTGTTTGGCATTGATCTTATTTCTCCGTTTTCAACTTGATCGATGAAAGCATCACGAAGCTCATGTGGAAGCTACAAAAAAATATCTTCCAAGAATCACGACCATGGATTATTACAGAACAGGAAAGTTTTAAAAGCTGAGATCCTCCACTGTAGTACCTGAGGAGCCACCTTTGTTTTCAAGTACTTGGCCATGTCTCCATTAGATATCGAAGGCATTTTTGACCCGGGAATGTCTACCAAACAACGCACTTCTGTACTACTAACGGGATAGAATAAGATGGGAGAAGGATTGGCCAAAATAACGTGTCCATGATTCGGCTGTGGAAGCTTGCCATTTTCCAGGTTCAGGACCATACCAACGAAGTGGGACAGAATGTTTAACTACAGAATGATCATCAAACTTGAGAGTGAATTTCCATGGTATAACTATCTGGGACTTTTTTCTTTTTTTCTTTTTTAAGGTGGCTAGATTATTACCTGTGGAATGCACAGATTTTTTCTCAAGTTGGAAAAGCATCCATCGCATACAATTGTTAGAGGAGCAAATGCCTTAACATCTTTACCATCTTTGTTCTTGTATTTCACTCCTTTTACAGTCCCTTTTTCTTCAATCAAAGATGTCACAGTTCCTTGCTCCATTCTCACACTGCAGAAACAAACCATCAATCATTACAACGTTGGACAACTGAAAGAGAAATCTTCATACATCCTAAGAAGGTTTGCAAGAATCAGATCAAAAGAGAAGAAATCTTCTTACTTAGGAAGAGAAGCTGCCTTCTCTCGCAGCCTTTGGATGAATCGGCCATGGTGAAAGCTTCTCCCCGAAACATCTGAACTGTATTCTTGGAGAGGGTAAGTTAATTTTGCATATTTTCCTTCCTTGTAAAGTGCATATCCATACACTTGCTGAGAATCAATCCCACTAACACATTCTACAACAACATATGTTCAAACAAAAAAACGTGTTACCAATAGGCAAGATCGATACAGACACACTTTATAACTGTAGAAGTTTTGTTACCACTTACCCTCCATTCCTAGCTCAACCAATTTGAGGTATCCTCCTGGCTGTAATAACTCACCAACAATTCTATCGGGTTGGCTTAAATCCCTCTCGATCACTTGCACAATGCGCCCATCCTGTGAGTCGAATAACAACATGGAAACTCAACATGACAAAATTGTCTCAAGAGATGAGTTGATGATCGTAAGTATAAATCTTCTGTATACAAGAATAGATTTATATGCAGAATGATTATGATTTAGAATTTAATAAATATGGCACCTTTGCTAAAGAGTAAGCCAAAGCTGAACCAGCTACACCAGCACCAACAATGACAACATCCGGTGGACCATCCTTCTTACAGATGCTATTTTCCGAGCATTTTCTGACATCGGCAGGCGCCTCAGTAGTACTGTTTCTATCTCTATTTCCTCCTACCAATCTGTATAATAAGATGAAACCAAGAACAACAGCAATGAAAGCACCTAGAACACACTGTTCCATCCCATTCAACTCCATTGATAAAACGAGCTAATCTTCCTCAATTTTGTGACACAATGCTAATATAATCTATCATAAGGTACCTTCTTAAACCCTTTATATATAGGGAAGATGGTTATAAAAAAGAATTAAGTGAGCTTTCCATTTTGGACTTTTGTTGGTGATCAAAATAGAAAGGTGGTTGTTGGAAAGAAATTAACAAACGAGTCAAAGAGTTTTCAAGGTGTTAGAATAAACAGGGGGCAAGAACAGGGGGGTAGACACAAAATTCTGGTTCACATTAGTTTGATTTAGTTAACAAAAGTTGGCATTGAACTAATCCCACCAGCATGTACACAACAAATCTGAGAATCATTTTTAAAAACATAATAGTGTTTTATTACCAAATTCTAATAAAACAAATTCAAGAATCCTTCAAGAGGCCTTAATTTTTTTTTTTTTTTAAATAATAATTTATAGAAGTATCTTTTGCTAATTAAAGGGTGGTCTGGTTTTAATTCAGTGGGCGTACGTGGTTCTTCAAATTGAACATTATAGCTTATTTGTTAATTCCCTTAAAAATTAAATATAGATGCTAATCAAATTTAACTTTTAATATTATTGTTGTTGCAATACTATGCTTGAATAAAACATTTAAAGGATATGATATTCATAACAAAAATTGGTCGAAACGAGTTCTATTAAATTAATAATATTACTTGAATGAATAATTATAATTGGGAACAAACAGATGAAATCTTTAATATATATATATATATATATATATGTATTAAAGAGGCTTGGTAAAAATATTTGGTAAAACAAAATTTACGAATTCAGGGGCTTGGTAAAATAACAAATCAAACGTAAAAGGGCATAGTAAGATAAAATTTGAAAACTCGAGGGTTTGATGGGACAAAACAAAAGCAGGAGGGCCCAAATAGACAAACCATGAAAGTTGAGAGTCCTAAAAATGCATCTCTCAACAACAATCTCTACAAGAAAACTTATTAGGTATGCACATCTTACACAAGCACAAAATGTCCAATCTAAGCCTTTTTTTTGTTTCCATATTACCGCACACACCTCAATCACAGACATACATTGTGAAAACTATAGCTAAGAAGGAGAAATCGACTAGTTGGTGCTTTAATACAATAGTCGGTCAAGAATAAGGGGGAGAAAGTACACTTTATAAAGATACAAGGAGTAAAATGGTAAGTCATTCACAAGATACCCTTCTCCTTAGCATTTTTCTGTAGACAGTTTACAATATGCTGCAGGCTTTTTGGCCCTTTCTCTTCTTTCTTTTCTTTTGCTTTGGTGGCTGCAGAACAACCTTGATGGCTGCATCGAATACAGCCTTCACATTCTGCAATATTTGGAACAAGAATGTGACTAAAAATTTCGAGGGGAGGATTTTGGGGAAAACACAGCTGTGATATATGTCAAAATAATAATAAAAAATAAAAAAATAAATTAAAACCTATACCTGTTGTGTCTTAGCACTGCACTCAATGTAAGCAGCTGCTCCAATCAACTTCTTCAAGTCCTCTCCCTGCAAAAAGGAAAAGGAAAATCAAATTCTGTATAGGAGGGCATAACATGTCTTATTCAATGGTTATGGTAAAGAGGAAAACCACTATAGATAATAGAACTGACAGCATATAAAGAGGAACAACCAAACATGAAATGGTAATATACCTGCCCTGTTGTAATGGGCACAGCTCCGGGATGGTCCACAAAGAACTGCTTATCCTCTCGCAGGTCTGGAGGGTAATATGATACAGTTACTCAAACTGAACTCGCAGAAGGATGTTTTGAAGGGGGGGGGGGTGGTGGGTATCTATGGTAGGGAAACTAAAAACAACAAAAAGGAAAGAGCAGGAAATCAATCCTGTGCAACGGAGGAGAAGAGAGGATGGATCCTTACCAAGCTTTGTTCCCACGAGGATTATTGGAACTCCAGGAGCATAATGCCTTAATTCAGGAATCCACTGAATATCAAAAGCAAAAACAGCAACAAAAGAGAAACACTATGAAGTTAGTATCACTCATCATCTCTTGGCATTATATTGAACAAACAACTTGCGAATCAAATTAAAGCACAGTCAGACAAAAGTATTTCACATTCTTTCTTTTTCTTTCTTTCTTTCTTTCGTTCTTTTCTTTTCTTTTTTTTTTTTTTTTTTTTGGGTCTCCTCTCTTTGCTTTTTACAGTCTGTTACCAACGAAACAAAAAACTATGATGAGTTCAGGTTTTGTGAGTGATGCCTCACCTTCTTAGAGATATTCTCATAACTAGCCTTGCTAATAAGAGAGAATGCAAGTATAAACACATCAGCTCCACGGTAACTCAATGGTCTCAACCTATTGTAATCCTCCTGGCCTGTAAAATAAAGGGTGACCACCTGTTCCACAATTATTTCAAAGACAAAGAAGAAGAGATGTTTCAGAATAATTAGTACCTGCAGTATCCCACAATCCTAGATTAACAGTGCTCCCATCCACTACAACATTGGCACTGAAGTTATCAAACACTGTTGGGACATAATCCTGTTTAAGTTACAGGGCAAGAACGCATAGATTCAGTGAGACAGAATAAAACAATATAAGTATAAGACAAGTAAAGATTACAGCTGCTGTATAAATAGCACTAAGTTGAGCATAAGTAGTCTGAACATGATAATTTATGGAGCATAAATGGAAATAAAGAAAAACTATAATGATGCGGCCTAAACTATTATGGATTTGCTAATTTGTTCTCTTACGCATTCTGGCTCAAGACATCAAAACCATGTTCAATCAAAAAGCACACAACCATCACACACCAGCACAAAATCCTGAGTAGAGACTGTTATCAGTCAAGTCACACTCACGAACACCTTAAGGGTGTGTGTGTATGTGTGTGTGAGAGAGAGAGAGAAGGGGGGGGGGGGGGGGTGAGAGAGAGAGAGAGAGAAGGTGGGCATGAATGATTTTTATGGCTTTCTTTTGTTTCCTCCAACATCCTTGACACTTAATATTCATAAAAGTAAAGGAACAAATCCAGGTCCCTCAAAATCAAAATTTGAACAAGAAAGAAGACAAAAAGATATTCAAATTTTGAATGTAAGGAAGATATGTCATGCCATAGTTGCAGAGCTAGCTGCATCAGTTCAAACCCAATCTAGCAAAAGCTTGAATCTTGTAACAAAAATTGTGACATAGATAACAGCAAAGGTAAAAAGATCCAGTTAAAGGCAAATTCCACTCTAGTTATCTTTACGTTGGATTCCCCAGATAAAAAACATATCCCGAAAATAAAATGTGTTCCTCATAAACATGTTCAATAATCTTTTACAGCACCCACAAAACCCCGCCCCTAAGTTTATATAACGAACAAACGGAAAAGTCAAAGCCCAAATAATTTCAGTCTAATAGTCCAAGTGAGCAAGATTTCCATAATACAGACAAATGCTCCAAAACACAAATATGTCACCCGTAACTTTTCTACACACCAGAGGTGCATTAAACATAGAAGTCGCAGCATATTAACATCAACACACCGAAAAGTACCATCTAAGTTATCATTCACTCTTTGATTATTCCCAAACCAAAATAGCTCAACAATCAGAGAAAATCATAAAATAAAAGAAATGAAAAGCAAGGCACAAAAAAATTGTAACTTACAGTTGGAAAAGTGTTGCTGGTGTAAGAAATAAGCAAGCAAGTTTTACCCACAGCTCCATCGCCCACGGTAACACACTTTATAAATCTAGACGCGCTCATCTCGTGGCCGGCAACTGCTTTCTAGCCGGCGAACTATCTCTCTCACCCTTATTCTTCTTCAATTTCCCCTCTAAACAGCTCGGACAAGCAATCTCTGCAGCACCGATTAGCACCCAATAAGAATGCTGAACTGCAAAGATTGGTTGGAGGGAAAAAGTAAGAAATCTCAAAAAACATGGAATGAAAACCCTAATTTCAAAATTACACCCCGAAGTAAACAACAATTACCCTCCACTTAACACCTGACGCAACAGCCGCATTAATGTTTCATCAAATTTCGCAAACAGTGGAAGAAAAGGACAAGGAGTAAAGAAGCACGAACCTGCTAGAGAGAGAAACACATAACCGCAGCAAGTGAAAGAGATGATGATGTTGAGAGAGAGAGACAGAGAGCAGAGCTTAAGAATGAAAGAGAGAAGGAAGATTTTTAAATAGTAATGGAGAGAGTGAGCCAGCTACGAGCCAGCTATGGAGTAGCACACAATTTCAGGTGACACTGGAGGTCACCCTATCATTTGCCAACACATAACCACTCAAAATTCCTTTTCTTTTTTTAGGAAATTAGCCGTATTTAAATATTTATTTATTTGTTTCCTTTGAAGGTAACATTAAATGCACATTTAATTTCAAAAAGAATTATCATCAAGCTTATTCCCTACTCACGGTTATAATATTTTAATGCCATCACTATTGCTAAATTACACATCATAACATAGTTAATTTTAAATTATATATATTTAATCAATATATTTTTTATTAGGGTTAATTACTAAAAAATATGATATTTGGTCCAAATTTTAATTATAATAAGACCTCTATTAATTTCTTTCAATTACAACACTATTTTTTTATCCCGACATTCAATTGCTGATCTGGATTGCGGAATGATATAGTCAATTAAAAAAAAAAGCATAACAATTACTTCAATTTTAATTGAAACATAAATTTAGACATAATTTATTGAATAAACGATATTATTTGAATTAACAATGTCGTTTGGATGTTGGGACAAAATAGCTATGTTATAATTATAATAAATTAAAATAATGTAACGAATATAGATAAGTTTAAAAAATCAGGTTGCAATTAAAAATTAGACAAAAGTTATAATTTTTTCTATAGTTAACTATTTTTATAGATACATTAAGATATGCTTATAGTCAAAAGGATATATTTTTCTGTCTTAAAATTTAAAAAAAAAATTGTAATCAGAGAGAGTTTTTTTTTTTTTAATTATATTTGATATAGAATAACTTGAAATACCAAATTTCAATAGAAAATTGTGAAATTAATGGTGAATATCGCATGATTGTTATTGATTTATATTATTTAATGTGTGTGTGTGTATATATATATATATTATTAATCAATCCTTCTCATAGTCTTAACCTTAAAGCAACGTGGTAATTATTAAAAATAATGAGTATGACAATCATAGCCCTCATAAACCAATTAAAAATGTTTGAGGGTCTGTTCTATTTATTTTTAAAATTATTTTTTAATTGATTTTTGATATGGTCAGACAAAATAAATAATTAAAAAACATGTAAATTAAAGAATATTATTTTTAAAATTATAAAGTTTATTTTCTAAATTGTACTAAATTATTTAATTTTTTTTTTTACCAACTCTCATGATTTATCAATATATTATAATATAAAGTTATACCTCCATATATATATATATATATAATATAAATAGTAGGTATATATAATTGGTTGAGCATTGGAATGAGTAGAACAACGCCAATATAACTTTATGAATCAATTGAAATAAATGATAAAATAAAAAGAAACAGTGGATTAAAATTTAACGTCCACAATAAGTATGATAGGAGCAATTAATTAGTTGTGATGGCTCCAACTGCACAATCATGCAACATAACTATAATCTACACTTTACTTTCTAATTATGCAATATTAAAGATTGATGTAATCCACGTGGCGCACCTAATTTGTAGTAGATTGCCAACAAACTTATCAAAGAGAAGTAATTTTTTTTTAAATGTTATTTTTTAAAGAATGGGGGGAATAATGTATTTAATAAAAATATAATTAAAAAATGCGCAATAAATAAAATAAAATAAAGTAAATATTACAGCCAAAATAAAATAAAATAAATAAATAATAAGAAAATTCAATATTGTGCGTGAGAATTCTTGGCTGGAGTTGGTAACTTAGGTTGTCAACAAGGGATAAGGGAGTGGATAAAGTATTTAATAACATATTATATGATTTGGTTTTAAAGACTCTAATATCTTTATTCCGCCAAAATTTATATGCATTATATGTATAGATTCTTTTATGTATAATGGGTTGGGTTTAAATTTAAAATAGTAAAAAAGTTACGAATTTTAGTCGATCTGATCTAAATCACGCAAAAACATGTGGATTCGTACTTATCATATGAGTGTTCGCTCATATTAAAACTTGATATTTTTTCAAGAAAAATAAATTTTATCGAAAAAATGGAAATTGTTCAAAATGTGTTACATTTTTTCGATAAAGTATTACTTTTTGGTGAAGAAGTATTATATTAATTATGTGTGTGCAGAAAAATCCTTCTAAGAAGATAATTCACAATTTTTTGAATTTCGCAGATCGAGTCAACCCCTTTTATATATAAAAAGATTCATCCATTTGATAATGAAGTAGGATCCCGCCCCAAAAATAAAAAAGAAAACGAGAAAGTAAAATTAGATAAATTTGCCACCAAGTAAAACTTAAACATTTGTAATTTACTTATTTATTAAATGGACATTGTAATTTATTTTATTCGTATAGTAAAAATGGATTTGTAATGTACATTAGGATAGGGTTAGTTGAGGGCGGTTAGTCCAAACCTTAGCTAAAATCATTACAACAAACTCAATTAAACAAAACTAGCAACGTCAATTAACAATAATCATTTATAATTACATAAATAATAACTTAAATTGTATTATACGTCCAACCATTTCACATAAAAATTTTCGACGTCAATAAACTAATATCTAAACTGGCTTTTCAATTAATTATTTAATAATTGAGTCATTTCAAATATACAACTATTTATATTTATTTAAAACTTTATAAAATTGTAAATCGAACATGAGGTTAATTAATACAAAATATTTTGCCTCTATGCTTATTTTTGTCTTCTTAAAATAAAATTATACTCAAATTAATTTATTATATTTATTTGACTAAAAATAAATTAATTAGAACGTCGGCCAAAACCTAAGTGGAGTATCAAATTATTTGATTTTCAACTATAGTTGCATCATGAGTTGCTCAACTTTCATTTTCAATAATTTATTAACAAAGGGGTTAGTTGGTTTTCTTTTCCTAAAACAAATATAGCATAAAATTAATTTGAATCTTGTCTTGAAATTAATTACAAGTGACTTTCTTGAGTTTTGGTTGCACGTACAATATTATTTATTTAATTATAAAGTATTACTTATTTACTTTAAAAAATTTTTTTTTTTAAATAAATAATAATTTTTAATTAAACACGTAATACAATGCACTCAATGCATAATAATTTTTATGATTAATTACAAATGAAAATTCCAATTTCAACTTCATGTAATGTTATTTATTTAATTTTGGCATCGGAACAATTACATTATAAGATTATTACATATGGAATTTTAAAATTTGAACGGACCGATTTCAAGTTTTTAGTCAATCGGTGGTTATAGGGGAGACAACAATTTGAAAATTGTACCTTTGATTCTTTGAAGAAGAAAAATAAAATAAAAATAAAAAAGAGAAATGTTTCTTTCATGATAATCTACCTAACCTAATTCTTGCCAATAATTTTATCATGAACCTCTCTCTTTCATGAAATTTATGAGAGAGAAAGGGAGGTGTGGAAATATCCATTTTTCAGATCAAATTTTTCAATTTTTGTAAATTGCTTGAACTTTTAATTTTTAGATTTCATTGATGCAAATTACAATAATAAAATCGGTGGAAATTATTAAACAAGTCATACAAATGGTGGAAGAAAAAAAAAAAAAAAAAAACCTATGTTTGGTAACTGAGACTTAAGATTTTAGTGGCTATTCCTTGCTTCGTTCTTATTTATTTTCTATTGGTAGCTTAATACAGAAAAAAGAAACAAGAATAGAGTCGAACATACTATTGTTTATCTTTTATATTTTATCAAAATTTGGCTAACTTGAATCTCTAACAAATGACTGAGCTTTAACTTTTAATAATTTGATATTTCAAGGCATTTTTTTTATTCATTAAGATCGAATTTAATTCAAGTTTATACATTAATAAAAAATATATGATTCAATTTATTTATTGTTTCATTTGTTTGAAAAAAATCATATTTTTATAATAATGAATATATGAGTGAATCAGTAGATTTTGAGGCATTTAAACTTTATAATTTTGAAGTAATCAATTATTTTATTTATTTTTATTAAAAAAAAAGATCAAAGTATAAGCTACACATATTTGTGCAACGTCCAACTCTAACAACTAATTTTACCATCCTTAATGCCAATAGTACGATATTATAACTTCAATAAACCAACTATATTGGTTGCTATTTAGTAATTTGTAAGATAGTCCTCTTTATCTAATTTTTTCAAGGGTAGGGTTTAGAAATCGGTTGCTAACTAAAAGTAATCTCATTAAATTATAAGGTTATTAGCATACTATATACTGATAATATAATTTTAAAGATTATTATAGCCCAACAACAATCTTATTCCACACAATTTGTTAAGTTCCTCGTTTATCTCATATTTTAATACTTGTTAATGTTCGATCGCTTACATTACATATTGACCATGTCATTTCAAATTCATTGCATGGGGGGCAATTCAAAAATAAGATCACCCAAAGACTTAGTTGTACATCTTTTTAACTAAATTCGAATCATGAACTTTTGAATATATATATATATATATACACACACCATAATTAGCATGAACCATGACTTCCTCTCAATCCCAACAAAATTTCTTGAAGAATAGTACCGAAACGAAAGGCTAACAACATATATCGGCGAAATACTCCAAGGTTTGAAATGTGTGTCATTCTCTCTATTATAAAGATGTTTGACAATGCACCAATTCTCCCTGCACTGTCCCAATCGGTACCTCGTCCTCCACCTTGAGTGGAGAGGTCCGAAAAAAAATAAAAATAAAAAAGAAAACATCAAAATTATTTTTTCAAGCAAAGGGACCAATGGCAGAAGAAACCAAATTTCTGTTGTTAGCCCTCTTTGTATTGCTCATTGCCAATGCCAATGGCAAAGTGGTGACATATGATGGCCGCTCCATGATCATCAATGGAACCAGACAACTTCTTTTCTCCGGTTCGATTCACTATCCACGAAGCACTCCTGAGGTACCATAATATTATTTACTTGTCCGTAAACACACAAATACGCACACATCCACATGTATATGTGTAAATGAAAACGTTGAACCTACAATATCTTTCATGGTTGATTTTCTTTTTTTGGGCAATGTGTTGTAGATGTGGCCGGACCTAATTGATAAGGCTAAAGAAGGTGGCTTGAACCTCATCCAGACGTATGTGTTCTGGAACATTCATGAGCCTGTCCAGGGGCAGGTATGATATGTTGTACAACACTTGTCACATGATGTTTCTTTCAAAATGTTATAAGATTTTTTTTTATTTTTTTTGTTGATTTATTTCTTGTTTTTCCAGTTCAACTTTGAAGGCAACTATGACTTGGTGAAGTTCATAAGGATGATTGGAGACAATGGTTTGTGGGTGACCCTTAGGCTTGGTCCTTATATTGAGGCCGAATGGAATATGGGGTGCGTATCACACGAGATTTTCTATTTATCCGGATGGTTCTTCTATGTTATATTTTAATTTGATTAATTTGTTGAATGAGCAGAGGGTTTCCATACTGGCTAAGAGAGGTTCCAAACATCACATTTCGTTCTTACAATGAACCTTTCATGGTAATTACACAATTTTTATATATAGGCGCTGCTGTAGGTGCAAGATCCATGGTTCATATATACGCAAACACATATATTTATACGAGTGTGTGCAAAAACAAAATAAATATTACATACGATGCATATATTGGACCAGTTCTAGCATGTACTCGAACTGATTTTCATTTTTGTTTTTTTTTTTATTGTCATTATTCTTTTTTGCTCATGGAATTCAACAAAATATGCAGTTCCACATGAAAAGGTACTCAGAGATGGTCATTAACTTGATGAGAAAAGAGAAACTCTTTGCTGACCAAGGAGGTCCAATTATCATGGCACAGGTTCTCCCTTTTATTACTATTAATTGATTCATAAAATAAAAACTACTCCCTCCGTCCCAAAAAAAAAAAATAGCCATAAAAGGTAAAGTTGCTCGATTTTTCTTACACTGCAGATCGAAAATGAGTACAACAATGTGCAACGTGCGTATAGGAGAGCTGGTGCAAAATACATAAAATGGGCAGCAGATATGGCTGTGGAACTTTACAATGGCATTCCATGGATCATGTGCAAGCAGAATAATGCTCCTCAGACTGTTGTAAGTTTTATTTCTACCTATTTTTCCATGTAAGAAATTCTGGGGATTTTGTTTTTAAATACTGTGGAAAAAATCAATAAGCCTGTATAATTCAATTTGCAATTGAAATTTTTATGACTGCGCGTTCGAATATTATCGTTGTTGTCATTGTTACGAGACTAATTTTGCAGTTTTCGAAGTATTCTAATGTAATAAAAAATGTTGAGATTTTGCAGATTAGTACATGTAATGGAAGGCAGTGTGGAGACACTTTTCCTGGTCCAAATGGCCCCAACAAGCCATCTCTATGGACTGAGAACTGGACTGCTCAGTAAGTAATCATTTTCTTTTCATCAAAAGTATTAGTTTTGAGCCAGAATTAATAATTCAGCATATATAATTTAATATTCTTTTTTTCAATTTAGTAGATGGAAATTGATGAAAATGTGATTATTACAGATATAGAGTATTTGGTGACCCGGCATCACAGCGCTCAGCAGAGGACATAGCATTTGCTATTGCTCGATTCTTTATCAAAAATGGTACCATGAACAACTATTACATGGTATGCTCTCATCTTCCAAATGCTATACGTACAACAATAACATAATGCACAAGCCACGTGCATAACAATGAAGTCGTGCTGCAGATATGACATGCACTGTGAGAGAATTACAGTCTTGTTTTATTAAAATCTCATGCTGTATTCTGCATGCAGTACCATGGTGGAACCAATTTTGGTAGAACAAGTTCATCATTTGTGACAACACGTTACTACGATGAAGCTCCTCTTGATGAATTTGGTAAGAGAATTACACCAAAGCAGTATCAGCTGATTCAAAAAACATAAGACAGCATCAAACACAAACTCACTTCTGTCTTGTTTTCTTTTTTTGTTGTTGGTAAGGTTTGAAAAGGGAACCCAAATTTGGTCACTTGAGAGACTTGCACAGGGCTCTAAAACTCAGCAAGAAGCCTTTGCTTTGGGGAACACCAAAGGTGCAACGTATAAGCCAAGATTTAGAGGTAAAAAAATTTAATTAATTCGGTTTAAAAAATAAAAAAAAAATTATCATATTGATCACTGAACATTATTTAATTTAATTTTTTCAGGTCACAACATACGAGATTGCAGGGACAAAAAGCTGTGTTGCTTTCTTGACAAACAACAACACTGGGGTAGCCGGGACTATTAAGTTCAGGGGTCTAGATTATTACCTTCCACCTAAATCTGTCAGCATTCTCCCTGATTGCAAGACAGTTGTTTACAACACTCTAACGGTAAACTAAATTAATAAATATATAATGTTCTCTAATTCTTATATAGTTTAATAAGAGCAAATTGACAGTATAATATATATATATATATATATATATATTAAGTGAGTACGGAAAAAAATATTCAAACTAAGAGTCAGACATTGTAGAAATGTTCAAATATATTAAGAAACCAATCGAATATCTAGTACATCTTTAAGTAATGGAAAAGGGACATTGTTGGTTGGAGAAGAAATGAAACAATATACATATGTATACAAATATAAAACGTTACTTATTATGAAACACATCACTTATTTTGTCAATACTAGGAAAATAGTATTACAATAATTGTAATAATGTTAATGATAACAAGATTCCTGGTACTATTCAGGTTGTTGCACAACACAGTTCTAGAAACTTCGTTGTGTCAAAGGCAGCAAAGATCAGGAAGTGGGAGATGTTCAGAGAAGTTATCCCAACTATGTATGATTTGAAAGTAAAAAGCAGCGTCCCTAAGGAACTGTATACCTTCACCAAGGATACCTCAGATTATGCTTGGTACAGCACTAGGTAATTCTAAACAAAAACTATATTCCCAATTATCCAGAATTTATTTTCCTTATTTTTCACGAAAATGACATGATTCTTTGTTGTAACAATTGTTTGGCAGCGTCCACCTTAACAAACAGGACTTGCCTATGCGCCCCGACGTCCTTCCCGTCCTTGAGGTCGCGAGTCTTGGACACGCGTTGCTTGCGTTCGTCAATGGTGAATACGTGGGTAAGTTAGTGCTCGAGTCAATTTTTAAGAGATTATGATCGATCCAAAATGACAAAATGAAGTTGTGTTTATGTAATATTCCATAGTCCTTCGTTGAAATTCTCTATTACTTAATTCTTTGTACAAAGGAAAAATTAATGCCGAATCAGTTTACCACCAAAATATTTAAAAAATAATTTTTTTTTTTTTTTATTTAAGAAGTAAAGATTTTATAGGAATTGATTTGGTGAGGTGGGTGGTAAATAATGTATAAGGTTTCGGCCACGGGAGCAACGTCGAAAAGAGTCATGTGTTGAAAAAGCCTATCAAATTGAAGCCTGGACTTAACCATATATCACTGCTGGCCATGACAGTTGGTTTCCCGGTAATTCTTGACTATATTATTTCATTTATTTTATTTTTTTATTAGAAAAAAAAAAAAAAAAAAAACTGACAGTAATATTCATTTAAGAAATTTTAAATTGTTTGAAAATTGTAGAATAGTGGAGCTTACATGGAGAAGAGATTTGCTGGGCCTAAAACCGTCTCACTTCTGGGTTTGATGTCTGGGAATCTTGATATTACCCTAAACGGTTGGGCCCAACAGGTAATTCATATTAAAGGATTTATTTTTATAGAAAATGTATATATATGGGCATAAAAAATATGCAGGTTGGAGTGAATGGGGAAAAGATGCAACTTTTCACAGAAGAAGGATCAAAGATAGTCAAATGGACTCCCTTGGACAGAAATCTAGGACCAGTCACTTGGTACAAGGTAATTAATAACATTAAAAAAAAAATCAACAATACTGATTGAATTCACTAAATAAAATAGCAAAATGATAATAATAAATTGTCGAAATAACAAAAAAAAAAAATGAATTTATTGTACAGACATATTTTGATGCACCAGAAGGTAATGATCCAGTTGCAATTATAATGAATAGCATGCAAAAAGGCATGGTTTGGGTGAATGGGAAAAGCATTGGTCGTTACTGGGTATCATATCTTTCACCACTTCTGAAGCCCACTCAAGAAGAGTAAGTTCAAATTTACGCGCGCGCGCGCACACACACACACACACACATATATATATATATATATATATAGTGGACACCCATTTTGATAGGACTAAAATTGCAAAATTTAGGTATCACATCCCAAGATCATTCTTGAAGGCAAAGAAGAATCTGTTGGTGGTGTTTGAAGAGACAGGAGGGAATCCTGAGAAGATTAAAATAGTGAGGGTTAACAGAGACACAATCTGCAGTGTAATAACAGAATATCATCCACCCAGTGTTAAAACATGGGAGAGGAAAGATAACCAGTTTCGGGCTATTGTGGACCCCATCAAGGCATCACACCTCAGCTGTCCTAAAGACAAGATCATCGCCAAAATCGAATTCGTCAGCTTTGGAGAGAATGAGGGTGCATGTGGACTTTTCACACGTGGGAAATGTGACTCCCCTAAGGCTCACAGAGTTGTTGAAAAGGTAATAACTATTTTCTTTCTTGCTCCTACTATATTTCATCGCTTGTATAATTTATTATTATATAATTTATATAATGAAAATAGTATCGAGGAAAAAGGTGAAAATATTCATTTTGTTATGAGGAAATATTTTTTAGTCACTTCAAAAAAATATTGTTACTTAGGTACTTTACGAAGCTTAGCAACATATCACGTTATAACATTATGAGCTTCGAGATATGTTACTTGTTTAACATTTATAAGCTTCGAGAACTGTTGGATGATATTCAAGCATGCTTGAAAATATGCGAGCACATTTCAAAATTGGCTAAAATCCATACATACTTATGAGTAGTTAAAATGCATTTGAACTTATGAAATTTGGCTAAAAATACGCAATAGAAATATCATCAATGTTAATTTACGCCATGGACTAATAAAATGAAACATCAAATACATACATGGTTTGAATTGATTGCATAGAACAGTCAGATTAAAAATTCTAATGTAATAAAGAATCTTTCATGTGCCACATTATTTTTCGACACATTGTTTCATCTCTTATTCAATTTATCAGTACACGCCTCATATTCAACGATAGTATCATCTCAACATACGATATAGAAAGTAAAATGATAAACAAGATAGAACAATATTTTCAACGTGCACTAATTATTTATTTGATAAAACAGATGTGCTTGGGCAAGAAAGAGTGTACAATTCCATTCGAAAGAGAGCTTCTTCTTGATGGTGGCAAAGATTCTTGTCCGAATATTGCAAAAACATTGGCTATCCAAGTGGCTTGTGCCCTTCCTATGAAGAGCAATGTCTAGATTTCATTTTCTATTGACGTATTCTATGAACCAAGTGAGATAGATTTTGATTCAACATCTTTAGCTTCTTCGGTTGAACTTCCAGAGAGATCTTTCTTTAACTCAAAATAAAATATTTAAAATTAAACGACTGTTAAATTATATTATCATGTATTTTAATTTTATTAATGAACTTGACATCATGGTAACACCACTAACAAACAAATATTGCATCTTTATAAATATTAATAGAAAATGGAACACTACCATTAATATTCTTAGTGTTATTAGGATAAATAAAGAAAATACTATTGATTAAAAGAGAAAAAAAAAAAAACTACACGTAAAATAACAATATTGCTAAAGAACTCACGTAATTTTTAATTTTGTGTTACTTTTATTTTAATTTTACATGTCATATTGTTTAACTTTTTGATTAGTTTTATAATTAAAAAGTGAAAATATTATATAAAAGATTATATTAAATACACTAAATGCATAGTGGAGAATTTATACTAAAGTAGTGTCTACTCTACTGCTAGAGATAATCTTATGATGAAAATAAAAGAATAAGAAACTGACAACCATCTTAACAGGATTATATAACATAATTCCGCTGCAACGAAGCCTTTTTTATTTTCTAACCCTAAATTAAGCACTTTTATTGTGACGGACAAATGAAAATCATATAACTCTTTTTTACGGTCTATTTAAAAGTTTGTATTTATTTTCTTTTAAATATTATAAACATATATAATGGTCTTCATATGAAATGCAACACAATATATATATTCTTTTACATCTATTTACATAGTGTATAAAAATAAACAAACTATTTTATTATCTTTTTAATAAAATCATAGTAATTATGTTTATTAACTTTAAAAAAATAAGTTAACAATTTTAATAGAATATAAAAAAGAATTCATATGATTTTTATTTAAATAAAAGCAAAGGTGATAACATGCAACTCAAATAAACAAAAATCAAAAGCGTTAATAGTGAAATGAGGAGTCTAGTAAGTAGGGCAGAACCAAGAAGGGAGTTGTGAAATCAAAAAGCGACTCAAGGTCCCTTATTTCATTCTAAGGTAGGCACATATAAATACATGCGAACATATCCTATGGCATATAGCAATGAGATACAAATACAATAATGCTTCAACCTATATACATCTATTTATGTTATGTACATCAGTAGTTGTTTCTAGTTTGATTTATACATTGTAAAACCCCCAATCCAAACATACAGGTCCAGATGTACGTATATGCCTTGAAAAAATATGCATAGCTTGCCAAAAATGTAGAAAATTACAGTCATCTTTTCCAACAATGTATTTGTGCTTAAAAAGGGATACTGATCTCCCTACTAAACTTACAAACCAAAAACAAGAGAAAGCGAATGAAACCCAAGTTTGCTGACTTATTCGAATGAATGCTTCATTATTACAATATAACAAAAAAAAATATATATAGCCACTAGGATGTTAAGCAACAGATTGTGCCCATATGGGTGGGTGTCTTTAACAGAAATTAAGAGGGTAAAAATATTCTATTAAGATTAAATTCCTACTTATGTACAAGCCTTCCAAGACAGATTTTACCGAAACATCCCCTCGCCATTTCTCAAAGCCTATAACATTTGATGCACCTGCAAAGAGATTTTAGATTCAATCCAAGTCAAATAAAGGAAGAAGAGACAACGAGACTGATGAAAATAAATACAAAGAAAGAGACAAAACACATCTTTAGGTCCCTCTACTTTCTATTTTTGTCTCAGTAGGTCCTGTCCGATCTTTTTTGTAGTAGTTTAGATAAGTTCGTTACAAAAGGACCTCAGAAGATCAAATATACAAGACAGACAGACAGACAGACAGACAAATGAAAGTTGTACCAGAAGTACCCACCCCTCAACCCAAATGAGTATATAACGGTAATTGATAGTCAATATGATACACCAACTTACTTCAGGTTTTGCATAAAACAACTGACCTTAAATATGTCAACAGCTAAGAAAAAGCACCAAATGGTCCCTTCTTTCAACCATCAGTTGAACCATCATTGTTAATCTTCTAGAAAGTCCGGCAGGATGGATGGACAACTCATGACAAATCAAAAGATCCTTGTCCTTCACTGATAGCATAAAGAAGTTTCTTGTACATAACGTCCTAAAAAAAGAAAACACAATCAGTACCCAAGAGCATCTAGAGTAAATGGAGATATGCATCACAAGAATAGACAGCATACATGGATAAACCAAAAATACAGATTGTTTGGAGATAAAAAGAATGAAAAAGCAAACGAGAACTTATAATTGCCTAACCTTTGACGAGTATGGTGGAAGCTTCAAGTAATTAGCACAGGTCATCACACTAGGCAAATCTTCATCGGCTGACTCTGATGGACCAGAACCATTATTTTGTGTGGCGTTCATGCTTGAAGAATGCTGATCAATTAATGGAAGAGAACATCAGCATACACAAAGTAGGATATCAATCAAGAGTGTTGCCACATAGAAGGAAAAAAGAGGGGGACAAAAAAAAAGGATATCCATAAAGAGATACAGATTCCCAGATCAAGACCAGCTAAATACCTTTCTGACAATTGTCAGCTTAGGTTGGAGTACAGCCAAACCACCTGGTGGAAGACGAGGAGCACCCGTAACAAACTGACAGAAAGCACGTTGCTGTTCTGCGGTGAATTCACCCATAATCTCAAGAAGCTGATGACATGAAAACAAAATGTATTATGGTAAATATATAGAAGCCCAAGAAGTAGTTCTGAGAAGTGTATCAAGAACTCAAGTGAATGTTTAAGTTATTATTTTTGTTCCTGTTCCATTCAGTGTATTTCACAAAAGCAAAGGTCACATACATAAATAATAGCAGGACTTTTGGAAGTATATCCATGATCAAATTTGATATGATCCACAAGTGTCTCAGCCTGCATTACAAGACAAAGACGTTAAATCAAGCAAATGCAGGACTCCCAAGTTTAAATGGGTTCCATCAGAAAGGATTTATTACCTTCCACAACTCTCTGCGGCCACAGAGCAGATAGTCCAACTCAGCCGGAGAAAATATTTGTAGTGTCGAAATATCGAACACCTAAAAATCACAAATCCTTTTAATACGTTGCCAGGTGAAAATAATAAAGGTAAATCAAATATTACTGCATCACCCAATCAAGAGTTAGTATCTCATAAGTCACGAAGTGCAGCTTCAGATAATGCATAGGCAAAAGCTCTTAAAACTGATACAGAGGCTGCTCTTATGAGTGGAACCAGTTCATTTAGACATTTTGGAAACCCATCCAATGAGTAAAAGGTGATGTCCATTCAAGTTTACAAAAGGTGGATTGGCTGTTGGTTTAGGATAGGGGTGGTGAATCGTCTTTGAAACAGAACCAGAGTATCAAAATGAGAGACGCATATAACTGGAAGGATAGAGTACAGCCTATCCCACCACCCGAACACATATGAAACAAGAAATATATTTTAAATTAAAAGCTGAGGAGGATCAACAAAAGAGCAAACCTGATTAAATCCAGATTTAAATGCTTCCATTTGCCGAATGATCCCAGTCCCTACAGTAGCATCAACCACAAGGGATACGTATTCCTCCAAATTACTCACATCCACCTGTGAAATCAGCAGGTAGAAACAGTAAAAAGCACAGTAAATAGAGTGCGAATGGGTGGATGACTAGGGGAAGGAAGCAAGCCAATGGGATGAATAGATGTGTTACATACAATTTCGTTGCCTGGTTTCAAAATGTATTCGGGGTAGCCTGGTAAAGAGAAATCCAAACAAAGATCTTCAATTGAAGCTCCACGAAAACGCAACTCTTCCACATTATAGTTCCCCATAGATTCCAAATATTGTTTTCGGCGGACAATTGCTTGCAATTCTTGCAAAGTAGCGCCAAGTTCCATATCAAAGGCTGATATGTCATGCAAATCCAGCTCCTGCATAAGTAATAGATCATGAAAAATTAGATTAACAAAAAAGTCCACGATTATTTCTAAATGCATGAAGATCATTCATTAAGCAAAACAATAGCACAAGTACACATACATGACCAAGGACCAGCTTATAAAAGGCAGTTGACAAAGGCAAATCTAGAAGCCTCCCATCTTGGAGAGCTTTAGCCATAACTCGTCCAAGTAAACGATAGTGCTCGGTAGCTTTAGAAAACAGGCTACCATCAGATGCATCAGCACTTGGTGGCCAAGGATGAGGAAACAACCCAAGTGGAACATGGATATAACCTTTATCTCCTCCATGGGCATCAATTTCCATAGAGGGTCCACTGGGTGATGAACTCAACCTCCACATTCCTAATCCAACCTTCTGAAGCTCGTGACTTAAGAGAGTATAAAACTCTAGAGTTGGCCCCAATCCCGTGCCAACCTCACCAAAATACTCAACTTCAAGAACAGCTTTTTGACTAGAATACATCTCCATAACTTTAGCAGCAGAATCTAATATCCTGTTCCTCGAAACACGAACTTTCTGGCGCTGTAGCCTCCCAACCCTCACCTCCCTTTCACCCATGGATCCATGACCATCAGCACCTTGCTGCTGCTGCAGTCGATACAAAGCACGCGACAATCCAAAAGCAGTTGAATAGAAGTACTGGCGGCGAGTTTCAAAAGGAAACAGAAATGGGCATGCTCTAGTGAGCTGGTAGCACCAAGATGGAAGAGAACCACTACAAAGTGCAAGAGCATCCTGAATTTGTCTAGCCAGTTTTGGAGTAAGCTTGCCGTTAACAAAATCGTCAAGAGGAACTTTAACACCTGAGGCACTAAGTTCATCCAGACTCGAAACTTTCCCCTCAGCGAACTTTTCCATCACCTGCTGAACCCTCAAACGTGGCGCAAGCTGATTTAGCCCCTCCAGAACCCGCAACAGTGCTAAAATGTTATATGTAGGATTGCTGTGTTCCAAGTCACAAGGAAGTTCCCCTTGCAAAATGCTATCCAGCAGGGATAAACGGGCCGACGTATCAGACCCTGAATTACTTGAGGAATTAGCTTTTCCAGACTTAGATGGGGTCACTGAGCTTACAGGCCCAGCTGAAGACCTCTCAGATTGACTATCTGCTCTTTGATAGGTTATAGTGTAAATATCAGTCCAAGGCCTGCTTCCATCACTGGAGACAAGGTCACTGCCAGCAAGCCTATCATCATCGTCCTCATCCAGAACAAGCTGCCTTTGGATTGCCATATATATAGTCAAGTGTCTATTCAACTGCCTCCCCCCTGCAGTAAATATTAATCTTGGTGAATCCTTAGAGCCAAATAAGGGGCGCCCTCGCCGATCTCTGCCCCCTCTCACACCTCTACTGTTTCCAGATGCAAGTCCAGCCATTGCAGCAGCTGCAAAGGACATTGCACCCCTAGAACCAAATGAACTACCACTCCGAAGCTCCTGTGAGCCTCTACTGCTAGAACTACAAGTTGGATTGGTCTGCCCCTCATTCGGGGCAGGGACAGGACTATCTTCCACAGAATCGCCCAATTTGACATCGTGCACATTGTCTGCCACACAAATGGGAAGAGAAAGTACCTGTCGACAGTGAAAACAACCAACAACTTGGTCAATGTTTCAGAAGTGAGATTATCAAATGAACAAATGCAAAATTCCACAAACAATTCTCCTTAGATGCAATTCAGAGCATCAGGCATATTTATTCTAATGCAACCCCCCCCCCCAGTCTATTCATGAAGATATCCTGATGTTAAATTTGACATTGCTGAAATGTGATTCATAAAAATTGTTGTGTAGATATCAAAACTCCTTGACAGCTTGACCACAGCAAAATTTAATGACATCTCTCAAACAAGTCATTTTAGACTAACAAACACATCACAAATAAATGTGCCGGTGTGCGAAACTAAGAAGAACCAATATTTTACAGCATGAGATCAATAAGGCAACATACATCATCATTGTCATCATCGTCGTCATCATCTGAAATATCATCATCTTCAATCACTAGACCCTCATCAATTTCCACAGGTGAAATATCCAGTTCCTCATCCTGCAATCAAACCAAGACATAACCGTATATTTTTAAATGTTTAAATATGTAAAGAGAAAAATAAATACTTTGAAAATCAGCAACAAAAAAGATGAACAATATAGGGAAATGGCCAACACTTCTAAATAGAACTAGTTGCTTAAGAGGACACAAGCTTGGGAGGACACGAATTCAGATATTTACCTCGTACAACTTGGCAAAGTAGGAATTACATGCAAGACATAAAACAAAAGGGAAGGGGGTATTATTACAGGACACAAGCTTGGGAGGATACGAATTCAGATATTTACCCGTACAACTTGGCAAAGTAGGAATTACATGCAAGACAAAGAAACAAAAGGAAAGTGGGTATTATTACAGAGGCTGGATTTACATGTATATGCAGTCACGAAAAATACACTAAAACCTAGTTTGAGCCTAAGTTCAGAGCCTCATGATTGCAAAACAACAAGACAAGAGATCTTCAAAATCTCGATGAACAAAGCAAGCTGCAAAAGGATAAGCAGATTTTTTCTGGGGCGTGGGTGGGTGGGGGTCAATCAATCCATGTCTCAAATCATTATAATTATACATAGGCCCAGGGAGCTGGAACCCTAGCTGCATAGAGAATAAGGGTGTGGCTTCAACACTGGCATTTACATAGAGTGTACACGTGTTCTCTTTCTCCCTCTCTCACACAAACAAAGTAATGGACAATACAAGAAAGCTCATTATAATCAAAGAGAAGGCTAACAAATACGACAAGTACCTCATTCTACTGAAGAAATGCTAGAATAGCACGCAATGTATAAAGCAAAAAAGGAAGTGAGGCTAATCATATAGGCTGGATAACCAGAAAGTACGAAGATGCAGTCTTTTCAGTCCAGAAAGTTTTGATCAATTAACAATGTACCTCAGAGCTAGTGTATCCTTCCACTGGCTTCATTTCATCATCTTTGTCTAAAGCTGCTCTTCTGCGGGCAGCGTTTCTGGTCTGGGGTCCCCTTCCCTCCTCTTGGTTAGGCTTCAGCACTGCTTTTCCCTTAGCCTTTAATGAGCTTGAACCTTTTTCTGCTGAAGAATCTTTTTTTGTCGAATCTCCAATATTAACAGAAGATTTGGCACGTGTTGAATGACGTCTAGCAGCAGGAGTGGACGCAGATGGCGAAGACATACCAGTACCAGCAGGAGTGGTACCACACTCAGAGTTACCAGCAGATATTGAAGGCATTTGACCCGACTCGCTTCTCTGAACCCTGGGCCACAGGAAGTCCTCAACAGCAGCCAAACTTGCTAATGGATCAATCAGCACAACATTAGACGAATAGTCACGAAGAGATTTTTCTCCCTGTGCTCGGCAAAGGCGTAGCTTGAATGGCTGAGATAGAGCACTTATACCAGAAGGAAGACGGGCACTTCCACTAGATGATCTTGAAGCATGGCTGAGCACAACAGGAAAGCGTTCCAATGATGACAGAGCACTCTGAAGTTTTTGAACAAGAACACTCATGGGTACAACATTTCCTTCATCAACACTTCTAGGAAGAGCAACAGAAACAAAATATATGTATCTTCTGATTGCCTGATCTCGAAGCTTAGATAAATTTGCTTCGGAAATTCTTTCTTTGGAGAAATAACCACATGTGAAGTAGTTAAGTAAAGAGGCAACAGCTCCACTACCAATAAACTCAAAAGTTGACACCCCGTCATCTCTGCTAAGCTCTCGCAGCATCTCAGTTATCACCTCAACCAATTGTTCCTCCTTACTTACAGATATATCAAACGGTCGAGGGCCAGAAGCTTTTGATTTTCCTTTTAGTTTAGTCTTATCATCATTGATAGCCAAGTTCAACTTCATGCAAAGATTCTTTAAACGGAGAAGATCATCAGTAGCGGCAGTTTCACAGGCCTCTGGATCTGAAGGAAAATATTTTTCCTTGAAAGTTTTTGCACATGCACTAACTGCTGCACGAAGACTTGAATTAGCAGTTGGAATTTCTACTGAATTTGACTGTGAAACAACACCCAGAGTAGAGTTCTTAGAATCATCAGAAGGATTTGCATCAGCACCAGAATTACCACCTCGTCGACGATTCCGTCTAGACCGTGAGGACCCAGTAATAGAATCATTATCCTTCTCATTTGAAGATGGCTGTGAACTACTAGTAGATCCCGTCAGTATCAGTGTGTCCACAGCATGCACTACGCCCTCCCTCACAAACATTTTAGAGAAAGTACCAGGAAGCTTCTCCATCAATATTTCCGCAATTTGAAGGGCAGGCACCAGAACTTGAGGATCTTTCCATGCTAAAACCCCAGCTAAGAAACTAAACAACGAAAATGGAGTAGGTAAATTTCTAGTGGCTGGCAAGTAAGAAGCCATATCCTGAGAGATGAATTGAAGTCATATACCTTGAGATGTTTGTTATATTTATTAGAGACTGGATCATTTCCGCAGGACTGAAATACATGAGCTTGCCTATAACTGAAAGACACTTGTGGCGAACAGGACCATTGACACTGGAACCATAAATCTGCAGCCAAAAAATAATGTCAGATCTAAGTATCTTGCATCACAGACAAATTAGGCTGCACTACTCTGACAACTAACCTGGACCAGAACAGGAAGGAGATCCATTCCAAATTGCTGCAGAAGTTCAGGTTGATCATTCAACAGTTTCTCACGAGATGACACTTCTTGCGTGTTCCCATTCGAATCATCCGGCTTGCCAGAGCTGCTTGCATTACCCTTCTTAGGAAGAGGGCCTTTGATAAAAAAACCACTACTGGCTGGGAGTGAGATTGTTCCTTGAGGAAGCGGAGGAAGAAGCTCATTTGCCAGGTTCACAATCTCAAAAATCTGACAACATTGAAACAGACATCAAATCATATCAAGGAGCTTAACGAGGATTCACATTTAAGAGGAACCATGATTAGTTATGTTCCAGGAGTTTATTTATATGCGGAATAACATAAAATATATATATGTATATATATTTTAAAAAAAGAAAATTACCCCCAGAAAATATATGAAATCATAAGCTAAACACAAGTAACTGAATCTAAATGCAAGGCTGATTCTAATTTATAAAGAAAAGCATAGACATGTAGTTAGAAGCAAGCTATGGAACCGCTCATACCTGCTCAGGGGGTCTGCTTAAAGCAGGGGAAACAGACATGCTTGTCCCAAAGCCAGACCCTGACAAAATGTCCTTCAGAATGCCACTGATTCCAAGGAGGAGTAGGGACTTGGCCCCTAAAGGAGAGCCACTTGCACATGTGGAAAGAAGCCGGATTAAACCCTGCATGCAGGTAATGTCATACTGCAGCCCTTCACACAATGTAAATAACCATAACTTGTCATTGACATTACCGTGTATGTAGAAGTGCTAAGGGAAGACTGACCACCTCCAGAATTGCTAGAAGAAATCAGTGCAGCAGCTTGTGTGACAAGACCGTGGTTGCAGAGTTCATCAAGTTTCTCTGGTGACGAAGCAAACGCCTCAGCAATCCGTGTCAGGCAAATAGATGCAGATTCCAAAACCTGTAAATCACAAAACAAAAGATATGTGGTGAGCACAGAAAGTATCAGAACCACTAACAAAGTTCACCTGAATTGTTTGTTAAAACAACATGCACCGCTATATCTAACCTTGGCATCATGATACTGTAGGAGATTTGTCAACAATGGAACAGCTTCCATTACGAAATCAGCTGCATCTGAAGGCAGCTTCTTGCACATGTTGGCAGCTGTTGATAAGGCTACTCGCTGACAGCATTAAACAGGGGGGAGTTACCATATGATACAACGTCAATGAAGACAATGCCACACCTAAGTGAACTGGGAATCAAAAAACATGTGCTCTAGATAACTGCCCACTTTTTACACACCTGAACCCCAGTGGAGAAGAAGTCAAGATATGAAAGCACAGCCATAAGCGCACCAGCCCGCAAACAAGCAGTTGGGTGTTCCTGAGATATCTTTTTCAGGGCTTGCAGAGACTGTTCCAAACAAACAAAAATCAACTTCAATCCATAAACCAAGACAAGACCAGAATCTCTCACAGAAGGTGGCATATAACATAGTCAACAAACTAGTCACAAGCACCCTAAAAGCAGCATAATCAAAACATTTCTTACTTTCATTAAAAACAAACATTATAATATTATACCAACAAACATAATCAGATTCACCTGTTCAGCCAAGTCCATGTACTCGATAGTCAGCAGCCTAGCAACAAAGCAAGATACGGCGCCATAATGCACAACCGCAGCACAAGAGGAGGGCAACACATCAACCAAGTGTGTCAGTGCCCTGGCAGCAAAAAGCATGATATCCGGATTGCATTCATGATTAAGTAATCCCACTAGCACTGGCACAAAAGAATCCACAGAGAAAGTACTCAAAGACTCCTCTGTCCCTATGGAAAGCATATCACAAAGCTGTGTTAACGCCTCCACCTGCTTCCCTTCCTCACCATCAGCCCTCAGACCGGATAAAATCTTTTTCAGCCGACCACTTTGATGAGAAGAGGAAGCTGAACCCATGGCGGAGCTTGGAAGCAAGTCATCCAGTCCAGCACCTAACTTCCTCAACAAACCCTGAAGAGCACTACTAGCAGAGGTCAAATTTTGGTGCAAGATCCCAACTCCACCCTCGCTATCGTTATCATCGTCGTCTCCATCGTGGGAATCAATGTTCAGCCCTAAGCTCCTCTCTGTCTCTCTATGCCTGTGTTCCGGCTCTTTCTCTTTACCCTTATCGGAATTAGTGTTGTCTTTGTTATTATTATTGTCCCAATTTTGATTACTACTAGGGTTTTTGCCACGGCGGCCGCGGGTGGAGGACGCAGAGGCGGTTGAGTGTTCCGGGTTGGGGTCCATGGAAGTCGATCGAGGGGCGGTGCGAGAGCGAGTAGAGATCGAAGGGGTATTGGCGGGGGAAGCGGTGGGAACGGAGGTGGCCGAGAGGCGAGAGCGTTTAGTGGCGCGTGTACTAGGGCCTGATAACGCTGCTGAGGTGGATGCCTCCGCCCGCTTCCGGCTCCGAGTTTCCATACAAGAACCCTACAAAACCAACTGATCAATTCGCCGATTAATCGGCGACCAGACTCACTCCCGATCCCCAAATCCCAACCATGTCACAATCAGAACCTCAGGAAAAACCCTAACCTCCCTCGACGCCGAAAATCAAGATCAAATCTTGCCAATTCAGCTGAACAACAAACGCGAATTCAATGAGAAACCCTCACGAATTCAGACCAATTCCATCCAAGGTGTTCCAACAGATGAAATATCGGAAGGGGAAACAAAAGAAAATAGGGAGCGAATGTTGGAGAGAGAATAGGGGAGGAGAAAATGACGAGTGCGATAAATAAAAAAGATGCAAATATAAATAGAAAAAATAAATTAAGAAAACCCTAATACAATGGTTTATTACAAAAAGAAAAAGGGAAATCGGAGGTGTGCTGTGCTGCCTTTTTCTCCTTTTTCTTTTCCTAATTAACTTCTCACCTTTCTTTCTTCTTCGCCAACTGTACTTTACATATTAAAATAAATATTATTATAAGGCGGTTTGCCTAATTTACTAATTTGCCACATTATTCTTTAAACTTGATTTTTTGTATTTTTTTGAAACATTATTTTTTTTTTACAAATATTCATTATTTTAAATTCTACTAATTACGCTAAAATACACATAATAATATAATAATAAAATAGTATAAAATAATTTTCTTGCTCATTTTCAGTTTCTAAAAGTAATATATATATATATAATAATTGTGTGACCTTTTGTAAGTCCTTTTTTTGGATTATTTTTGCCAATTATTAAAATATAAATATATTTTTTCACTTCTAATTGCTTTTTACTTATATTATATTAAATTAATTCTTTTTTTAAAATTTTTAGTTTTAATTAAAATAAGATATTAGATACAAAAATTACAACTATTTTTTTGTTGACTATTTTTGTTATATTTTAATATTTATTATGCATTAAATTATCTGTAT
The DNA here is from genome assembly GCA_028749325.2 of Caryopteris x clandonensis. Classification (NCBI taxonomy): domain Eukaryota; kingdom Viridiplantae; phylum Streptophyta; class Magnoliopsida; order Lamiales; family Lamiaceae; genus Caryopteris; species Caryopteris x clandonensis. The sequence continues at coordinate 10,231,026 of JAPYKT020000009.1, read as the reverse complement.
TTAATTTAAAATATAAATAAGTATTAGTATTTAATTTAAAATATAAATAAGTATTAGCTAATAATTTTAAGAAACTTATTAAATAATAATATACTTTAATAAAATTAATCAATCTATTATGAAAAAAAATTATTTTGGCATGATATATATATATATTTATTCATATTTATAATTTATTTTACTTTTTTAAAATATTATAAGTAGTATATCGCACGAAAGTAATACTAATAATATTTATAGTACATCAAAAATCTTGTTAGGTGAAGAATTCCACGAATACATTATTTTTTATGTCCAAACATATTTGTGAACACACATATTTATGCCCAACATTATTAAAACATATATTTATCAATATAAAAAGTAAATAAATAGGTAAACAATGTTTTTTAGCCAAAACACAATTACTAAAATGGTTGTATGGAAACATTATTGTATTTAAAGTCATAAATCATAATTAAAATTTTCTAAGGAAATGTAATTGTTTTTTTTTTAATGTTGCTCCTAAAAATTAAGATCTATCAATTAATTGCTAATTATACATTTGTGAAATAATTTTATTGGCAATAATTGTTTTATTAATTAACTATAATAATCGTGCATCATACTGGTGAATTACTATTTCGAAAAATTAAAGAAAATAATGTTGAAAAAGTTGATATAATGTTTTTTTTTTTTTTTTTTGTAGAATTAGCTTGTGTTGTGCCTCAATTATTACTCTATATTGTCTATAGTGTTGCCAATATTAAAAGAAAAAGATTAATAAAAAAATTGAATTCAATGATTCATAATGTGTTTTTCTTTTTTTCATTAGTGAAGTAATACTTAATTTTGATAAGAAACAATGATATATTTTATTATAAAAGTATGATACTATTGTTTAGCAAAATTATTACCTCTTATAAAAATAAAATAACGACACTAAAAATTTAATATTTTTAACTAGTCTCAATCGAAGCAAAGAAAGCTCTAGCAACTCTACTTTCAGTTCCAAAAGCCATGTTTTACAAGAAAAATACTTATAATATAAAATTATACCTTTGGTTTGAAAGGTAATATTTTTTTTACATTTATCCTTAATTTGTTTTTTACCTCACAACTACAAATATTAGGGTTTAGGGTTTAGGGTGGGCGGCCGAGTTAATTCCTCAAATTCGGTCGGTCGAGTATTGTTCAGGTCGAGTGGCTCATTCGAGTTAGAGTTACCATTCGGCTGTCCGAGTGGTGACTCGACCAAGTGAGACGACCGAGTGACACCATTTTCCTCTATTTTCTGGGTGAAACAAAAACAAATACAAATAATTTTTTAGTTGTGGGCGATTTTTAATAAAGTCGTCTTTCGTCCGAGCGACTTTACCTATATTTTTAATCCCTACAATTATACTATATTTTATTAAAAAATAAAATTATTCACTATATTTTGTTAAATTGGCCTACAAATTAATTGTAAGCGTAGATAACTCAACTATTTAATAGAATGATTTGTTTAGGAAGTTGGACCGTCAGGCTTTCTCTTGAGAAAAGATGCTAATATGAAGCTACATACTGATACAAGTGGGGTTCCTTTTCCATAATCAGATAATACTCAGAACTTGGCCCAAGGGAGCATGGGCTCAAACTATGAGGCTCTTAGGGAAGAGCCCAACAACAGGCCCAAGCGAAGGACAAAACCACCTATACACACCTGATGACTGATGATTTTGAAGAATTCCTGCTGCACACTCACACTAACATTATGGTCCCCAACAAAGTGGTAGTGCCAAGATCATATATATAGCAGTTCGAATTTATTGTTGGGATTTCAAATCGGGCAAAAACATTTTATTGAAATTTTCATGAACCACGGCGAAAATGTGTTTTTTAACCTTAATGTACGAATTGGGCCACAATAATTTTTGTATTGTATACGAATATGAAAAGAAAACCAGCCCAATTTTATAATTTGGGCTTCTCATATAAAAAGTTGTTGGGCCTATATAGAAAATGGACTAAATTAATTTTTTATGGGACACAATAATATAGCCCAAACTCTATTGGGCCAATCTTAATACCCAGAAAAAGGCTTTTATTTTTATTTAATCTTCCTATTAGTCCTAACTCAGTTCGGCCCAATATATTAACGCACACCACAAGTAGTTGTCTTTTTCAAGTTTGAATTGTTAAAAGATGGGCTAAATTAAATATCATTTTTAATAATTTTTAAAATTATCAATACATTAAAAATCTTATATAAGTGACAAATATATCAGATTTCGATTATTATAAAATATACTTTAAAAAATTAAAACGATTGTTTTATTTAATTTGATTATTTGGGTTTAGTAGATTTTAATTTACTGAAGCCCATATATAGAAGCACCCGTGATTAAAAGTGAGGGCCAAGTGTGACTTAAGTCATGGAGAATCGCATTGCTTATCCAACACATTTGGTAAGGACTTCCCAACTGTATTAGGTGTGTATTAGGCATTAAGAATTCTAGTAGGATCCTATTTTATTTCACCTGCCCTACAAATTTATTCATTATTTTATAAATATAGGGCTTCTTTAATTTAAGTAATAAATGCCTAATTAACATTACATTTTGTTCAATCATCTATAAGAAAGAACTGTTTAACGTTTTTTTGGTGTTAATTAAAGTAATAAATGCCTAATTAAAATTACATTTTGTTCAATCATCTATAAGAAGGAAGTGTTTAACGTTTTTTTGGTGTTAATTAAAGTAATAAATGCCTAATTAACATTACATTTTGTTCAATCATCTATAAGAAAGAAGTGTTTAACGTTTTTTTGGTGTTAATTAAAGTAATAAATGCCTAATTAACATTACATTTTGTTCAATCATCTATAAGAAAGAAGTGTTTAACGTTTTTTTTGGTGTTAATTAAAGTAATAAATGCCTAATCTATAATTATATAAAAGCAAGACAGTTTGGCTAAATTACAGTTTTCCCATTTTCCCGCCAAAACTGTTTATCAATATTTTATTCAGGTACCTTATTCATAAAATATTGTAAATTGTGCTTGCATATCAATAAAAAATTAATACATCTATTATTTTATTTGTAGTCTATTTTTAAGTATTCCTGTAAAACTTAAATTAATAATAAATATTTTTTATTTTGATTTATTTATTAAATTCTGAAAAAACAAAAAGAGAAATTGGATGTTATTTGGACGTGGGGATGTGGGATAGTGCATAAATGGTTGACCAATAACATTATGTTACTTTTTTATTTTATTTTAATTTTTTATCTTAATTTTAAAAGCTTATAACTTTTACGTCTCAACTTATTTTTTCATGAAAAATATATCAAATAATTTTGTTTCAAGATCTTTAATATGATATCCATATTGCGCATATAAAATTAATTTTTTAAAAATATAAAATATTTTTTAGATTAATTATAATATATTTGATATTTAAAATATTTTTATATAAATAAAATTGTGAGATTTTTATACAAAATAAAATTATATTTTGTATATCATGATTTTAAAAAAAAAAAATATTATTATTTTATAAATTTGTTTATTTATTACATAAAAGTAACCAAATCTCACACAACACAATGTGATGATGCGAAACAAAACAAAATGCAAAATGTAATAATTAAATTATTATTAATTATAATTTATTAACTATTATATTATTATAAATATTACAAATCGTGCAACACACGGGAGAAATACTAGTTAACATTACATTTTGTTCAATCATCTATAAGAAAGAAGTGTTTAACGTTTTTTTGGTGTTATTCTCACATACGACATCAACTTCTATCACGACCAATCTTTTAGAAGGTTCCTCTCTTCATGTGTTTTATATACGATGTTGTTACTTCCAAACATACGAGGTTCATTTCTTTAATTCATATTTTATTTAAGTACTTAATTTTTAAATAATTTTAATCAATAACTACTAAAAAAAGTTCAAACCTAATAAGATATCAAAAATTGGTATATGCATGGATTCAAAGGGTACCCTAACCCAAATATTAATTTATGCTGTCAAATTTTAAGAATTCTAATAAGTGCAAAAAAATAATAATTAATCATTTATAAAATACTAAATATTTTCAAAGAAGATATTTGTCTGGAATTAGTAAATATTTATCAAAATTCATGAATGTTAAATAAGTACAAAATAAGAATATATTCATCATTCATACAATATTATATTAAGAATATATATATATATATATATATATAATTACATATAAGTGGCCCAAAATAAATTGGCAAGGTAAAAGAATCCAAAAAACAATTCTCACCAAAAAAAAAAAAAAAAAAGAACTATAATACACAAATACTTATGTACATCGGGTGCACAGTACACCCAATTTACTATATAACTTGTTTAATTAAAAAATATTACTTGTTTCCTTTAAAAATAAGATATCCCAACCATTTTTGTACATGAAGAACAAATACATAAAAACATAATTATTTGATTTAATTAATGAAAACAATTTCCCGAGGAATCTATTATTGGACATACCTTACGGTTTATTAGGTGCCACCTAATACGAAATACTAGGAAGTTGCAAGAAATTATTGGGCCATTTTAGATTAATTTATAAATTGGCCGGACAAAATGGAATTTAGTTTGGCCTATGAATGCATGATGTCTCGTCAGTTCACCACTCTTCACATGGGTTGTAATTATTTTGAGCAAACCATATTCAGGTTGGACAAACATAATGTTGGTACCAGGTAGGATCATTATAGTTATTTTTATTTTTATTATTTTATTTTTATTTTTTTAAAAGACGATGTTTGCTTGTCTTGCTGCTCATCCGGAGTGCATAACATGGGGGGATCATGCATGCAAAATTAACCTAAATTAATTAATTATTATTATTCAATTTATCTTCTAACGTGGATCCATTCACATATTTGTTTATTCTAAGCATCTTGAGAATAATTGAGCTTTTTTTTCCCTTAGAAAAAACGATTTACTCTAAATTGTATAATTTTATTTAGAAAAATAAGTTTGGTTGAATACTTAATATTTATTATTATTATTTTGTAGAAGTGTAAATATTATAAATTAAAAAAGGACACACATTTATACCCATTTTTCATGAAACATCTTCATCCCTAAAATTAAATTCACGTTTTTCACTATTACATGCTCGAGATATGTATTATAAATTGACCAAGCTCTTAACTTTCATTTTTAATTTTAAAATCTTGTATAACTCACCACCTTACTCGCAAACTTGTTCAAGAGCATATTAACCATGCGTTATCAAATTTGAGTACTCGTTTATTCTAACGTATCTCATCAAACGATCTTTTTCATCAATATCGATTTCTGCTGACCGGCGGCATGATCGGTTTGTATGAAAATATAATGTAGCTTGTAGCGGACATATGGCCGATTAATTAGCAACATAAGGGCCAGTTTTTGGTGAGATGGATTGCAGGCTAGGTGGGAGGGGCACATGGGAGAGAGCTGGGGAATTGAAAGATGAAAAGAGGTAGGTAAGAGTTTTGTTTAGGACAGCCCCTCCAGTCCTGGTTCTGTCTGTACCCAAAGCACATGATCATATTACCAGATTGATTATTACGAGTTGCCTCTCATCTTACAATTACCAGATTATCGCCTACTCCATTTATCAACTCATGTCCTACAGCTTTTATGCACTATTCCAGCACACTAAATTTGTGATAGGGGTATGTCCCTTTTTCCCAGGTGGAATTATGGTAAAATATTATGTGGCTGATCGGAAAAATAAATAAAAATTATATATGGGTTTCTCTATTTATTTATTATTATTTTTTAATTGAGTCTATATATTGATTTTGTTTGAATTCAGACACTTGCTGTAAGAACTAATCATTTTAATTTCATTTATATCAACATTTGATTTATGTAGTACTGAGTGGTTTATACACAAGGATAGTTTTATTTTTATTTTTGATTTGGTTGTAGAGATGGTAATATTTGTATGAAAATTAAATCAATGAAATGGTGCCATTATTATTATTCAACAACAACAAAGATCTGAGAGGGGAGAAGGTAGGTAGAAATTAAAAACAAATGAAAATTTTAGGACTGAAAATGAGGTGGGCAGGATATGGGTATCTCCTGCATACCCTACCCCATTAAATTATGCATGACATATGGATAGTAACCGATCCAATAATTAGGTAATCTGTTGATTATTCGGGTACCCGATATATATATATATGTATTATAATCAAATATGAAAGAATATATTTTTAAAATTATATATATATATATATAATATTGCAATATTATAAGCTTACGGCCATATAAACAACTTGAATCAACACCAACAATTTCACAAACATATTAAAAAACTATAAGGCCGTATCTAAGGTCATCAATTAATCGCCAATCAAGTCAATCATAAAGAATAGACAAAATTATCGCTCAATATTTGAAAATTTTATTAATAAAAATCATCAATGCGCCAAATTTATACATAGCTATATATATTTCTGGTCACCTACCCGACCATGTGTATGGCTGCATCGATGGTTGTTTGAAGTGCCATCAAGAGACTGTCTGTGTGGTTGTCTAAACGGATATCTTATCTAGTAGCCAATAACGAGTGTGTTTTTGGCTAAATACACCAACAATATTTTACTCTGTGTGTGAATGTATATGGGCTATTTTCTTAAATTTTGGGGCAGAAATTTTGCAAATCATAGTATTATCATAATGAAAAACTTGCAAAAAAAATAAGAAATTGCAAAAAAGCTAACCAATTGATTTAATGAAAAAAATTGATTGATAAAACATCCTAAAAAACGACAAACAAATTGTCTACATAAGCTAGAGAAAGAAAATATCCGCATGGAATACTTGAAATACACCCATACGATCCACTTAATTAACGAATTAATAGATTGTTAAGTCATCTTTAAGGTCTCCAATTAGTCGTTGGTCATTGACCGTAAAGAAAGAGCAAAATTGTCCTAACACTACAACAAAAATCCCCTAAATATAAAATTTAAAATTTAAAATTCAAGTTTTTAAGAACTCCGAATCATTCTCTATTCCTTTTTGTGCCCCGTGGCTATACTACTCACCTAAACTTCCCAACCATGAAATACTAGAAGAATCTATAACGACATTTCTTGACAAAAATGGAGGAAGGCAGTAAGTAAAAATGATCTGGTGTTAGGTAGCAAAATGATAGATATGCAAACTAGGATGAGTACAACAACAAAAGGGTGAATCAACCCCCAACCCTAAACCTACATATTTGATGCCTAAACTTGCACCACAAGGTTAGGGGAAAAGCAAAATATAGGAAAGTGGAAGGTAAACCAAAGCCCACATACAACTACAACCACACTCATTTCTTTTTTCCCCCAACCTCCAACTCTTCTAGAAGCCTTTTATGTGTGTGTGGGTGTACATATATATATATATGTATATGTATCATATATTGTGCATGTTGGAGCACCAAACTGAATAAAGTACAACAACTACCAATCCTATAATATGCTCACAACGTAAAAGCCATTTGGAAAGTAACCCCTCCCTAATCACAACTTAATTACAAAAGGTTATTGTCTCATATCAAACAAACCTCACAGCCCCCACTTGATTCACACAATTCCAATCTACTTTCTAATTTCTCCTGCACGTGATCTATGCATGCCATCCATGTCAAATTCATGATTAACCAAAACCACTTAATGACTTTTACTCTTTGCATCTTTTCTTAGACTTCCAAGTTTATTCAAAGTCGGTAAGTGGCATAACAAATAATTATCTTTATTTTCGAGAAGATTATTTGACACTATCTCCTCCTTTTTTTCTTTCCTCCTATTAAATAAACGATCTTTCCAAATCACTCGTTCCCTATATAAAAATCTTGTAAAAAATCCTTGGTTTTATAATAAATAATATACGAAAAAATAGTAAAAAGATGGACGTTGCTTCAAACTTTTAATTCAATGATTGGATGTGATATTTAAAATAGGGTAATTAGTTCGAACAGGATTGAAGCTGCAGAAGAGAGGGAGGGAGGGAGGGAGGGGAAAATATAATAATTAATGTTGGGATTGTTAAATTTGAATTAGGTGCAATTAATTAAGGAGGGTGGTTCAAAGGGTGGATATGATGATAAAAGAATGGAGGAAATCATCATCACACTTTGTCTTGCTAGCTAGCTGTAATTTAATATTTTACTTTATACCTACCTGAGGGTTACCTTTAGTTAATATCCACTTATATTTAAATCACTAAAATACACACACACACATATATATAGGCTCTATATATAGGAATATATATAATAATGTTGTAGTACTATAAATGATGATGTTAATATCACCAAGAGATGCCACCAGCCACACACTCTCTCTCTCTCTAACCTGTCCTCACCAACTCACATCTAGAAGCAATTACTCTCTCTCCCTCTCTCTCTCCTTCCCCCCTCTCTCTCTAGACACACACAAACACACACTAGAGAGTCAAAACCTTATATATAACCCCACCATCAAGTCCTTAAAAGGCCGGCCTTTTGCGCTCAAGCACTTCATCCACTGTGATCAATCTAGCTATCGTACCCTCCAAACCCTCCTAAAAAAAGAAACTAGAAGAAGGCCATAACAATATATACTGCAGAGAGAGAGGTTGCTGCAGTACAATAATGGGGAGGTCACCATGTTGTGAGAAAGCCCACACAAACAAAGGGGCATGGACAAAAGAAGAAGATGATCGCCTCATCGCGTATATTCGGGCCCACGGAGAGGGCTGCTGGCGGTCGCTGCCGAAGGCCGCGGGCCTCCTCCGCTGCGGCAAGAGCTGCCGCCTCCGTTGGATCAATTACCTGCGGCCCGATCTCAAGAGAGGCAACTTCACTGAAGATGAAGATGAACTCATTATCAAACTCCACAGCCTTCTTGGAAACAAGTAATTAATCTAAAACTCCACAACAATATTTATCTCACCAGTCTATTATATTGTATAGTCTGAATATATAAAATACTTAATTTTCTTGATTGTGTACGAATAGGTGGTCTCTTATTGCTGGAAGATTACCAGGAAGAACAGATAATGAGATCAAGAATTACTGGAACACTCATATCAGAAGAAAGCTTTTGAGCCGAGGAATTGATCCCACAACTCACAGGCCAATCAATGATTCATCTTCACAAGAAGTGATTTCTTTTTCTGGTGCAAATCAGAAAACTGCAACTGGGGTTTCCAGCAAAGAAGAGAACAGCCCCGTTAAAAGAGAGAGATGCCCCGACTTGAATCTTGATCTCAGAATCAGCCCTCCATATCAAGAACCATTGAAGACAGGTGGAAGAAGCAGCAGCAGTGGTAGTAGTAGTAGTACCTTGTGCTTTGCCTGTAGTCTTGGAGTACAAAACAGCAAGGATTGCAGTTGCACCACTAATGGGGGCAGCACTAGTTCTGGATATGATTTCCTTGGTCTGAAAACTGGAGTTTTGGACTACAGAAGCTTGGAAATGAAATGAAAAATTCCATCTTTTTTCTTTTTTCAAGTGATGATCAAAGATTTAATTTAGAATAGGTCGAAGTAAATGTGGAGGAGTAGTTAAGATCTTTATGAACTCATCTCTTCTTTTGTACAAGTAACAGTTGAGTATTTTAATTGCATAGCAGTACAGATTGTGGCCATTTAAGGCACATTTTGCAGAGGTTTGGTGAATGTTTGAAATTTTGCATGTCTGAAAATAGTTTCACGCATTGCTCTTTTCGTGATGTTGATTTTCTGTGTTTCCAATCTTTTCTGGGCAGAAAGTTGGTGAAACATCATAAAGATCTTCCTAAATACTTTGTTAACTCCTCAATACTCTTAACTTCATACATTGGTACAGTGGTCCACATTTTCATTGAATTTTGGAACTAATTTTGGTTCTCCTCTATTTCCTTCTGGTTTCCTTTTCTTTCAAAAACGCCCTGAGTTCTCTTTTATGTTTTATATTTCAATTTCATGAATATAGTTGGTGCGCTCATTGATAACATCATTTAATATATATATAATATATACATATATAAATTCATGTGAAATTGAAGATAAAATATAAAATAGAATACTATCGAGTCGAATAGAAAAGGCTTGATTATATTGTTATTATAAAAGTTATACATTGATCTAATATTATATTTGTGCAACTATTCTGAATTCTTTTAATATTTTAATTATTTAAAATAAAGCATCGTATACATAACAAAATATGAAATGAAAATTATTTTATAATAGAAGATGAGATCGATTTTACAATAGAAGATGAGATGGATCGCGGTGGTTATTGGTGGTGGAGTTGGCATCTTTATAAGAAAGGGTATGAGGAATCATGTGACATGAAGAATTTGAAGAGCTAAGGATAAAAGAAAAAAAGAGAGGAAAGATATAATTTTGTGTTCATTACTTTTTCTTTTTCTAAATTTAGATTCGTTTTTGTTGTTTGTCTTCTTTAGCAAAAGATATGAAAGAAGGAAGGGATAAGCTGTGAGAGGATGAGAAGAAAAGAAGACGAAGAGGTGGGTACTGGTAGCCTATCTCTTCCAACCTACTCACCCACGCACACACACAATTAAATAAAAGCACTTTTAATATAAACTATATTATTTATAATATATATATATATGTTCGAATTTTAAAGAAACTAGCAAAAACTTAATACACTCTTCCTAATTTATATTTTTAATTAATATAATTATTATTTATATGTTGTCATAATAAATCATAGAGGAGTTCCTTTTTTTAATATACTAATCATATGAAAATGTTATACGAGTAATATATATATACATATATATATATATTAAAATATCCTTTATCACTTTAATAAGGGTACAAATTTCAACGATATTAAATATTCCATTTAGAATGACATTATTTCTCTCTCTTCCTGCAGAAGTATTCATTAAATATTTATATAATATCTTGTATTTTACTTTATATTGAAAATATAGAATAATGCAATTAATATATATATATATATATATATATATTTGACTGACATATAACAAAGGTTGGCTTTATAAAAATAATTATAATTATTGTACGGCCGATTCAGTATATTTGGGCTATGACTATGAGCTTATGCCTTTCTCAGGTTACCACAGCATTTATTATCTCTCCCTTTTTTTGGTGAAAAAAATATTATAAAAATTATTCTTAATAATATAAAAATTTATTTTAGATCAATTTTTATCTTTAACATATTTTTTAAAATGCGAAATAAAAGTGTACATTTATTTAAAAAATAATTAATTGATGCATGAAGACTTATTTCAAACTCAGATTGAATATATATAGTCTGAAATTCATATTTTGATCCACATGAATATATATGGAACAATTTAATTTTTTTTTAAATTCTCAACTTTTTCAAAATTATGTCGTTTTGATGAATTAGAGTTTTAAAAACACGTGTTAAGTAGCACCGGTTGAAACACAAATCTTCGATTCACTAGAGTGCATCCAATTTGAAAAAGAAATGGTATATTTTTATGCAATGTTTCAAAAAATACGTTACAAATGATAATTTATTCAAAAATATTACGTAATTACACATAAAAATAATATGGATAGGGTTCTTAATTAATTATTTCAAAACCTATATGAATTTAAATTTATTGAGCTCCATCAATATATTGGCTTTTTTAATAGTTTACTGCAAAGTAGACACCATTAACACAAGAAGTTTCTTTCGTTGTCTTCAAAGTTGGGGTTAAAAATAGATTAAATTAAATAAAGAGTTGTGTTACGTAGATGGTCAGCCCAAATTTAAATTGCCCAATTATTAAATTAAAATAACTTAGTATATATCGTGAGTAGGCGACAAGATTGAACAGATGTTAGGAACTTACAATTAAAAACTGTATTTTTTTAATATTTAAGTTTTCAATTTTAATATTTAGAGATAATTGACTTAGCCTCGTGCAATCTAATCTCTTTTTAGTTGTAAACTCCATCGATCTACCAACCCATTTAATTTATTTGCTTCCTCCTTTTTTTTAATATTTCTTGAAGATGCTATTAATAAGATATTTTATAATTAAATCAAAAAGGAAAAAAGATTGATAAATAAAATATTAAAGAAAAATCTTGTATAAAATCGTCGCACATAATATATTTTTTTGTGAGATGGAGCATACTTTTTTTTTTTTTGTCTTTTAAAAATTTAAGTGCTCTTACTTATTTCTAACATATTTTAGTTTTTTTTTTCTTTTTTAAATTTTAAGTTTTTAGGATTTTGTATTTGTTTATTCCAATTTTGATTTTCTTAAGGAAATATTGATTTTATGTAAGACAATGACACAATTTTACACGAGACCAACTCAAACATTAATTAGATAATTTGATGGGGATTTTGAGCAACATATATGATGTATTTGCACTGACATATGCATCCGGTGACTCAAGCACAATGATAGACTGACGTACAAAATACATCATAATTAAATTTAAAATTTTATATTGAAAAGTACAATGTTTTAGTATAATATAAAGTAAAATATAAAATTTTAGTAAAAGTAAGAACTTTGAAGAAAGAATCAAACTCTTACATATTAAGTATATTTAAATGAAACGTGATCAATAGGAGCAAGAAAAAACTCAATTGAGTGAGTTTTTTATGAATATTAAATGCACCATGGAGAAACACCATATTCATGCATGGGTACATTCAAATACATACAACATGTTTGATGTCTAAATTTGGTTTTAAGGATTGTTATCAATTAATAAAAGATTCTTTAGTTAACAGTGTGCTAAGTTCGATTTAAAAGTTGAAGATGAAAAGAACGAGCAAAATTTCTTAGCTCGATTTTAGAACGAGCTGCTTTATTTTTATACCGTATGTTTTTAAATGTAAGTAAAATTGTTTGATGAGCGTGATGAAGCAAAGATCCTCTGAAGCAAAGATCCTCTACGTCCCCTTGAGCAAATCAATTCCAAGAACTCATGTTGCGTTGATATGCCCCCTAAAATAGAAATGAGGGGAGTCGTTCATTGAAGATAGACAGTAAATTAACAAACTAAGTATGTACGAGCAAATTGAGTATAAGATACAACAAACTGTTTTAATATAACTTACTCAATTAATTAGAAGAAACTAGGTCGTCGGACAGAATCAACACACAATAAATAATGAATATCCAATAATGTAAACATGCACCACATAAAGAAACCTGGCACAATACATTCAAAGCAACAGGAGTAAAGGAGAAACCCGATCACTTTTTCAACACTGCACTCTTTCTTTTCCCTTTTTTCAATTGTGTTAGGTAGCAACATTAGAAGCTTCCATTAGATATTTCTGTTTTTACTCATAAATCATAATGGGGTGGGACTCTAATTACTGTATTAAATAAAATTTACAATTATTGCATCTCCTCTCTCTCCAACAATGCCCTAATTATTGATTTATTGTTTCTACCCAAGTCTGGAAACATTTTAGTCCAAATCCAACCAACATCACATGCACTCATCAAGTGTGGGCCCAATTTCTATGATTTATGACTTCCACTTTTTAAAATTTTAAACCTGGTGACCTTAGATTAAATTATTAAAATAGGAAAAATAAAAAAAAAAACCAATTCAATAAATGTACAATGTCCCTTTCAAAATAAATAAATGTACAAAGTCAAATTGTAGCCTAGTATAGAGGGATGCCATATAAATCTTAGTTTTTGAAAATAATTTGAATAATTTTGTCATTTTATAAGTATTATCTATACCAGTTTATACTAACAGAACCCAGTTTGTACAATCTTATTTTGTATTACCGAAACTTAAGTTGTGCTTAAGAAAACGTAGTTTGTTCTATTTTATTTTTTATAATAAAAATAGGGATTATCTTTTGACAACAATTGCTTAAGACACGGGTTTTGCACACGTTCAAGACTTTCTTTTGAAATTATAATTTCGAAAATTTAAAAATATATATTAAAAAATAGAAAAAAAAAGGAAAAAGGAAAAGCATCTGGTAAGTTTGACATATTTTCTCGTACGTTCCAAAAGTCTTCCATTGCTTTTGGTCATTTATATCGTCCATTAATTTAAGTGGAATAAAACAAGTTGACTGCGTTAAAATATGTTTTCTTCTGTCACAAAATTGGAGGTTCCATTTTTTCTTTTTATTTGTAGAAAAAATATTTTTTATTTTATTTTAATTAAAAAAGGGGATATCGAGACAATTTTGTAGCATATTGATGGATTCCGCCAAATAATTTAGTAAAAAAATAAATTAAGGTGGTGCAACGTTTATTTTATTCACACGACCATTTTCAAATTGAGGATGGATAAGGGAAGCTGGGAAAGGGGCAATACCGTAAATTGACTGGAATAAGGGCCTAATTAGTAGTCAGCGATACGCCATCCGCACTAACTCCACGGTCCACCCTATCTGGGCGGTTCGGGTGGCCGCCGCCCGAAGTAGGCATTATTTTCTCTGTTGCGGCTGTGGGCCCAGTGGGCTCCAGCCCAAAACCAACCTTGGCTGCAATTTGGAACCATTCGATTGTCTATACGGCAATAATTAAATGTTTTACACTCTACATGGAATTGTAATTACGCGGGCATGATTATAATAATAGTAATATAATTATTAAATAATTTATTATTTGTCACTGTATCATAATTTATATTATTATTAATATTAATATAATTATGAAATAATTTATTATCTTATTATATGTCACTATACCTTATTGTATAAGGATTACTATTTTGGTGAATAAATTAATTATTTTTTAATATAGTATTATAACAAATTTCTAAATAAAATAAGAATATCATAATTTTTAATAGTGTTTGAGTTAAAATATCTCATACTTTTATTTTTAAATTGATGATCGTAAAATAATAATTAATTTGATACATTTTTATAAAAATGAAATTGAAACGAAAAATTTATAAAATTTTAAATTTTGGATGAAATATTAAAAAATTAACAAATAATATGATTATATAATGGACCATAATTACCAAACTTTCTGAAATTTGCAAGAATATTTTGTCCAAGACATTTTTTGATGGTCCTTTAATTTAATATATACATATATATATATATATATATAGAGAGAGAGAGAGTTGTTTTATATATATGTCACTATTTTCTATTTAGTGATAGTTTAATAGACCTAAGTCATGCAAAATTCAAATATATGAATTATTTAAAATAAAATAAGAAAAAATTCCACGCGTAAGATAGCAACAGCATGGCTGACGAATGGGGGGGGGGGGGGTTGATAAGTTTGGTGAGATATGACGAAAGGAAGTGGGCCCATGGGCCATAGGCCCATAAAAAGATAAGAATTGGTAAGTTTTAACCTACTTAGGCCGTTAAAGGCCAAAAGCCCATAAACCTGGTAGGCCGCTTACAGCCATAATTAGGTACATATCTCACCACCGCATCATTTTTATTTATTTCACTTGCTACCATTTTTTCTGGTCAATTTCCTGTCCTTTTCCCCTAACTTATTTTGGATTTTTATGAATTTATTATTCCCTTTTTAATTAATATAGTATTTTATTTAAATCAAACAAGGAATTTAGGTTAACCCAAATATAAAATAAAAATTAAATATTATGATATTTAAATAGCATACAACCGAAAAATTTAAAGTTACAAGCAGAAGAGACATATAAACTTGTTATAAATGTCTTGTTATAAATGTCATTCGATCGCCTAACTAGCGCCTAGAGGTGTCTAGTGATGCTAAGAACCGATCAACGCAAAAAATGATACAATAAGTATATTAATTTTATGAAGCATGTGCCTAGATTTCCCATTTTGTAGCATTATATTGGTAACAATAATTGTGGGGAGACTCTTAATTGCAATCATGGTAGGAAGTCCACCACTATGATATTTGAGCATGCATGTTGTCCAATCAATCATCCGTACCATTTTTTTTTCTTAATAATGATGCTCATGCCTTAATGTTTGACTTCTCATTTCTTTTCATATTATTAATTTTCTTTTTTTGGATTTCAATTAAGTTAGTGATCTTAAAATTGATGTGTTTTTATCTTTGTTTCTTGCTAAAAACTAATAAAAATCGAGTTTTTGCTGCCGCAAAGTTCTTACCCTAATGCACATTGTCTTCTTGATAGATTCTTTTGTATAACTTAACTCGATATTAAATTTAAGATCTTTTATTAAAAACTTCTTGATCTCTATACCAACTTTTGTTAAGATGTAAGTTTGAAATATCAAACTCAATAAATAAAATTTGTTAAAATAAATATAAAAAAAGAAATATATTCAGCTCGATAAAGTTTGTTCAAACTCCACTTAGTTAATAACAAATATATTTAGTCATAATAAAAATAAAAATAAAATCTCTTACTAACATCTCAAATCAAAGTTAAAAAACTACAATATTTAGCTTGACTCGACCCTTAAAATAGTATTACAGTTAATGGTTGGAGTGAACTTGTCCGGAAGAGCTTTTAAATGGGTAGAAAATCAATAATTAAAAGTGTGGTCTTTGATTCAAAAGTTGCATAATTTCTTTAGCATTATTTGTGAAATTATAATAATATTTGAAAATATTAATAATATGGGGGTTGTTGGGCTAAACTGCGGGTTAGGCCAACTGAGCTAAAGAAATTATGTAACCCGATAGAATTTCTGGCCCAAAGGCCCAGAGAGGACAAAGCCAGCTCTAATGTTGACCGTAATGATACACTTGTCAATAAATTTATAGCAGTGCCAAAAAATAGCCTAATCGTGTCCAGTGCGTTACAAACCATGATATATCAATATCCATATGCGGTAAACGGGGACTTTGGAATAGAAGTTCTCAAGTAACTCGTTAATTCACCCTGTCGCTCAGAAAAGTTGCTACATGGTAAAAAAAGACCCAGACATATATAACAAGCAAGAAAAGAACGAGGATTTAAAAAGATGCATTATCTCAAGGGAAACACAACTGCCTAACACAAACTTCATGATGTACTGTTTAAGACATAAATTAAAACATTGAGTTAGCAAGTTCTGATATATCGGTTGCAACCTGATCATAATCAGCCTTCAACTTGTCTTGTTCCTCCTGGGCAAGTTCTCCCTTGGTGGGCTTGGTTAACACTAGAACACAGCAAGTCGGCCTCTTAGTGGCACCTGCATTTGCAAGGTCCTGCAGATAGCAGTTCATCATCATCAGGAACCAAGTGATATACTTGAATAAGTTCAGAAACAGAACTCAATTCTCAGTCATAATCCAAATCCCAAAAGGTTCATACTTCCATGAACAGGAAACTATTCTATTGTTTCATCTTCACAAGACCACTTGACAATTTCAGGAAACCAAAACAAGGCAACAGCCTTATTCCCACCTCAAGGAATATGAGATAAATAACATCCAGCCTGAATTACCTAATCAAGTTAACAATACCAAACCAAATACAATATTTTTTTTAAATCCAAATATTTAAATGGTTTTTCAGATAGGTATACCATGCATACTGAAATATCAGTTCAGCTCAAAGGGTATATTGATTGCAACACCTAATAATGGTTCATCTAGTGAAAGATACAAGAAATATATAGTGTGCAAGAGAGGAATAGTGTGATGCAATTTCCACCTTGTAGCTCAGTTATAATAGTGCATTAAACTCACAGTCTCATCATTTCTGAATCAACAGAGTTTTTTGGTCAAAGGTAGCAGAATTATAAGCAAGGAATCTATATAGAAGCTTAACATTCCTACTCTATGAGCTAAAGAGGCGTACAAGATAATAGCATGACAAGCAAATCACAAGGAAAAGAAGAAAAAACAACTCACCTCCTTTGATGGTACATAGACATATGGTATCTCTGATTCTTCACATAAGATTGGAACATGAGTGATGACATCTATAGGTGATATGTTCCCAGCAATAACACATACTCTGTAATCATACAAAAAAAAATCATATAAACATCACGCTGGGTAGAAAATTCAAATACAAGACATAATCGCTAAACAGGCTACCTCATACATCAGTCACGCTAACAAACCGTAGAGAGATATCCCTAGAAGCCTATTTAGACATAAGACCCATTTATACAGGCTTCTTTAATCATCAGGCAGAATGAAGTGAATAACAGTGTTAAAACCCAACATAAAAATTTTCAAATCAAGAAAAGCCTATAAAGTCAGTTTTTTTCCCACAAAATTCACCACAACTGAAGAAAACTTCCGAAACACTATTTCAAACAAAATAGAACTTCGCATCTCACTATTTTACAGAAGATATCGAAAAGAAAAGGGGGATAAAAGAATCGGAAAATCACGAGGAAATCTACACACCCCTTGTTTCCGCGGCGAATACTTTTGACAACTTCCTTAACTCCTCTCTTCAAGCACTTATGCTCCGCCGCTGAAACCCCAAACGAAAGCACACAAACAAAATGAATAAAATAAAAAAGAGAGAAAAAAACACAATAATAAGAAAGCACCAAGGATTGTACAAACTGAACCTCGGCGAACAAGTTTGAGAGTGCGTTTGCAAAGCTTCTTCCCGGCCAGTGGCTTGGCTATGGGGGCGAGAGCCAGGAGCTTCTTCTTCTCCCTCTCCTTCTGCGCAGTCTTCTCAACCTCACTGTCGCTCCCCATCTCTCTATTTTCTGTGTGCGAGTGAGTGTTCTGTGTTTGGAGTGGCGACAGAGAGGATGCTGCTAGGGTTGGGGGTTTTGTGATGGCAGAGGAACTAGGGTTTTAGGGAAGGAGCGGTGGTAGAAATAGAAAGGATTGAAAATGACCAAACTGTCCTCTTATTAAAAAGAAGAACCGTTGATTTTGTGTTATTGCAGAGTTTATTATTATTTTCCTTTTTAATTTCGTAAATTATTTGAGACATTTTCTGAAGCTTATATTTCTTTATACGTCTATATTAACATATTTTAGAGATTATAAGATATTGGGCAGCAGAAGGTGAATTTAACAAATACACATTAACCAAACAATAGATTCATTGTCTACTTGGTTCGATTTAAATTTCAAGATTTAGCTTCTAATCCCGTGGCAACGCTACTCGTGATGCCTTTCGGGTGTTGTCGTGCATATTCTCATCCCGACTTTGTTAATTTTGAATAAGTTCAAAAAATCTTGCCACCATAAGTTATCGATTGTAACAAAAATTATATTAAAAACTTTCAAATTTTATTTGAATATTTTCATTAGTATAATAAGAAAGCAGCCTATAAATAATAAAATCTCTTCAAAATGAGTTTCCAAATACCAGAAGTTTTTTTATTTGTAATGTTAACTGAAAATACTTGTATGTTAGACGCAAGAATAGACAATTTGAGTATGATTGTAATAGCGAGCGTAAAATTAAATATGTTGGCGAAACTACACAGACATAATATATATGACATTTTGTGATTGATTCAATTTTTTAAAATATATCTAATATTTAAAACATACATATTATTTTTTAGAAATAATATATCAAATTATTAAATTTTTCATAATTTTTAATTTGACATTCATATTGTATAAATCAATATAAAATATAAAATTCAATAAATATAATTATTTGTTGATTGATTATTTGAGTAAAATTAGTATGTTTACAGTAGATTGACTTATTTGTGTTGGTTTGTAAATTGGAGATAGTATATTCTTCTAGAAATACAACCCAATAATGAAGTTCACCATCAAGGGATGTTGGATGCTTCACCTGTCCAACAAATTCAAAATTTACCCCTTCAGAAAGGTAAGCAATATCTCCCCCGTCCGGTGATTTTCAAACATGTTCTTATTATAGGAATGTTGATGAGTTCTAAAACCCGATATATCTCATCAGTAGTAACATCAAAATAGCTGCAATGCTGACCAGTAAGTTGGAAACGGATAAAAAACTTTTTTCAAGATGACAAACATGAAGCATCTGTTTTTAAATACCAAAAGATACCCTCTATAAGTCGTAAATCATGAATTGAGGAAATCCTTGACAGTTACAAATAAAGCAACAAAAGGCCATAATCCATAATACAAGGTTCACAAGAGCAACAACGGGAAGCAATTAAACTAGTACAGAAGACTTAAGTTTCCTTTGTTGAAGGGCCCTTCTTAGCGGCTTCAGCAGCAGCTTTCTCCGCTTCTATATCAGCAACAATGCCATCAATTTCAGCTTCTTCTAGCTGTCGCAGTCCATGATCTTTAGTCATTAAAGCTACTTCAATGTTCTTTCCTCCACTCTCCACAACCTTCAAGTATTAAACGCATAACTTCTTACGCGTCACTAAATAATGTATGTGAAGATACTATTATAGATTGTGCCAAAAAAATCATTTATGGGATAAAAACCCTCAAGAAACTGAGGTGCAATAAGTTTAGAGAAAAAAATGTAAGCCCACCTGCCGCACGATGAAAAAAAACCATCAAAAAAGTAAATTAGTTAAGCTGCTTCATCTGGTCCGGAATAACTTTCATAGCTGAGTAATCCTCATGCTTGTTAAGTTTTCCCCTTTTTTAATGAACAATAAGCCACATAAGTTCTTTATCCAAGACTTGAATATTTTCTAATTTTGTGACTTATGGTTATGGTTACATCAGTCAGCATATATCACTGCCACATCGTTGCATATATTAGGCTTTTCTGCAAGGTAAGATGGTTTCATGTCCTAATGGCCCAAGGTAATACTGCCAAGGTGAAGCCTGCTAACAAAAGTTGGTCATAATACATAACTAGTCAATAACCTGAAAACCTATCAATAATAAGAGATGATGAATTAGATACCTATGCTTTAAAATACAAGGAATAAGAAGTAACCATCAAACTAAATGGCCCACGGGGATTTCGGTTTAGACCAAAGGATTTGTGTGAACACATTATAAAGGTATTCCTACTTGTCATACATGGACAAGTTGCATTTAATGTGCAAGGAAGATCTCATGACAAGCTCCTATATATCTATCATTGATCCGAACTGGGCATCTCTTCATATTATCTACTAAAGAAACTTCATGAGTCATGAACCTCAAGAAGTACACACATTGTTAAAGATGGGGGACTACATGTGCCTTTTCTATTTTTTGTTCCATATTAACTTATTAATGAAGATAGTAGTCCATTACATATGCTAAAAATCCATAACCTTTAGAGGAAAAACTGCTTGCAAAGAACAAACAGAGGTTAAAAAATCAATTAACTGATAAAGAATAAAGAAGATATGCTCATGTACACAGATAGAAAGCAGAAGTCAATGACTCGTTCATATTACAGGGTCAATGTTTAGCAGTGAAATTCAAAGCACTGAGTTGATAGAAGCATGGAAATTATGAAGTTGCATCTCAATACTATACCTCTAACAAAGCACGAATGGCTAACTTCACAGTTTCTTGGCCAGATGTTTCCTTGTAATTCTTCTCCAGAAACTCCCTTATAGAGTTTGAGTTTCTCCCAGTAGCATTGGCTTTCCAAGCTGAAAATGTTCCAGATGGATCTGTCTGATAAAGTGACGGAGTACCTGTGTGGGGATCAAACCCAATAATCAAGGTTGAAAGGCCAAAAGGCCTCACACCACCACTTTGTGTGTACTTCTGCTGAAGACCAGCAATGTAGCGAGTTATGTATTCAACAGTTACAGGATCCTCAACTGTAAGCTTATGACTCTGGCATTCAATACGTGCCCTATTTATTAAGACACGTGCATCTGCCTTCAGGCCAGCACATGCCAATGCTATGTGATCATCTAAGTTGACAATCTTCCTCACTGATCTGAAAGGTGTCAAATAAAAATAGGTGTAAAGGGGTCGAATTCACAATTTGACAGCAAAGAAGAGATGCTTAGAGAGTTCAGTTAATATGGACAAACTGAAAATCAGTTTGTAAAGTTTAGCTAATTTTTGGAGAAAAAATCAGAAAAACGAGACAATTGGAATACAGTTGCATCCTCAAAACTACTAACATATGCTGTAGAGTCGTAGAGAACCTCAACGAATTTCAATTGTCCATAGAGTTAGAGTAGTAAATGTTTAGAACTCTATTTGGATTTAGGATTTATCTAGCGAACAGACTATTAAATTAAGGTTCAAAGGAATATAGATGTGCTAAAATACTAGTAAAATCAAGCAATGACCCCCAAATTTATTCCATGCTTTTCAACAGATGAGAAAGCAATTTTTTTCACCCATAAAAGCCCTAGGTCCAAAAATTGCATTTCATTGATTCCCAAGCTTTAGATCAATTTGATGCCATTCACAGTTAACGGATATTCAGAGAGCTCAAGCTAAACTTAACTATAATAGAACTACGACATTGCTTCTAAAGTAACATCCCGGCACAAGTGGAAACTATCACTGTAAAACAACAAAAAACCGATATGCATAAAATATTCAACACTGAATTAACAGAAAGCCTCAGTTAGAAAATATTAAACCTCACACTAGCAAACCCTATACCCTAAACAAAAAAAATCCATACATTCACCCAAACCGAAATAAACCATCAGAAAACGTAAAAACCACATTTCCGGATCTGCGATTGCACGTGCGTAAATTTGGGGGGGGGGGGGGGGGGTAAAGACAGTAAACCTTGAATCCTGCAGCTTAGGGGTGGACTTCTTCTCAACGGCAAGCACAATAGTATCGGTTCCCCGAACACCGACGGCGGCGTTTCCCTTACGCACGGCTTCGAGGGCGTACTCGACCTGGAAAAGGTGCCCATCCGGCGAGAAAACCGTGATTGCTCTGTCATATCGCGCCATACCTCACTATTTTTTGCGTAATTTAGGAGAATTTTTGTTAGTGTTTTCCGATCTGTCAGATTTCTCTTCGTCTCTGAAGTTGAAAATGCGAACGATTTGCTGAGGGCGGAGGAAGATGGGAAGTATAAAGGGAACACAACGGAGCTTGGGCGACAAGACAAGACGACTCAAACTAATAGTGTTGCTGAAGTCGCGTTTCTACTACCCGATTATTGCAAAGAAAGCGTTGTTCTTTTTTTTTTTTTTTTTTTTAAATCACTAATAAGAAAGCGAAGTTGAAGGATTTTAAATTAAATACCATAAAACTTTACAATATATAAGTAATCACATATCCACCGTGATGACCTGTTATCCATTAATAATGTCTTTAAATTATATCTATTAAATAAGTTAATTAAATTTTATAAAAATATTTTTCATAAATCATTAGTTCATATATTAACAAATATTTACCGTAGATATTTTTTATGTTATAAAATAAATTATTTATGTTTCATTTATAATTTGAAATAACTGAAAAGTAGAAATCTAGTTATGTGTCAATCACCATAATAAATTTATACTTAATATAAATTTTAAAAAATTCTAAAAATATGCTAAAAAACACATATCACTTCTTGAAAATTTTTGCATTTTTTTACCTAAAAGGTATTTTTTTAAATTATATCTAGGAAATAAGGTAATTTTTTGTCTAAAAATAATTTTAAAATTCTAATAACTTTTATGTTACTAATTAGTTTTCAAAATGTGATATATCGTATTAATCCTCTTTTTACGATTTTTAAATTGATACCAATATATTATATATCAAAACCAAATACTATATTTAAAATGTGAAATAAATTATTTATTAGTTTATATAAAAATGTCTTAGGTTTGAATAAAAAAATAGACTAAATTTTTATATGAATTTGAGATAATGTAAAAAAATATTAAATATTTTTATAGAATAAATTAATATTTTCATAAAATAAAATTATTATACCAATCAAGTATATAATTAGTTATTTTATTTTTATATTTTTAATTGATTTTAAATATTTGTATTGATTTGAAAAATTACAGTGGATTGGATTAAGTTTAAATTTTAAAATTCACTTCGTCGTGTAATTTATTATTTATTAGATAATACGTTTGAAATAATAACGCACTAGACATATAAAACTATATTTCAAATTGATTTAGGTGAAACTCCAAGATTTCTAATTTATTATATTTACTACATATTAAAAATGTTATTTGAATTTTGATTTTATAAATAGAAAAAAATATATATATATAAAGAAAAACAACGCATAGAAAATATAATTATAAAATGCAGTATTTTAATTTTTTTTTATCATTTAAAAAATAGTCTATTACATACGTTGAACACTAGAACGACACACACAAAAGTTATTAATTTTGATTTTTTAATATTTCATAGCACTTTATTTGCTTCTTGACCACTTGTATTGTTATAGTTATATATTTTTTTATTTTCATATCACTTATACATTTATAATTTTCTATAATAATAATAATAATAATATGAATTTATAAAATATTATTTATATAAAGCTGTATTTTATCCCGTGCATTGCACGGACGAATAACTAGTTGCTAAATAAATTAAAAATATAGTCTATATATATAGTGACAAATTGTAGTTGGATCTTATGTTCTATTTTATTAGTAGATACCAAATTGTATTTGGATCTTATACTCTATTTTATTAGAGTATAATTTATTATTTTTAATATATATATATATAATAATAGAAGTTCATCTATTTATAATAACACATTTTTTCGGCTTTTTTATTTACAAAAATAGTAATATTAAAATTTTAATTAATTTTTATATTTATTATAATATTAAGAATGATTGTTGTTTGTTAAGATTTTTTAGAGAATTTTGTAATTTGCTAGAATATAATTGTTGTTCAATTTTTTTAGAAAACCCCGTGATTTTGGTTTAGAGTAAATATGGCATATAATATATAATATATAAAAGACCTATATCAATATATATATATATATATGCTTTTTTTGTCTTTTTCAATTACAAAAATAGTATATTTTTATTTTATTAATTTCTAATTTATTGCAATTTTAAGAATGACTATTGTTGTTAAGATTTTTTAGAAAATATGTGATTTGTTACAAAAATAGTTGTTGTTCAGATTTTTTAGGAATTTTTGTGATTTGTTTTATATTGAATTGGGCATACAATATATAAGATATAATATATAAAAGACTACTAATATATATATATATATATATATGAAGAGAAGTATCTATCTAAATTTAGATATATATTTTTTTAAACCTTAAATAATATATTTTTAATTATTGAATAATATTATTATTATAGTAAATAGCAAATTCATCCGTAAATTAAGAAAGTTAATCTCACACTAAAAAAAAAATTATTATTTTTCTTATATTATAATTTCTATAACTTGGAAAAATGTAGTGAATTTATTACATTTTACCCATTATATAGTTATATGATTTATGTGTAATATTTATATCTTTTATCATAATTATGCTACACATACAAATTATTGAAGATAATTATATAATTTTTAAAAATACCAATATTAATTATTTTTAAATTTAAAAATATTGTACTATAAAATTATATAAAAATAAATTCATAAAATAATTAATATGTTCGTGAATCGCATAAAAACACATACTAGTTATAGTGCTAAAAGAGATGCCATCAAATTTTTACTCCCTCACAAATGATTTAAACTAAGCATTGTACATGCCATGAAATGCTCCAGTTTATTTTCTCAAAATCAAGAGAACTTGTTTTTTGATAATAATAATAATAATAATAATAATAATTATTATTATTATTATAATAATAATAATAGCAAAATTTGCAGTTCACTATTTGATTTCCAAATTTCACTTCACTATTTGATTGGTATTAACAAAATCTAATTATGAAATAATTTAATTTTTATACAAACAATCATTTAATTAAAGAATAAATTTTTATTTTTAATGAAAGAAATATATATGATTATCAAAATTATATTATTTCATATTTTTATTAGTAAAATATTAAATTATTTTGATATTTTTAAACATTTCTACTTAAATATTAATTAATTTCAAATTATATTATAAATATAATTTATCTTATTTTTTTTAACTATATTACAAATTGTGCAATATTGCTCGGAGCAGTACGGATCCAAAAAAATTTAACCGTCGAGATGAATTCTTATATGAGTGCGGCTATTCATACTCCCGGAATCTTTAAACATACCCCGTAATCTAAATATGCCCATTAAATATTAATAATTCTACCAAAACACAAAAAAAAAAAATCTTCTTTGTTTCTGAGATTA